>VZRN01002202.1:208964-241934 GCA_013397935.1 Dasyornis broadbenti
GGGCTGGTCCCTTCTACCATGCCTGCAGTGAGAGAAACAGAGGAAATGGTCTTAAGATGAGATAATAGATTTAGGTGAGATATAAGAAAATTTTTTTCATTGTTTGGGTGTCAGGCATTGGAGTAGGTTGCCCACAGAAGTGGTGGAGCCACCATCCCTGGAGGTGTTCAAGAGCTATCTGAATCTGGGTGATGGTTCAGGGGTGTAGGGGTTACAGTGGCAGTGCTGGGTTGATGATTGGACTTGATGAACTTAAAGGTCTTCGAGGTGAACCTTGATGATTCTATTCCAAAGTAGAGGGAACTGGGTTCATTTCAGTGGCACCCAGTGCCAGGACCAGAGGCAGCGGGCACAAATTGAACCACAGGAGGTTCCTTCTAAACATCAGGAAACACTTTTCCACTTTGAGCTTGACCTAGCACTGACACACCTTACACAGAGAGATTGTAGAGTCTCCATCCTTAAAGATATTCAAGAGTCATCTGAACATGGTCCTGGGGAACTGGCTCTTGATGGCCCTACTTGAGCCCCCTTGAGGGGAGCGGGAACAGATGACCTCCGGAGGTCCCTTCGTATATCAGTTATTGTCTGGTTCTTTGAACTGCCAGGCTCAGAGGGTTGTGACCACTGGCACAAAATCTGGATGGAGGCGAGTTAATAGGGATATATATGGGGGCTGGTACTGGATCTAGTACTGTTCATCCACTTCATTAATAATCTGGATTGTGGGACAGAGTGCATCCTCAGCAAGTTTTCATAAGATATAAAACCAAGAGGAGTAGTGGATACACAAGATCATTGTGCTGCAATTCAGAGGCACCTCAACAAAAAAGAACCCATGAAGTTCCCACAAGAGAGAATGTGAAGTACTGCACCACAGAAGCATCAGCAAGCACTGGCAGACTTCAAGACAGAAAGCAGTTTTACAGGGAAGGACGTGGGGTTTCTGAAGGACGACATTAATATGAATCAACAATATGCCATAATCCCATGGATAAGATCAGCACAGAGCAATGGAAAAATGTAAGAAGAAAGAAGCAGCAAAAGAAAAGAAACAAGGAGCAGCAGAAGGAAACTGCTACACACTGATCCAAACTATCTCTACCACCCACCACCTCACAAAAGGGACTGGGAGTAACTCTCAGGGACAGCAAGGGGAGTAAAGACATGGAAGATTAAAGAAATGGTACCTAGAGTGAACTTCAGCCTTAGAAAAGGGAAAGAAAGGTTTTTTCCCCAAGCCTTTCAATGCTTGTCTTCTTTCTCAATACCCAAATCAGTAATTAAATGTTTATGGCTTTTAATTCTCCCTCTGGAGTCTGCTCATAATAGCCCTTTGACTCACCATAGTCATAGCCTACCACCCCACAAGCCTGCCCTTGGCGCTTCTCCCCGCCATCCATACACAGAGCACCTGCCCTCAGAGACTTAGGAGTCTCACCACATTCTTTCTTACAGATCCTCAAAACTTCCCTTCACCTGCACCCAAACTGCACCAGCACCCCAACAAAGACAAATCCACCACAAATCTATGATGCCACCAGTGCCCCTGATAGTATACAATATCCAAATAATCCAGTCTCTCTAGTCAGAAAACCTTTTCTGCATGTTGAATCATTACATGTGGAATTTAGTCTCAGATAGTCATTCAAGTGTGTATAAGTTGCTTTCTTATCTCTGTCTTGTTTCACCCCAGTGTTGCCATATTAGCTGGTATGGCCCATCCTGCACTTAGCTCTGTAGAGCTGAAGCAGGGCTATTGCTACAGATTATAGCTCCTTCACTGTTGTGGTCTTCCCTGGTTTCTCAGCCTCCCACAAAAGAAAGCAGAATCAATAGGACAACCTCTGCAAACTACCAAAATCTAGATATACTTGCTCTGATTTTCACCTAGAGTTTAGCCATGTAAACTGCTGCATTTATGCAACCCAAAATCTACAGATTCTGCTTAGGCATTGGCACAGTACCTGAAAAATTAAATACAGGACATCTGCTGTGTGATTTAACAGTATGTCACCTAACTGAACAATTCCCCAGTCTAAAGCTACCAGAGAAAGAAAATTTTCTGAAGCAACTTTACTATGAAAGAAATCATCACCCTTTAGAATAAAGTACAATGTTTGGTGTTTTCCCCTGGAATAGCATGTGCATAATATGAACAGCTCTGTTGAGGATTTAGAGAACAAAAATAGATGTGTAATATAACCTGTTCCACACACAGAAAAAATATCCATTATGTATACAGCAGGAAATCAACAATCTGATCTAAATCAATTAAAGACTACATAGGAGTGATTGAAATAAGGAAATGTCTGAAACACAAAGCGCTGACTCACTGCTTGAAAACATCACAGTTGGTTCCTTCAGTGAGCCCAGGATACGTGAAGCAAGAAAAAACTCCATTACATTTTATTTCTAGAATCTTCTGCCAGGGATCAGATGTCTAGACAGGGTCCTGGACAGCTGGGTCTGGGTTTTCCTGTCCAGGCAGAGATTCTGGACCCGAGGAGATCCAGAGGTCCCTTCCCACCTCAGCCATTCTATGATTCTATGGGATTGCCATTGCACAAACTCATAATGATGACCAACCCTACCTTGCCATTTCAATCTTCAAAAATTCACAGACAGAAACCTCTGGCTAAGAGTATTAAAACAGGTATCTGTCAAGTGTGAGTACAGAAATATACTTTCTTAGGTCCCTTACCAGCCTTAACAGCCCTGCCCCGACTCCCCAGGACTCTGTCCATGCTGCCCTTGGCCCAGGACCCCACATCAGCCCCCAGGGCTCCCCTCACCCTGCTCCAGTGGTGCAACAGGAAAGCTGGTCTCCAGCTTCCCCCAGCCCTGCCCTGCCTGGCCATGGGCTCTGCGGAGCCAGGCCCAACCATGCACTGACAGCCCAGTCTGGCCTTTGCATGGTCGCATTGCCATGGCCCTGGCCAACCATGGCTGACCCTTGTTCTCCTCATCAGCCCTGACTCTGACTCCCAGCTGCAGACCACTGACCTGGCCTGGCCCCTTCACCACGTCCCTGCCTATTGGCACTGCACCCAACTGCAGACTCCATCTCCATCATCTTCTGTACTTTTGTTCATATCCTATCAAAGCATTTGTGATGCTTCCACTGCAAGGTATTTTCCATGTGTGGGTCCATATTTTCTTGAAAAGCAATCACTTCTTCCTTTTTGTGCTGCCCTAAGTAATCTGTGTGGGCTTAAGAGCAGTAGTCCAGATCCCAGCAAGCAACCTGACTTACCTATGTAAGTCACATTTACATATCCTGAAGATATTTCTAGGAGAGAAGTAAAATTCAACTCCACCATTAAATTGTGTTATGTAATTTAAAACTAAATAAATTGGTCTATACAGTAACATTATAAAAGTGTGGTCTTTATTTTCACAGAGTTTTGCTGAATATGCTCAATTTAAATTTGATGGACCTTTTTGTTTGGTTTGGATTTAGGTTATGTGTGGTGGCAAATATATTTTCTTTCACAGAATCACAGAATGTCTGAGGTGGAAAGAGAACTCTGGAAGTCAGCTGGTCCAGCATTCACACAGGGCCCCCTAAAGCTGGTTGCTCAAGACCATATCCAGATGGGTTTTGAATATCTCCAAAGATGGTGACTCCACACACCCTTTGGACAACACACGCCAGGGCTCAGTCAGTTTCACAGTAATTTTCATATGATGGGTAGCAGAAGAATTATTCTCTCTAACTGGGTACAGTTCTGCCACCATACAGCCTTTTCTTTTATTTATTTTCCCTTCTAATTTACCAGCTAATTAGCAAACAGCACTTCTGATAGTACAATCATTTTTATGATTATTGAAAGATTTAAATATTACTCCCTTGAATGCAAAAAAACCCTGGGAAAAAAGGCAGAAGCTCAGGGCTTCTAATGGCACCAGAAAGTGATAAAAGAGTAGCTTTGAAAAAGAAATCATAATTATCACCACCATGGTTCACAAACCTAAAAATATATGAGAACTATGAAAAAATGTTCATGAGTAAATCACAGAACAATTTGAGTCATTTTTTAGGACACAACTGAAAGAACAAGAGATCATTGATATGCCACTGGAAAATATTACTTAAATGTACTCGATCCACTGCCAATATTGTAATATTGTTGTAGCAACTGTAATTAGGACGGAATAACATTTAAGAGCATCTTAAGTACTAAAAACAAGTGCAGTGGTGATTGTGCCCCTCTCTGGTCATTAGCTATGTATCAGATGCTGTTTGATCACATTTTGCATAGCTTCCAGACTGATTTACATGTGTAGGAAATTAACACATAACATTTTAGATGTCAATCATCACAGCTCTTCAAAATGTATTTTAATATCATTTGATTTCCCATTAGAGGAACAGACACATGCAGTGTATTTATGGGTCTCCCAGTGCTGTCTAGTCTAGGAAATGAGCCATCTATTTTAAAAATGTATTGTTTTGGTTATATTTCCAAACTGATGACGAAAACGTTTTAAATACCTAAATAACAATAAATGGTTTTTTTACATTTTCTCACTAAAAAAGCAGACTCTGAGTTGTGTACAGATGCAAATTGATAGCATCAACAGTTGAAGAGCAAATAAGGACAGGCATGCAGATAAGAAATTAAAACTGCACAAATGTCATTTGCATACTCACCAGAGAATATGGATTTTTATCTCTGATATTGAATTAATCTTTTAAGTCCACACTCTTCCTTACATATAACAGTCATGTTTTCAACATAAATGCAGAATTAAAGCCTGAGCTCACATCCTTTCCTCTAATTTATGTTCTTTTTTAAAAACTAGGCCATAGAGCCCTTATTAAGCATGAAAATGCATGGGAGCTGCAGCGGCTGCACTCAGATTTTACAGGGTGTACAGGATGAGGCTGGCAATGGAGCAAATTAACAAACCAATGTTTTAGCAATTGCTGAGCAGTGCCGGCACAGGGTCAAGGCTTTCTCCGTTCCTCTCTCTGACCACAAGCAAGCAGGTGAGGGGATGGACAAGATGCTGAGAGAGGACACAACCTGGGCAAAGGGATATTCCTTATGATCTAATGTCATGCTCAGCAACAAAACTGAAGGGGAGTATCAGGAGAAAAAGTCAAGGTAATATTTCACATGTGGAAAGTCTAAAAAAATTGGGGGTGGAAAGCTGGCAAGTATTCAATTCTCCATCACTAGTAAAGGATAAAATTGTATGATTCTCCAGTACTTTTGATTACCCTACATCTTATAAGCATTTGATTAGTTAGGTTTGGGTTTTCCTGATTAAAATTTCAAATAAGAGGAAATAGTAATATAAATCTTGTAAATGTGTGCTTTCTAATGGTAATCATGTGGTAGAGTAACACAAAAAAAAAAAAAAAAAAAAAAAAAAAGAAAGAGAAAGAGAAAACTCCAAGGGAAACAAACCACTGAAAATAAGGAAAGCCAAACAACGTATTAAAAACCTGAGTTTTAATTGTAGATGCTCACTATATTTAATAAGTTTTAATCATACTTTTCAATATGTATCTTTAGTTGTTTCAAAGGCACCAAGAAAAGAGAAAGAGCACACAGAGTAGTTCATTTTTGTACACTTTTAATTTAATCTACTTGCTCTTAAGATTGTTTACAAGAGTAATAAAATCAACATTTCTTGGAAAAGCCTGGCATTCTACTGGCTGTTTGATCCCAAGTTGGGTTTTTTTCCCCTTTGAACTGTTTCCTTAGTATTCTGAAATTATCTCCTAGAAAATTAGGAAACAATGCAGATTTATATCTGGCCAAGTAGGCTTTTTTCCCATGTGCTGGATTATTAGCCATTAACAGTAAAAGAAGAACACAGGGAACACAATTTATATGCGAAGTTCTTTGCTAGCCAAATTAAGGACTCTTTTAAATTCACATCTGTACCCAAGGGGAGCCTACAAGAGATCTGAAGAGGGACTTTTCACAAGGACTTGTAGTGGTAGGACAAGGGGGAATGGCCTTTAGCTAAAAGAGGACAAGTTTAGATTAGATATTAGAAAGAAATTGTTCACTGCGAGGCTGGTGATGCACTGGAACAGGTTGCCCAGAGATGCTGTGGATGCCCCATCCCTGGAAGTGTTTGAGGACAGACTGGATGGGGCATTGACCAACCTGGTCTAATGAAGGTGTCCCTGCCCAGGGTAGGCTGTTGGAACTACATGATCTCAAAAGTCTCTTGCAACACAAGCCATTCTATGATTCAATGATTATGAGGCAAGGATTCATTCATCCTGTAGCTGTCATTTACCCATTACACCAACAAAATTATCAGAGCTTATCCAGTAAGTTATAAAACTCCAGACTGGGCACCTAGGAGCACTAGCAGACTCAGCAGCTTTACAGCCATTACATGTGTTTGTAACCACATGATACTGTGTCACATGAGGTCCTTGCGTAGATTGATGACTTCAGTGTTCACTTGAATCCAACATCTCTTAGCTTACGTTAAAAGAGTTCCAAATTTACATCACAAATCACAAAAGAATGGGCAGAGTTTAATTTGCGATGCAGCATTAAAACACTATTCGCTTTCAGACACAGCAACAGAAAAACTCCTGATGCCCAGAAGGGCACACACACATATCTCTATAGTTGAAAAGAGATCTCTATTCAGGACGCAAAATTATCCTTTCACACAAAATTGCTGTAGGGGTAATTTATGTCATCAATATAAAGGGAAGAGTCTTCCTTATTGAGAAAACAAAACTAAACTTCTCTGTCCTATGGGGTACAAGGGTCTTTAAGTAAAATTCCTCATTTAAATTATTCCGAACCAAGAAGTGAATGGACTTAATAGTTCATAGCTGTAATCTTTGTTTTATATTTTTAGCTACAAGTGCTGTTGCTTTTAGCAGAGAACAGGACTGCTGAAAAAGGCTCAGCGTATATAAATGAAAGAGATTTTTCACTTTTCCCAGTCATATCTGCTAGTCTAACCAAATATATTATCTTTCTCTTTGATCATGATAGCCTTGGTAGTCGTGAATGCAGCAGTTATTAAGACCATGGCATCATGAGGCTTTGGCCTTACTCTTTTCCTCTTCATGCTCCCAGCCGTACAAACATAGGATCTGCCTTGGCTTCTGGTTATTTTACTGTTCTTGTGTCTTGCTCAATGTATCTCTTCCACATAGAGAAAATATGATAAAAATAAAACTGCCACCTCAATACATTCACCCCCAGATACTAATTCCTTTACTCACTTCAAATAGGAATGACTTAGAAAAGTTTTTCTTTTGGAACATGTTCCATCTAATCTACTTATACTGCCAATAATGATTAGGAGAATGATTTCTATCAACAGCCTGTAGCTTAAACTACATGTCTCAAACAATACAATATCCTTGCTTCTATTTTTATCTGATTTTTCGTAAGGACTTCTTATATTAACTTATTTCTCTTTATTTAATGCCACTTGCTTAATGTCTCTTGAACAGTTATTGAGGAAAAAGGAAAAGAAGTAAGTGTCATACATAATTTACAGTTTCTTTTGATTAATCATCTTCTGTTCGCAGAACTGTTCATCTTTCATGTAAATAGCTTGGGAACATTCGGCAGTTTTACTGGACTAACACGATATAAAAGCTACTGCTCAATTATTCATACACAGATTAAAGTGAATTAAAACTGTGGTCTTGGAACATCAGGAAAATATTAAATTACTAAGAATTTCTAATATAGAAACCTTCAAAGAAGTTATAAAGGTCAAATTCTCAGCTACAACTTACTGTTACATTTTTGGTTCAAAAATCAAAGGAAAAATTCTTTTCTTTTTTTTTATTATTAATATGGCCATTCATTTTTTCACTATTTCAATTAATTCTGCCACGGATTTCAGAGACTCTTCTTCTCACTAAAGGAGATCATTTCAATGGATAAATTACAGGAGTAGTTACAGGATTGATATGGTTTTATGCTGTCCTCAAGCCCTATGTAGCCCTCTCATGACCAAAAGGGCAATCTGGAGCTAAACACTTCCTTCTCTGCTCGTGGTGTCTACAAGCTGTAATATTGATGCCTTCAGTTTTATCACCAACTTAGGGAAAAAAAAGGGAAAAACTGAACCTAGCATTGTGAAGCAATATCATTCTGTAATAAGAGTTCCAAATAGTCCAATTAAGCCTTTCTCAAGAAGTTTTGGCACTCATTTTGGAAAGGCCAAGGATATAATTCAGAAAACCCAGAAAATGTACAGCCAGTCTCACACCTGACACCTTGCTTTGCATCAAGAGTTGCTGATCTGTTATGATCCTAGTAGGACAGTACTCCGACTCAGTAAGGTGTCATTTAAAATTCTATTTATTATAGATAACACTATAATGAGAGAAAAACAAAGGTAATTTTATATCCCATTTGCTGCTGGGAACTCTGAATGTTCAGCATTGGATTATTCTCTGATGTACATGTAGCACATCATGCAGACAACATCCATGGAATTTTGGTAATTTGAGCTATTGTAGGATTTTATTGCAAGAAAACAACTCTATTCATCATTTTTACTATCAAACAGAAAGGATGTTCACATGAGAACTTGCTGTGCCTTTGGATAAAGGCAAGGCCATGCAGGTGGTGTAATCACTGGTACATGGTGGGAGTTGCCTTCAGGCTCTGTTTTTCACAGGGAGTGGGCTGAGTCTGTCCCGAAGCCAAGGGACACAGGCGGCACAGCACCAGCCTGAAGGCAAAGCTGCATGTGCAGCACAGCCTAGCCCTGAGCCTGCTCAGGTTGACTATTTTGTGGATTGCTAACGATATAATATGGTCTTCTGGCTGGGATCACTACACACGTCCTTCAGCCTGTTTCCCCTAGAACTAATGCTGTATTTTTCACAGAGGGACACTGAAAGGCGTTTATATTTCTCTCCAGAAGTTTAACGTACCCATCCTGAAAGCCCCCTCTCTCACAGCTGCTGTTCCTACTGCAGAAAGAGCACAGGGTCTCCTTACGGAGCTCGTGTACAACTACCAAAAATGCTGCTTCCACCATCCCTTCTTCTTTCCTGTAACTGTGTACCATTAAATCCATCATGCAGAAATTAGTACTAAGTCAATTTAATTGCACATGCACACAGCTGATTTTTCCCCCACCTACTTGTTCAGTTGCACTCAATGCTTACAGTTCCTGTGGCTTTTTACTAATTTTTAATCTCTTCATTCACTCCTTTCTCAAACAGAACATGCTCCTTATTTTTACCAGTCAGTTCTGCTTGTATTCACCTCTGTTCATCCCAGCTATGAAGAAACAGGGGTTTGTATGCATGCACAGTTCATGTGCTCACAGCCCCCTGTCTGAACACCCATCCTTCTTCCCTTCTATATGCAAGACAAAACAGAGAGAGGAAATATGACATTGCATGCGTGTATGTGTGTGTGTGTGTGCGCGTGCTTCAGCATTTGTTTACCCATAAGAGCACACACATATATGCATGCACTTGGCTGCGTCCTGGAGTAGAAGAGGATGTAAGCAAGCTCAGTGAACACAAACCCATATTCCTGCAGAAAATAAAAGAAACAGTGTTATTTCTCCATCTGCAAGCTGCAACATGTAGGATTTTTATTACTGCTGCTCTCAGGACTGAGCAGAGCTCAAATTCAAGGATAAATTATTCCTTCGAACAGCATAATCGCACTCTGAAAATAAAGCTAAAGCCCTGCACCCAGAACTCCCTGTACCTGACTCCCCGAGGATGAATTCGATCTCCTGCCTCTACAAGTCACTGCTTCTTGTACTAATGTTCAAATTGTGCACCAGAAGTAGACACAGAGAATAAGGAGTGCTTTCCTCTATGCAGAGCACAGATAAACAACTGGGGCCATGTTGCAGCTTGCCCTATATGGGACAAGCCATGCAGTCATCATGCCTACTGTGGCATTCACTGGCAGGAGCTCAGCACACAGGTTAAACTGGCTGCTGCACAAGGCAGCCAGACCATGCTCAGTGCACACACAGATGTTGTCGAAAACGCTATGGTTAGGAACCTTTGGTAGGCATCTATAGAAATATTTCAAAGCTTGTTCTCACTGAAGGTAAACTCCAAGCCTAACGTGTGACAAATGAGGTGTGACATCTTCTACCATGGGAAAGAAAACTGACAGGATCACACAAAAATACCTGCTATGTCTGCCTAAACAGCCACTTGCCACTTTGGCTTAAATCCTTCCTTTGATTAGTTCACTAGCTAAATAATATTCAGAACATCAACTTCTATTAGAAGAGAGAAACTTCATTCAATTTATAATCAGAATTAAAATAATTCAATCAGAAAGATATGCTGAATTTTTATCCTACATCAGGTGCATCCTTTTCATCACCACCACATTGTACTATTGTCATAAGCATAGGTGATTTAATCACTAAGTAATGAAATGATGCAATCAAAAATATAGCACAGCAAGCCTTATAGTCTAAATGAGAAATTCTAATCAGATTTAAATAGTTCAGTTGTTCCAGTTACTGCAACAATCTTTGTATTCATGTTTTTTTTAATAGGATGAGACAATCTGTGTCAAAAAAAGCTGTTACCTAACTACAGAACTGCATATACGGTAGGCACTTAGCAGTTCCCTAATTCTATCTTAAGTCTTGAAGCAGGTGTTGGGTTTGTTTTGATAATTTATTATTGCTAATATTGACAGGTTTTAATTCACTATATTTATTTGAGGTTTATTTCATTATGGCCATAGCACCTTTAGTATCATGATGACTTTCTAAATCTAGTTTGCTTCAAATTTCAGTAATTATACAGAACTTGTAGTTGTGAAAATAGGAAACAAATATAACAACAGATTTCAATATCAGAAGACAAAGTTCACCTAAAATTACAGTAAATATAATAATTTTTCCAACATAACTCCAAATTAGTTTTTTAATACCATAAATGAATTATGCTGGCGACCAACGTCCTTAATCTGATGGTTTGGGTGCTGTTTTTCAGAAAGCTGCAGTAAAATGCATCTGCATTACTCTTGCTGTGTACTGCCCTCTTGTGGATTCATCAGGCAAGAAATCCAAAAAAAGGAATCTGAGTATGAACATACAGACACCCCAGGAGATTGTTTTTCCAGGCCCTGTAAAGCCTCTGTGCATGCTTGACTTTGGTCGCAGAAGTGGGTCCACAGGAATTCACACCCAGACATATACATAAGAATTTACAGAACTGATCTTTAATCACTCAGGGAATAAATATACTAACAACACTTTGGATTCAAATTACAGCTCATGTCTTCAGGGAATACCTGTTTATGGTTTTACATCAAAATATATTATAGATAGGAACTTGATAATTGTAACTACAAAATTTCCTTTTTGTATCCATTATAATTGAAAAACACTTTAAGTAATTAAAGCCTTAAGCTACTTTAGAATCAAGCCAAGTATTTTAAAATGAAGCCAAATCTACAGCATTTTTAATAGGCATTTACAAGTAATGTAAATAGTTTAGAACTCATGTAAATTTATGATACACATATTTTTAGGTCAAGACTGGTAAAATACCCAGATTTTGACTGCCAGAAGGAACATTTTATGCAAGCTGCAGAAAAGAGAGACACTTCAATACAGCTGGCACATTAAGCAAGACAGATCTGCAAGTATTTTCAAAAAAATCCTTTGAATATCAACACTGTTGTTTGCTCCATGTGAAAATATGAGTTTCTCTGCAGTTCAATCTGCTCCTGAAATTCACAAATTCCTGGAATTTTTTTTAATCTTCAAAGCTGGGTGTATAATTTATCTCTGAATATGGGATAGTCTGCTGCATTTTTTAAAAGGCAAAACTGGATCTATTCAAAGGCATGCCACAGGAAGGGTACAGTGTATAGCTGAAAGTCTGTGTCAATAACCTCATTCAGCCCAGTCCAAAAACACTACATTCCCTTCCACCTCCTTCCCCAATTAATTGATTTGAACTGATTTTGAGATAAAAAATTTCAGAAGGTTTCAATTAGCATGATTTAATATAGCGTGATGAAACCATCTCTGCCACTGATCAAGGAACATAATATATCCATTATTTCCATCGTATTTTAAATTAAGACTTGAGAATGGGGTAAATTATTCTTTATTTCTTCTCTATCCAAAAAAGTGTGCATTTCAGAATGCTTTCAAATAAGTAGATGGACTTCTGACAGGAAAACCAAATCCTGATAATCTAAGGTTTTAATCCATGTTGCCAACTCTGTTATCATACAAATCAAGGGTTCTTGGAAAATAACTTCAACAGGAAATAAAAGTATTGGAGATGAACAGTTACATTGCATGACCACCTCCAGACGTAATGAGAAAAAACACAGTTCTGAGTTCAATGCTGTAGCGAAACTGAAAATTCAGCCCATAATCCGAAATCATTGCTGGCATCTAGGGGCAGATCAAGGATATAGATTTGTCCATGACAGCAGCATGGAAAAGTCTCCACCACAGCCCTTCTGCAACCCAGCTGCGTCTGTGCTCATTTCTTCTGACTCCCAGGAATCAGAATATGCAGTGCTTTTCCATTGCTTCATTCAGGATTTAGGCTTTGTGGCATCGCCCATTTTTAGATACGCATTGGGGAACAGATGGGTAGGATGACAAATTTTGCATGTCTATGCAATATAGTTCTTTATGGAACAAACTGACAGATTTTTGTATTTCTAATTTACAAGAATGTTTTTATACCTTTTATCAGCATCAGACACGGCAGCTCACTTTCTGAAGTGAAGTAAATAGCTATAGATTTTAGAATGGATAGAAGAGGAATGCACTTCAGGGAATTTTAAATTCAATAGAAGTCTATTTGAGAGTTCAGTTCTTTTATCTGGGCATCTTTTAAAGCCAACTAGGAAGGCTACACAATGAGCACAAGAAAGTTTTTCCTCTCTGGTCATCCAATCAAATTGAGTAGGTCAGCTTTAGAAAGGAAAGTGTTCTTCTATTTCCCTTTGAGACTCTTACTCGTGCATTGATGTGATATTCTGGTTTGTGCCTGTTCTCTGCTATTCTATTAATACAAGAGGACCCAGGCTCAAGAATACTGGTGGTTTTGTTTGATCTCTCTTGCAGTAGTAAAACCAGAGTAAAAGCAGGATTCAGCAGAGGAAAGAGTCCAAAAAGAGCTTTAGAGACTTGTGGATTCCAGTGATTTCCATGGCAGTAGCAGAAAACAAGATTGGCCTTATTCAATTTTCTTTCGTGGTGCATTGCTTTGTTCCTATGGTAGATGGCACTGAAAGTACCTATTATCAGTACCTATTTACCACTTTTCACCTAAAATGTTGAGTTTAATTATTTATTGTTTTGCCAAATACCAGTAGTCTGCCCTTAGATTTTGTTACCAAGGCTCACGTCAGCTTGAAATCTAGGGATGAGGGACAAGAAAGGAATGGTTTTCAATAAAAATAATTCAGGTGTGTAGGCAGAATTGGTTTGTTTGCTTTGTTTGCAAGCTTTGTTTGCTTACGTTAAAAAAAATCTTACTTTGTTAAAATTCTAGCAATTTGAAGTTTGAATTTTTGAAGAAGGGGCTTGAATTTCAGGTGGCCAAGGATGGGAAGGGAGGAATGCCAACCAACCACTGTATTAGGAATGTGGCTTTTTCATCCTTTTGAAACACTTAGTCCCATTGAGGTGAAAATATGGCAGGGCAAAATAACTGCATGAGTGTCAATAAATCAGCATCTATAAATGATAATCTGAGAAGTGAAGTGTATTCAAAGGGGATATTTCACAAAAGTGGTGGAATACTAATCAGAATACCATGTGGTGTTCCTAGGAGTTTTGGGAAAAGCAGGCTGTGACAAAAATCTTGAGTGCTTTGTACAGATGAGAGCTCCAAGCAATTTGGAAAGTGACAACCAAAATACGGAAAACAGTGACTGAGCTATTTCATATGAAGAGAAAAAGAAATGCCTAAGAGAAATGAGATCTACTGAGATTTACTGAGGCTCTCTGCATTGCTGATCCTCTGCTTCATGTAATAGGCAGTTCTGCTCTGCAATGCTAACTATTTAGTAGCATTGTTGAATCAGCATATAATAGTGATGGCTTTTAAAAGCCAGGTAAACCAAGTCCAAGTCATCTGCTGACAGGTCCACAGAATCACAGGATGGTTGAGTTTGGAAGGACCTCTGGAGGGCATCATATCCAACCTCCCTGCTCAAGCAGGGTCACGTAGAGCCCACGACCATGTCCTGGAAAGCTTTTGAATATGTCCAAGGATGAAGACCCACAAACTCCTGGGGCAACCTTGCCAGCATTTGGTCTCTGTCACAGTGAAAAAGAGTTTCCTGGTGTTCAGACGGAACCTCCTGTGTTTCAGCTTGTGCCCGTTGCCTCTGGTTGTGGCACTGGGCACCACTGACCTCTGAGTTCTGTCCTTATTGCACTTATATACCTTCAGGTATTATATATCATATATAATACTTTAAGTTTCTTCCAAGTCTTGATAATTCATTTATAAATCTTAGCAAAATTAGGGGGAGCAGGGAAGCAGCAAAGGAACAAAGTAAAATTTTAACTTTGTAGTTCAGCTTCAGTTGAGAGAGAGAAAAAAATGTGATAAAAAATATTTATGTTCTTTCAACATTTTAAGCAGCCTGTACAAATAAAACCTAGTAAGATAAAGAAATTCAAATTAAAAAACAGCATGATGTACATTTTGCACATATTCTGTGAAGATTTAGATCCTATACTCATGCCTGATGATTTTTGCCTTTTCTTTTTATATACCCTTTTAAACATTTTTATACCCTTTTTATATTTTCTGTACCCTTTACACATTCTTTGTACCCTTAGCCTACATGCTTGTAATTTTTGTAGTCTGATATTCTAGCTAAGTTTTGGGGTTCTGCAACGCAGAAACACCAAACAGTCACAGTAGGAGGCCAGAGAGCCCTGTACGATCTCCAAACTTGAGATTTCAACCTTGGTTGAAACCTTCTCTCTGGAACACATTTTGTAAACTGGACTCTAGCCTCATTTAGGGAGGGAGTTCTTGGAATAGGGGGACATTACTTCATTTATTAAGTTTCTTATTGGGGGATTTTAGACAGATATGCTAATTTGCAAGGTCCATAATATTGTATACACATTATACAGGTGTATCTCGGCATGTTCCATATTTGAAGAGTTGTGCACCTAGGATCCTATTAAAATACTGAGGTAAAACCCTTTTACCCCTTTTAACCATGTCTGCCTCATAATTCTAAGACCAGCCCAAAGGCAACAATACAACCAGAGATACCAGTGACTGAGCACACAATGTGAGTTAGAAATAGTACTTTGCCCAAAATAAATAAATATTTCTTACAGAGATCACTGCACTTTAATATATACCCCAGCTTTTACTGTACACTCCAGGCACTTAGGTCCACAGGGTCAATGATTCAGCTACATTGCCAGAAGCCCTCCTTGTGACAAGTCACCTTGTCTCCATATGGTTATGAAACAGGAACATTGACACTCTGTCAGAAACCTGTTGGATTTTTTTTCCTCTCCATCCTAAGTCAAGTTAGAGCTACACAAAAGTGTGTGAATGACAGCCCTGGTGTGCCTGTATTCTTTCGTAAAATCACAGAAGGGTTCAGCTTGAGCAGAACTGACACCAACCTCCCAACATCTTATCAAGATCCATCAGCCCTGGCATCCAATGACTTCTTTCGGCAGTGAGCTTCATTTAAACCCAGTTTAGACAGAAGTTTCCCTGGTGGAAAAGGCTTGCAATGCTGGCAGCTCTGTTCAGGCCTTGGTTCAGGTCGACTGAACCAAGATCACCACCATATTTCACACAGTTATCCATAGATGGCGATTGTTGGTCACCATCTATGCAACCTGGAATGCATTATTAACTGATTTTTATGTCCATAATGATGTTTATTTGCATCTATATTAGCATATTTTAAAGACAGCTTGGGAACTTATTCCTAGCAAGATGATCAGAAGGTAAATTATTTCATAAAGTAATTAAAACTTTGCAAACTCCACGAAGAAATCCAAAGAGATTGCCTAAAACTTAAAATTATCCTTAGAAGACTATGCTTTCCAAGCTCCTTCATTTTTCAGCAGTGAAAGAAAGTTTTCTTGGGCACAGAAATTTGAACCAGCTTCAGTCACCCTGCATCTCCCTCTAGAAAAGTCCCACAGGAAGTCCAGGGTTATTGGTTTTGTGAGGCTTAAGTTAACAGGATGTAAAAGACACTTTATGAGGCACTATGTACTGTAAGAAGAAAAACAGGAGCTTGTGGCATGTTTTTGTTTGTTTTTACTTTGTTTTTTACTGCTCAAAAAATATTCCTTTATTATGCAGTTCATTCTCAATGAATAACTGTCAAGTTTCTTATAGCAGAGACTTGTAAGGAAAGTTGTTATTTTTTATTAGATGTACTTCAGGGTAAGATGTCCCTGTGATTTTCTCTGTGACTTTGTTCGTTTCCCAGGCCTACCTGACAACAGCTGCCTTATCAGCCTGATAGCTCAATGTACCTGCAGAGAAATGCAATAACAAGAGTTAAAGATAATACCTATTTGACGTGATTAACACATTAAAAAATAAAATAAAATAAAAGGTCAGATGTGTGGTTCTGGGCGTATGAGGTATATAACTAGATAAATTTAAGTCTTGTGTGGGGAATAAAGAAAAGGAGGAAGGAAAAGCACTGCCTGTCTGCATCCACTAATCCCACAGTTATACTGCAGGTGCTGCTGGGATCCCCTATTGCAGAACTCATTCCCAGCTACTTTTGCTTTGTAGCAGCTTACTGGTTCACACTGCTCCACTCTGTCACAGTCACAATAAACCTCCTATTAAACAGTAATAGCTTAGTCATTACCATATTTTGACTCAAGTAGTATAATAAAAACCTACCAATAAAATTAATATTCTTATACTTATTCATGATTATGGCATGGAAATTCCCATATGTTTTGAGGAGGAAAATAATTTAGAAATTATCAGTTTGAGATCATGATGGTAAAGAAACTATATTGTCTATAAATACTTATTGATAAAATGCTCTACCTTACTAAAGTGAAATGTGCTCATTAAACCTCTCAGTGGCCATTTCATGATTGGATGCATATATTATTCATAATGTTTTGGTTATGGTAAATACCTGAGATACATTCCCCAAATCTTACAGTATTTTTTAAATATTATAAAATTTTATTTTTCTACTGTAAGTGCTTATAGGTAAAGAAATTAAGAAGCTTTTAGAACACAAAACAAATAAACTGATTTCAAAACACAGGCACTTCTGATAGATAAGTGACAAAACTGGATGGAAATATTTACAGTAATGTGGTTAGTCATTGGATAAAAGAAAGTGACCATATCCTGATCCCACATATATTATTCACAGGAGTTGACCCATACAAGCCTAAATGGCATGCTAGCAAATCCTGATGCTCCAAACCATACACACACGTCTTAAGGCACCTCAAATGCTTCCCATGAAGGAACTTGATGTGATAGAGAATCAAAACAGCTCTTATTGCAAAGTAAGAAGTGTACATATGTATTAGTTCTCCATGGAATGTAAGAATTTTTAGATGTGGTCTGAGAGACTTTATGACAACAGCAGAGGTATTTGCAAGAATACCTACATTCATGGGATTGCCTTAAAATATTTCCATGATGCTTAGACTTTTTCCCGTAGATATCAGAGATAAAATGTACTGCAGTTGTCGAGCAGCTGGAATGACATTCCATCAATACAGAGTGAGAAACTACTGTAGTTGGTTCCTTTAATTTAAAGTTTCATTTAAGACGTGCTCCTGGTCTTCATATTAAGTTTGGGTTATAATTCATTGGAAGCAGCCTAGGGAATTTTTCTCTTATTTTAATCACCATAAGGAATTTAAAATCAAATTAATAATCCTGTCTGATACTATTCCATGCATTTCATCTAAACTTCCTAGACAACAGTCTAGCTAATGCTGTTGCAGTGTTTTCCACAGTCATACCAGGATGTAAAGCAAATGGCACACCTTTGACATTTTTCCTCATTTGGGTTCCTACTTCTACTATTCAGGCAATAAGTGGATTCCTAAGATCTCTTGTACATTGATTGCTAATTTTTTTCTTTCTGACAAGCTTTCAGCATGTGATAACATCTGCCTGTTTGTTACCTTGTTCCCTTTGTCAGAGCCTTTGAACTTATTAAACTGCTTAGCAAACTGACTTTTCATCATGTTCAAAGCTGAAAACTGCTCCATCACTTTCCATCAAAGAAGATAAGATTACAAAAGAGTCAACACATTAGTGACCCCTGAAGAATCTCTACCATTTCTGCTTTCTCTGCTTTTATATTTCTGTGCAAACCCCTTAACTTCAGTGCTAGTGCCATTTCTTCTGAAAAAAACAAAAAAAGCAACTAATTATACAAATTAAAGTGGTTCTGAGAAATGCTATGCCGTTTCAAAAACATCTGGTAGGTCCTGTTCAAATATCACTGATATTTCTTAAGTCAGAATTTCAAGGTCCACAGTTCCTGCAGAAGCCCTACTCAAGGAACCCAAATAGCCTGTTTAGTTATATAAATGATGTTTTGCATTAAAAGATAAACCAAAGAGATAGGGATTAATGCAACCATTCTTTGGCAAAGCTTTTTAAAAAGATAAAAGAAATTAATTTGACAGATATCCATGAGGTATAAAATCAGCATGATGCTGCTCCCTCCTCAGCACATCATCTTAGGTTCCTATGGCAGCTGACAATGTGGTCTCCAAAGCAATTTTGATATTTTGTTTCCTTTGGTTTTGAGGATTTTCCTTCAAGTATCACAGAAGTTCTAAATACTCTTGAATTAAAAAAAATGGTTACCAGTGACAATTATTGCAGTTCCAGAAAAACTTTTTAGCAACTTATTTCTTGTGTGCTAAAATGCAAATGTAGCAAATAAACTGTATGTGTACATATATAGAACTGAAACCAATCTTCTTAAAATTAACCAAGGACTTATTCAAACACAGGCTAAATGCGGTGCTAAGTACTCTCATTTGCCATCATTTTAATTTAAGGGAAATAGATTTATCTGCAGGTCCTTGGAAACTGACCAAAGATTCCATGGTGCCTTGTCAAAAGCTCACTATGCCTTCTTCATGGAATTTACCCTGTTTCTGAATGCCAGACATTATCTACATAACTAGTAAGGCACTGTGAGTTTTAGTTTGTGTAAAAAAGTTGGGCAGAACATGCAAAAGGTATCAGTCTGCCTGCTGCTAGACTAAGGGAATGTACTAAGGGAGAGTTCATCCTACTTCCATTTTCAATGGACTTTGTGATTTTTAAGTTTAGTTTGAACTCAAATGTTTACCTATTTTGCATCTCAGTTCAAAGCAAATCTATGTGGCAAGTAGAGAATAAAGAGTGGTTTAAAAAGTCACAGCCTAGAAATACCACTCAGCAGAGATCTTTTTTTTTTTCTACAGTGCTGCTCCTGGTCAGTCTTTAGACAGTCTTGAGAAATGAGATGAACATGAAATACATTGTCCAACTACAGTCTGGAAAGACTCTGTGGCTTAGTCTAGACACAGACTTCTTCCAGTTTCTTCCTGCTGAAGGGGAAGGAATAATTTGTGGGTGATCTTTGCATGTTATATGTTCCTTCCATCACAAGCGTTGGGATAATTTGTGACCCTATTAATTCTCTAATTTCCTTCCCACAAAGCCTCCTTGACACAAAAGCACTTTGACATGTGCCTACTCATCACAAGAATCTTACTGACTGACATAAATGTTACAACGTAGTCTTAACATAGATATATATCTGTTTGTATGTATAAACCTGCGAAGTTCAAAGGGAGATAATTTTTTAAGGGAAGTAAATTATATGATATTTGCCAAATATCTATGGTTAGAGAAGGTCATCAGTGCAATAATACTGTGTCAATGAGAGTCTGTCAAAACTTCATGGGAGCTTGTCTCACCGCTATGCCAGGTCACCTTGCCCCAAAATTAAAGAGTATTCTTCAGGTCAATATTATTCCATGTTTTGACCTCAGACTCTCTGACCTGAAATAAGAGTGAAACAGTGACAACAAACTTGAAAGGACTGTCAATACAAAGTCTAGTAAGTACACAAGGAAGGAGCATCCTGGACTATGTTAACAGCCACATACTAGTAGATTGAGGGCAGTCATTATTCCCCTTGGCACTTGCTATATGATATATAGAATACTGTGTCCAATTTTAAGGCCCTGATACAGAAAATGCAATAATTAAACCAGTGCACATCCAGTGAAGGGCCACCATGATGCTGAAGGGCTAGAACTCCTATGAGAAGAGACTGAGAAATCTGGACCTTCAGCCTGGAGAAGGACAGATTTGGAGGAGATTGAATAACCCTCTGCCAGTGACTATGAAGAGATAATTGAAAAGACAAAGGCAGGCCAATACAGCAGTGCTTGGTGGGAACAAGAAACAACAGACCCACAGACACAAGAGAAGTTCAAACATACAAATTAAATCTTTCTCACTACTGGGACAGTGACAGTGAAAGAGGTTGCCCAGAGAGGAAGCACATTATGTGTTCTTAAACATTTTCAAGATGTGACTGGATAAAGCCCTGGTCTTACCTCATATATATGCCTCTTTTGAGCAAAACGTTGGGTTAGGAACCTCCTGAAATCCTCCCAGCCTTTTCTCATGATGCTATGCAATACTCTGAAGAGGGATAAATCTAGTTGAGTATTCTCTGTTTACTCCTACTCAGGGCATTAATTTTTTCTGTTAAACTTCATGCCATTATTCAGTTTCATTACTGAGGGATACAAATACTTTATCACAAATACAACTGCAATGATCATACTATAGAGATCTTAGTGCTGCATAGACATACTACCAATAATTTAAATCAACTGTTTCAGGTAATAGTCACACTCTGGCTCAAATCTGTTAACTCCCAGAGCTGGCAGTGGGAATTAAGAGTTTTGAAAACACAAGGTTTGAAAACAAGATGGTAACAAGACACTAACTTTACACACAATTATAGTGGGGATAATGGACGACTTTTTTTTCCCGACAAGTTTCTTCATATAACCTGTAAATCCTTATACAATTAACCAGTGTTCCATCTGACTTGCTTTCCTGTACTTACAGTATTATTTGCAGAAAAGGACCCAGACACAATGAATACCCAACAGCACGATAAATACACTAGCAACTGTATCAACAAATGGTAAAATAAAAAAGTCTGGGGGAGGAAAAGAGTGGAAAACTTTGTCATTCCTACATTGTTTTCTCCACATTGTTTCCCATTACAAAGTCTTATGCTGAAAACCCCGCCTCCCACACACTCCCAGTTTAAAACGTCCTTTCACAGACTTTAATGGATTTGGATGGAACCTTAAATTGAACAACAAACCTCTCCTCCCCAAGAGCAAGACAATTGAATTGCCATTTATCACTGAGATATTGGGCACTAAGATATGACATTTTGAAAGAAGCAAGTGCTAACCTTTATTTGCTAAGATCAAAGGGTAGTGTGAACAATTGTACCAGTGTTCATGGGTACACTGAAAAATCTTTTTTCCTAATCTCAGGTATTTTCACTGGTTTCATTTATAGTACCAAGTAAGGTGTGGGTGCATACCTGAAAAAATATCTGTATTTAACAGATATGGGTTTAAAGCCTATTATATTAAATTGTATTCATGTTATTCATGACAGTATGTTACACTATTATATTAAATGCTAATATAAAAAACATCCAGATGATTTTTTAAGAAATAAAATGAAGAAACTGATATGTTCAGTGGAATGTGATCACCTGAGGGTGAGAGTTCAGGAGGCAATAGGAAAAGCCAGCTAGGATAAAAGAGAGAGGAACTTGAAAGGAATCTGCAAAGGATTCACTCACTGCAAAGAGTGAGGAAAAAGAAAAAGAGAGAGATGCAGTCAGAGATTGCTAGAAGACCTGAAAACTAATGGACAAGTAGAGAGAATGAAGACACTAAGGGATGGCAAATTCTAACAGGATGCACTTCACACTAGAGGAAGCACTGGCCACACTGAAGTGCCTCAGGAATTTCCTGCCTGCCTCTCTTTCTTTCTGGTAGGCCAGTCTTTCAGTGGGGCAGCTGGTCTGCCAGGAGCTGATGAGGAAGCCTTCCTTCTAAAACCTTCACCCATGCTGCTGCAACAGCAGACTGTCCCAAGACACCAAAAAGCCAGTGAAGGAGCTAGCAAAGTACATTTTACTGAGCACTAGTTAATATAATTCATATTAAACCCCAAAATATACACCAAAATATGCACGCTTACTTTATTGACCATAGAGGGTTTTCTTAAATTATGCTTTGCTCAGGCACAAACCTGCACCTTGTTTCAATGCCAAACAGATCCCAAAGACTGAAAGCATGGCTTTAGTGCATACTTTGGAATCAATCAATATAAAAAAGATATTTTGTCACATATGCAAATATATGTATATATAAATACACATGTATTTTTATCATGCTAACATGCTAATCACTGACAAAAAATAACTCTGGGATATTTTATAGTTTTTGCAATGTACAATTTAAAGTTGGCAGAGCTTGCATCAGCTGTAGGAAGTGCAAATGTGTTACTTCTGACACTAGATGGCAGGAGACTGAAGTAAATTGTTTCCGTGGGTCAAAATAGCCTTCTTAATAAATTAGTTTAAAACACATGCCTGTCTTTTTGTTTTTCAGGTAATCAAATCAAATTGAGAGATATAGAGAGGATTCTGAAATAAAGCAGAACAGATTTTTAAGTTTTTAAAACTAGAATGTTTCTCAGACAATGACTATTCAAACACACACATAATCTCAGTAATCAAATGGAGTTCACACAGGGTTTAAAAAAACGGTGGAACTGATTCTGCAAATTTCTAACGCCAGTGAAGTTCTTCCAGGTGTGATTAGAAGCTGGTTGAGTCTCACTTTTACATTCATCTAGTGTTTTGTTGGTCTGTTTCCTTCTCAGAATTATATTTTAGAGCAGTTACCAGCTACATCCATCACAAGGGCTGTAGTTAAGATAATACAGAGCCAGTAAGACTAACTGGCACTTTTCACTATTCATTAAGTGCCCTTTGAAAGTGGTGAGTATCATTATACCTCTTTTCTAGACAGAGAAACTTATGCTGAAGAAGATGATACAATTTGTGCAGGATCACCATCAGGCTAGCAGCAAGATCCAGTCAAAAACTTAAATCCCTCAGACTCTCAGCCTCAGGTTCTAGCCACTGCCTTCCAACAGCATGGTAAATACCCAACAAAAAAAATATTTTGGAATCTTTTTTCATCTACTGATTTTTTTTTCATATTAGTGTTTTATATACAATGGGTGATCATCACAAGCTTCCAGTATGTGAAGGGGGCCTACAGGGAAGCCGGAGAGGGACTCTTCATCAGGAATTGTATCGATAGAAGAAGGAGCAACGAGCGCAAATTGAAAGAGGGGAGATTCAGGTTAGATATTAGGAAGAAATTTTTTACTGTGAGGATGGTTAGACACTGGGACAGGTTGCCCAGGAAGGTGGTAGATACCCAAACACTAGTGGTCTTCAAAGTCAGGTTGGATAAGGCCTTGAGCAACTTGGTCTAGTGGGAGGTGTCCCTGCATGTGGCAGGAGTGGTTAGGGCTAGACGATCTCCAAGATCCATTTCAACACCCAGTTCTGTGATAGGGAGTTCAAGCAGCCTCTGGTATCGGGAACTGGACTAGTCCCAATCTCCTACTAGACCACTCCAGCTGATGGTCCCTTCCACGTTTATTAAGGAACCTAAAAAACAGAGGACAGTTGACTTAGACGTTATAAATTACTCATTTACAGATATCATATTGAACTTAAACCAACTAAATTATTCTCTCTAACTCATTGTTCCTGTGGTTTTTTGCACTGGTTCAGTTTAGTTTGTGTAAATGCCTTCCAGTGGTGATTTTTGCATTTACTTTCAAATCACAAATGTAACTCCTAAATCAGACTTATTACATATATCTGTGGAGCCTTGCTTAGATGGTTCCCATTAATTACAATTTCCTAATAACCACCATTTCCTTTGTTCACCTGTTAACTAGTTTCTTAACCTGTGAATTTGCACTTTATTGCTTTTTCATACAGCAATTCTTGAGTTGTGCTCTTCAGAACATTGAGTAATATGAAATCATGCATTGTACTTCTAAAAAGTCGGAATATATTGCATCTACATGGCAATCAAACCAACTGCCAGAGGGTAGCTTGTGCTTGTGAACAAGTGTCAAATATACTTGATTTCAATCTTTTGATGTACCTTTTTTCACCATCTGTACTGACTAGCATTACTTCCACTCCAATGCTCAGATTTCTTTTCTAATTCCACCCTATGCAAACCACTCCTCTGTCTTCCCTAGGTCTTGTTAGACCAACAACCTTACCTGGATTGGCTACTCTGCCTTTGTAATGCATAATATGGAACAGTATATGACTATTCCAGAAACTTTTCAGAGATCCATTATTTATCTAAACTCATGAAAGGTCAGGATACAGCTTCTCTGGCCATGATGATAAGTGTTTTCTTTATCCCTTACTAGATATTTCTCATGGTTCTCCTTGATTACTAATGAAACGATTCCCAATTCTCTTGAGGTATAATGTTATGTTTATTCTTGCCTCTTTACAAATATAGAACAGATTTTGCTATTGAACATTTCCATTAATTATGCATTATTATTATTAATAATTTAACCATCAAGCAGTGCCTCTTTGCCACAGCTAGGATTTACAATAAACTCAATATATTTAAACTCTTTTGTTCTTAGGCTTGCCAGTCATTAATTTCTTCCTGATGGTTTTAAATCCTCTTATAACTCAGCATTTATGAAGTGTAGAATATGTGTATCCACTGGTATATATTTCTCCTTTTTTCTTGTTACATATTGCTTTTTCATTTTTAATCACTCCACCTATTTCACTACTAAACCAGGATGAACTTTTAGGCAGTACTGTCCTGTTTCCTGGGAAATAGAAATCATTGAATGATATATTCAGACCATAGAACAAATTATTCTCAAAGGTTATTCAGTTCAATACAGTTTTTATTTTCTTTTATTAGCAAGATATTTAGGAAATAACATATATTTTTCATTTGGCCCATAACAAATCCTAATCAGTGTCCTTCCTGTGCTCTGTTAATATACTGATCCACAAATATTCAAGATCCCGTGATTCTTTTTTAATCAGCTTTCAAACAGGTAATGGTGTGTCTATTGTTATATGCTTTTTACTCTCTCTACCCTCACTACATGGGTTAAAAGTAGTTTCTCTACAGTAGAGTAACTGGGTTTTTTGAGGGGTTACAGAGGAAGACTCTGTTATGACATAGATTATCTGTATTTCTGGCAGGTAGCTGGAAATACTGGCAGAATGTGCCACTGCCTCTAACCACCTGTTGGCATTTGGAACATCAAAGATTCGTGAAATGAAACATCATGGCACTTCTCTTGTTTTGGAGGGTAAGAATATATTCTAGAAGTGGGACGGTACAACGTTCAGAGAGCTGTGCGGCAATTTCCTCATAAGTATTGACCTTTCTAGCTGTTAGAGAAAGCTCTAGATTATCAATTTAAATCCTTGGATTTAATCCAGGAGAACAGTCTCTGAGCTAAGAGATTTTTTGCTATGGAAACAGTTTCCATGGTGTATGGATAGTCTAATTCCATCAGATATATCATCCAATTTGACAAAATTTGACCAAAGTATGTACAGACTCATTTTATATTTTCTTGGAAACATTAATATTCTCAGATGCAGTCACTTGTTTACATCCAGTGATAGCTGCATGACAGAATGCAAAATGATAATCCACCAAAATATTTCCATATTAATGAAGATGTTACTTGGAAAAACTATCCTTGACAGTTCATATGGATCTTCGCTACTAAGTTTTGCACTAATAGAGGGCAGAAAGCTGTAATTCATTCCCAGGGAAAAGATCCCACAGCTCTTATTTGGTGTCAGAATAAAGAGAGTTTTCACTTTATGGAGCCCAAGTTCAAACATGTTAATTGTTTGTTCATTGCTTCCTGCATGTGTTGTGGGAAGGAAAGCAGGGCACTAGTTGGGATGGAAAAACAAAAAACAAGCAAACAGACAAACCAACATTTAAAGTTCAGCAAGAACACTGAATTTATAATAGAATAATTGAACTGATAATGAACTTGAATTGATTTTTTTTTTACCTGGAGAACTTATCTACTATACTTCAGCTTCATGTATACCTGAGCTAAATGTTATCACAAAGGATTATCGCACTTCTACAGTCACACAGAGATTGGAGGATGATATGTGAAACACTTTTAGTAGTGTTAAGAAACAACAGAGAAAGTCATCACTTGGTTAATAAGTTGACATCCACTGACTGACTACTCAAGGAAGTGAAAAACTGTTTAACAGGCTCCTGAGGGGTAACGGTATTTTCTACTCTGCTTGGCTGCTCCTGCTCTGTGTTCTCATGTGCTTACCTCTTTGGACAGTATTACAGCAGCTGAAAACCCTTTTGTGTTCCTAATATATTGCTTCCAGGTTGGGGTTTTTTTGTTCTCCAACAGTGGAACAGCCTATCAAGAGATAAGTATATTTTTACATTGGCAGGGAGTGAGTGGGGTGTGTCATTTGTTTATGAAGGGAAATTTAATCTATACAAGGAAATATGTAAGAAGAGAAAAAAAAAGGCACATCCATGTCTCAGCCACTGCTGTCATGCCTGAAATCACCATGTTTAAGAAAGCAATGAGTGATGAATACCACACGCTACCCGAGTTATAAAACACTCAGTACTTGTTCTGATGAAGAAAAGGAGATACCGCATTCAGATCATGTACTATAAGGACTAGCTTAGGCACCACATTCAGATAACTCTGCCTACCAATGACAAAGAGAAAACGCTAAACTCTAATCTAAAATGTTCTTTAACTGCATCATCTGTCCTTCCTGCACTGTCATGCTCTGTGAAACAGCATTACCAACATGGATGTTAGGTGAAAACAATGCATGGCATGCCCTGGATGAAAATATTAATGGACATCCTCAACAATTTTTTCTTTCTTTAAACAAACTATTTTTCATATTTTCTCTTCATAAAGAGTTTAACACAGTTTCACAGGTTGTTCTTTAACATTTTTTTAATTAACGAAGTACTTTTAAAGGATCAGATTTAAGAGAAGGACTCCCCAATAGAAGATTACAGCAGATGACCTTTCAGTGAAAATATCTGGATCCCACAACTTCCAGCAGATGATGAAATTATGAAATTATGAAATTCTCACAATGAAGTTCTCTCCTGAATCAAAATTTTGTAAAGTCAACTCTTGTTAAGTCAGCAGAATATTGGTCAAAATAACTATAAAATTCAAGTACGGTGTTAATCATAAATATGGAGTTTTGAGTTCAGATTACTTTTTGGCATTGTATATCCATATTTATGGCTACGATGCAACTTCTGGTACCTGCCAGCTCCTGCCTCCCTGCCTCTTCTGGCTTTGTAGCCTTGTTTTGATCTGCCATGCTATGTGTGCCTTCACTGTGTCAGGCACCAAGCTGGAGAGGATAAACAGGCACATAATGTCAGGGAGCACCAAAAGGCAGCTCCCTGTGGGCTGGGAGCATTAGAGTCTCCCGGGACAGCCCAGCCCCAGGATGTGGGCCTGGCTTTTAGGGGCCCATGGGTAGGCAGGGCTGTGGGGAGCTGAAGACCAGCTCTGCTGTGGCGTCACTGGGGCAGCGGCTGACATGGGGCCCTGCGCTGTGGGCAGGGCTGGGGAGCCCTGGGCAGGTGCAGGCAGGGCCAGCAATGCCCTCCAGGCTCTCGCAGTTCTCAATTTCCCAACTGAAACAATTCCCTCTCATAGCCCAGCTCACATGCATCCACTTCTCTTAGGAGTTGCTGACAGGCAGGTGTGATCTCGCTGTAATGTTGCCTGCTTGTAAGACCCAAGGATGTTTGCATTAAATATGCTTTTGGGGTTTCCCTTGTTTCCCTCCTCTGACAAATTTCACCAGAATTAGACTTTATTCCTTGGCTTTTTAATGTTTCAGGACTGATAGAATTCTGTAATACCAGTATTTTTCATCATTCATATTTTCCAGTCTTTTCAGCATTTTTCAGCATTCAAGTTGCATAAAGCTCTGAAGTACATGCTACCTAATTATATAGTTTCAAGCTATTGAGGCATCAAAATTTGAAGGAGGACAATCAAAATATCATTCCAGGCACAGATGGTAAAATGACCTGATAATTATGAGGCAATGTTAGGGGTGAGAAAGAGAGGAGGAGGAAAGACGCTTTTCATGCCAGTGCAGCTGACAGATAAATTAACAACTCAGTAGTTTCTGCTTCACCTACCTCCAGTACGATATTCTATGTAATGTTCCCTTTCCTCCCAGAAGATATAATAATAGTTCACTGCAGAATGTCTGCAGCCAGGACTTGCCTGGAGTCACTCAGAACAGCATTGAATTGAACATACTCTTTCAGAAGTACTTTTTCCTTTTCAATATTTTCACATGCATATATGTGGCAAATCCCAATTGATATAAATAAAAATTGGGCACCTGCCATCTTTTGTGGTCAGTAGCTGCTATAGAACAGTGCTGATTCAGAAGATTTCGAGCAGTGTTTCAAAATAAACATTGTTACCATTTTTCTTTCTTCTCAACATTGTAAAATGGTATTACAGGATGTGCAATGATTGCAATAATGTGTATTTTAAAACTAGATAGTGAACATACAATGGAGTTGGCAGTGCTCGGTTAATGGTTGGACTCGTTGATCTTAGAGGTCTTTTCCAACTTTTATGATTCTATGACAAAATCTTTCATTTGGAATATGTTACTACCTCAAAGCAAAGGAAGTGAGACTATATCTAAGACCAAATACACTCAGACAAATTTGACTCTGGGAACTAAAATGTTTGCCTTTTAAATTAGAAGTACAATCTAATACAAATTCACAAATTCCATATGTTTGAGTGGTTATTGTCACGAAATCCAAATGCTAGACTTACAGTTGCCACAGACTTGCTCTTACTCTTGGGACAAATTATTCAGCCTCTGCATTTCTCAGTATGCCCACCTGCAAAACAACTCCAAAATAGTGGTTACACAAAGTTAGAGAAAGGCTGAGATCTTTAACTACTGTAAAGTACAGAAATTCAGAGAACGATGGAGAAATGTGCAATGCCAGTGCAATGTGTTACTACACACAAATCACTTGTACAGAAAGTAAATACACATGATTTGTGTAGGAGGCACAAGAAATTTTTAAATTGCCATCCTCATATTTCCCCAGCATGAAATTTTCAGTGGAACAGAAAATATAGAGAAAACCCCTGCCTAAAACATGGCTGTATTTTCACTCAAATAAAAATCCTGTAAGTTCAGGTCTAGGGAATCTTTTTTGTGTTGTTCCTTTATGTGTGTTAGCAGGGCTAGAGACATCTGAGACAAAGTTTACATACACTGCAATTTGTTTATCCAGTTATATACACCTCTCGTTTGTCATGAGCAATGCTCTTTTTTTCAGAACACTTGGCCAAAAGTTTGAAACTCAGTTGCCACATGTGTCTTAAAGCAGAATCTCAAGACAGAACAAGATTTGCTTCACAATGGTGACCGCTGCAGAGTCTTTAAAGATTTTTTTTCTCCCATGGTTAGTTCTAAGAAAGAATTCCACACATATAAAGAAACCTATGAACAAAAGTATAGAAGTCTTTCCAAGACTAAAACTACACTAAGGAATGGACTCACCAGGTTTGTAATATTGTGCTCTGATACTCTCTATCAGTATAGTTCCTAAAGGCTTCTATGGAGGGTTGATCTGTTGATGAATTGTCTATTATACATCTATTTTCCTTTAGCTGCTTCTAAAGCATACCCATATTTGAATGTCTCTTGATTCTACAAAACAGAAAAGAATATTTAACATGTAGTCATGTCTTCCTGCAGAATAACAGAATAATAGCAGAAGATAGAAATTCTCTAAGTGCAACAGTTCCATTCTTTCACTTAATTTAACTATTTTACAAAAGTTTGGTGCCATTGACACAAATTCAAATAAAACTTTTCAGTGATGATAATGCAGCATCGCAAAGTAAGTTGAAGACAGAATGTCAAGATTCTTAATTGCAAAATTCATCCCTTCTAAAGATACTTATACTTCATTTTAGTAAGAAAATTACATCTGAATACCCTCCAAGGCAAGGTCAAGCACTGGTTCATTGTAACAAAATTGTCTCGGGTACCAACAGCAGCCTGTCTCTGATGGTGCAGAGCCCAGCACAACCTGAATAACCTGCCCCTAGGAGTGGGAAATTCTCAGGTTATCAGCTTTCTGTTACTACAATAATACTCCTGACTACACAGAGTGGTTAGTTAAGGCTAACTAGCTGTGGCACTCATGCAGGGATTATATCACATTCATTCTTTTAGACCACAAACCTAATCTAGAACATAGTCAGCAGGGCCACTTTCATTGTCCTTCATCTGACAAGGTCTCTGTGGGAGTTAAAAGAAATGGAGACCAGATTTTGAAAAGGACATTGCACTCAATCAACTTCAATCTTTTTAAATGGGTTATAGCAGAGAAAATGCCAGCATGAACACACTTAGTCTAATTTATCATTAATGGGTATTAACTAAAAAATGTAAACCTTTTTTAAACTCCTCTTCCTGAGCTGTTGTCTGTAACAAATGTGCAGCAAGGATTGTTTATTCAAGCCAATGCAACCTTCTCATGAAGGTGAGAGTTGGGACAACTCAAAGGTATAAAACATGCTTATAAGAAGCCAATGCCCTTTTACTGCTCTTCCCAATAAATGGCATGTTCTAAAGTATAGGTAGCAAACGTAGGCTGCCTGCCCACTCACTTTAAATGAAGCCTTTCTTGTTTCCACGCTGTGTAGAATTGCTTCTGTTTCAGCAGCCTGCGTTCCTTCTGAAGTGTAGGACGCTGTGATAAACCCCACAACTTGATTCATTAAGAGCGAAACTGTATCTCAGCCTGCTCTCTGCTGTTCCATCAGAAGATCTTATCACTACCAAGTCGCCTTTGGCTCTGGTAATTTCTCTTTTCTGCTCCAAGAAGAGAAGGAAAAGAAACTGATATTCTTTGTCTCAAATCCTTTACTTAGCTGGGAGCAAGCTTGATAGCCCCATCTTCTCAGGAAGGTAGACTTACCACCTGTGTAACTTCCAGGCTCAACTACAGTGTTTTCCTCCTTTCCGAGCTGCCAGCAGGACAGAGTGCGAGCCCTCTCTCCAGTATACCATGTAACAGTACAGTTTAAACTGATGGATCAAAGACACACCAATGGACCTGTATCAGCCTCACCATCCCTTCCTCTGTTAAAGCCCTTTTCAGTACTTTTGAGCTATTTCTTTCTCCAGCTTCTCCACAGCTCTACAAGTGTACTTTAAAATTATATTTAAAATGTATTTTAAACTGGCAGAAGTAGTACCTATTAGAAAAGATAGCAACAGCTGGTTGGGTTTTTTTAGTATTTATTCCCCATTTTTTGTTTTGGTGCTTGATTTCCCTTTCTATCTCATATCTTCTTGCATTTTACTTTCAGGGAATGTTGCAGAAAGGCAGGATTTAAGACTGAAACCTAGAGTCACAGAAGCCCATAATTACATTCTCCCTAACTCAAGCGGAGCCAAGTTTTCCTCTTGAAAGTAAAATTTTTAGAATGATAGCCAAACCATTCTACAAACAGATGCCAAAAGTAAAATTCTTACTAACTCGAATAGAGCCAGGTTTTAATCCCAAAAGTAAATACTTTAGAATAATAGCCAAATTACATTTTTCAAATATTTAAATAAATTAGTGTATTACCCCATGAACTTCAGGTGTAGCAAGGATACACAGTAAGAAAAGTAAATGTGTAATAAAGCAGTAGTTTTTGCTTTAGTATCATACTCATGCCCTTCAAAAGTCAGTTGCTCGACTCTACCTTTGAAGTCACTTCTGAACAGAGAGTAGAGCTTTTATTAAATAGATGTTTGTAAAGTTGAAGTTGCATTTATTATAAGACTGAAGATACACAGAACAGATTTGGGGACTTGCCTATAGTTAATGGAAAGTGTTTTCAACAAGAGATGTACAGCATATAAGCACACACATCCATTCACCTATGCATAGTCTCGCAAGAAATAAATTTGAGATTTTAAGCGGAGCATGTTATGGGGGGATGGGAAGCTCAAGGGAGAGAACACCAATAACCAGACATAAGGGAATAATCCTGCCCTGGACAAAGTCTCGTCCATCTCCAGACTCTATCACACAACTAGTGACAGATTTGGTGCCAGTATGAAAAAGAGACAAAGGAAAATGCTTGTTTGCCTTTCAGCCAGAGAACACAAAGTGCATGTGGTTTAATACAGTCCTTTTTCAAAAGGTTCCCTGTGTTTCTGAAACATTAACAGGGATTTACAGTAGTTCTCACACGTTCAAATGTCAGCTGGTTTTGTTTGTCTACAGCCCACTTGTTCTTTTTGCTCTCAGAGAGGGTAGAATCAGTTGGCTTTGAAACACTATTTGCTCCTCTTTCATAAATTCAGCATAAAGGGGCTATTCTTTTATTCCATATTGGCATTATATTTTCACCTACATTTTCTTTAACAGGTATTCCATCTGTTTTCTATAAACTACAATTATTTGCAGCAAAATTCTTCCTATTTTCCTTGTTATTTGCAGTGCTCCAATGATTTATGTTCACATGGATCGTTCATCCTCACCAGTGTAGAAGACACAGTAAATTCCCAGTTTTAAAAAGATGCTGGGCTTTTATTTCATTCTTTTGTATCAGTCTCTCTTGCATTCTCACTACTCAGACCCAAGATTTTTGACCACACCGGTAATTTCAAATCCCACCTACTCCTCCCTTCGTGGTTCCTAATGGACTCTCTACCTTTTTGTTTGATGGAAGTGTATCTCTACCCTCTCATCAGCCTCAGCTCTTGCCCAGCCGGGGAA
>VZRN01002202.1:242347-315394 GCA_013397935.1 Dasyornis broadbenti
CGGCTCGGCCCCGCACGATGCCGCTCCGCGGGCTCCTGCCCCTTTGTCTGCTCTGCCTCCAGGCTGCGCTACCGCTCCGCGGCCACCGCGGCCGCTACGCCGGGTAAGTCCGCCCGTCGCCCTGCTCCGCCCGTGTCGCGCCACCGCGGCCGCGCTCCGTCCGCTCCGCTGGCCAGAGCTGGCCGGTGTCTGCGTGTTCGGGCGTCCCTCCCGCCGCCGACCTGGTCGTGGGCTTATTTGCTGCCAGCTGTAGCTTGTAGTTCTTGAAAGAGGTGCTGCGAGTCTCTGCTAGCCAAAGGAAGGATGCTACATTGGGGGAAGAGAAAAAAGTTTGAGTGTCCTTGTAGAAAAAGAAATTGCGATTATACAGGGGGGAAATAAAAGGTTTTTGAGGCTCCACCGTGCTCTGAAATGAATGAAGATTTGTATTTTCCTTTAGGATCCGGTTTACTGGAACTTAAAATCGTTTTGAAAAGTTGAACGGTGTGCAGTCACATTAGTGAATGCATAAGAAGTTCAAGCAAGAAGGGAACTCTACTGTAAGCAAGTGAAGACTAAAACTTTCTCGTATATTTCAAACGAGACTTTTCTCCTTTTTTTCAACGGGAGTTTGAATTTGTGTTAGAAAGGGAAAGATTGACTAAGTAGTAAAAGGCAAACTGTGGTATCATTGCTAGGCTTTGCCTTCAAAGTGTTTGTTCTTTGCCCTGTTTAAAGACTTTGTTTTTAGTAAGTATTTAACATAGTAGGTTTATGATGCAAATGAAAAGTCAAATATGGGAGCATTAGAAGCCAGTGGCATGTGTCAGCATAAAGCATAAAATTCTTTCAAAGTCACCAGCAAACTTGTCAGGATAACCACATCTCTCTGTGGAAGTAAGAGCTGTATTATTCTTTTTATTTTATTGGCGTAGCCAAGCCATGCATAGAAATTCCCCTACTAAAATGATGTTTGAAAAAAAAACATTCCCTAAGCTTCAAGGATTTGGTAATGTGATATGAAGCTGTTCACCCCTGGGTCACTATTAGTGATAGAAAGTAGTTAAACACTTGACAGCTGTTTTGCCATCTCTGTTCAGTTCCACAGGTTTCAGTATCTGTCTGCACTGTGAAATCAAACAGGCCACCACAGTCAGGAGTCCTCCTGACTGCCAGGAAGCAGCAGGACAGAAAATTAAACAGTTCTTTAAAGCCAGGCTCCTGCTGTAAGTTTTGTGCAACAGCACTGTTCTCTCTGAAGTCCATAGCACAGGCATGGTCTCCATGGTCTTTAATTTATTTTAATTCAAGTTTGCATTTAATTTGTTTCCAGATGACATTGTGATGAATAACACATTGTCAGTGCTAGTGTTTAACTTTTTCTGACTATTAATTACATGAGTTATCTACTCACTGATGTGTGAAATGACAAAATACACATTTTACTATCCTCTAGGCTTAAGTGGCATCATCAACTATAATCAAGTTGGTTCAAATGGAATAAGATGCATGAAAATCCAAATGTTGTACATCTGCTCATTTATGTAACCTGACAATTTTGTTCAAAGTTTCAAAAATTATTTTCTTGTTTCAGAATTTCATATCCCCAAAGTGACACGTGAAAGACTTGCCCAAAGTCCCCTTGGTTGATCCCTGTTTCAGAAGCTTTTGCTCTAAAAGCTTTTGGACTCTAGTCCAAGAAAAATTATACTTCTCATCAGCTTCCAGAAGTTGGGCAAGAAAATCATTGCTCAAAAAAAACCAAACCACCAAACCAAAAACCAAACCAAAAACAAACAAACAAAAACCCCAACAAAACCAAACAAACAAGCCTCCTAGAGTTAATTACAAAAGCTGTTGGCCAATAGGCAATTGTAGTAGGGGGCCAAGATACATTTGCAAGCTTTGCTGAAAATGTGGTCAATATTTGAAACAGAAACCAGAATGTGTACCACATGTGTAACACGAACTGGAAAAACAAGCTAATATTTTTCCCACTCTACTAATATTTTCCATTTCTACTATACTGGCATTATTTGTGTCAATAAAAGATCATGGAAAGTTAATTTGAAATGGGATGAAGGTTTCTACAGAATTATGAATATATCTTGTCCATCTGTCATCATCCCAGTGTCCTGGGCAGGATCATTTAATTTCTTCTGTGTGTGCCATTGATTAGGAACATTTGAGCAAGTATTGCCATTACTACTGAACCTGGCTGTCACTCAAAGGGAAAAAATTTTGGAAGGTTTTTTTTTAGAAAGCCAATTAGGAGGTGAATGGTTTGCTGATGTTCACCATTAGAAGGGGTGTCCCAAAAAACGTACTTTTTGTGCCAAGAAACATCTGTGTATCCTAGTCATTTCTGTCATGTCAGAAGCTTTACAATAAAGGGAGCAGAAGTATAATTAGGGCAAAAGAATGAGAGAAAAAAAGAACCAAAAAAAGGCAATGGAAACATTTCTCATAAACTTAGGCCAGCACTAGGAGGCGCATGCAATTTTAACACTCTAGTTGAGGATTCAGACGTAAGGCAAAGCACTGCACATGTTTCTCCAAACTATGTCAGGGCAGGCCAGGTATGCCATATGGACATATTTTTAAGAAAATGTGTTCCAGATACCTTTGGGAAGTCAGAAGATAGTTGGGGAGTCTCAGCAAAGAGGAAGAAGCACTCCTGCCCACTGACCTCTTGGAAAGACTGAGGGACAGTTGTATTTGCCTTCTGCCTCACACAATACGCAAGAGTTCAACTTGCCTCTGTGCTTTTGTGCCTGCAGGAACTCAAGAGGGGCTCTCTAGAAGACCCTGCTAATCAGTCACCCAACAGCAAATTCAAAACTATACTCACACATATTTTTCCTTCCCACATTTGTGTGTTTTGTACAGAGGTTCCAGGGGAAGTGGATAAGTGGGAGACACACACACACGTCAGGGTTTGGACAGGAGTAGAAGCGGAATATTCAAGAGGCTTTTTCAGGAGACCATTGCCAGAAGTTCAGACAGGGTCAACAGATAACCAAAAGTATGGGAACGGTATAAGTTCCTGAAATAACCAAGTAGAACCCTTTGGTCTCCAATAGAAACAATTTAGGCCCTAAGAGATGTCTACAAACTTTGAGTGACATGGACCTAGTAGATAAAGATAAATTGTTCACTGTTTGTTCCAGTTACAGGAAGCAGGAGACATAAAATGAATTTAGTAGGAACTTTTTGATAGTTTTACAGAGTAGAGCATTGGAGCAGATGGAGTTTTGTGAGAGATTTTTACCAAATGCAGCACTCTTCCTACTCTTGGTAATCCCATGAAGGAGATGGCTTCCCATTAGCAGGTCAAGATTTCTTAGAATAGAAAATATCTCTCTCATTTGTTCCTTCAAAATCACTACCATGATCTTTAGTCCATCTACCTGCACTTGTACATGGTGCTTTGGCATGTTGCCTCTGATTTCTCCCCCACTTTTTCTTCTTCCAGAGCCTTTTCAGAAGTGTTCCTCATCTCACCTCTTCTCTCACTTGAAAAATGACCAAGTGCAAGCAAAGGCTGAAATAATTTGTCCAGTTTTTCTCTAAGGTATTTGTTGCAAGATTTGGAGTCTTTTTAAAGATCGGGTCAAGACGATAACTCCTCCAAAATGTTATTCTTTGGTGGGTTGCAGTACTGCAGATAATTATAATTTCTCCTCGTCAGATGAAGGCTATGGTACATGCTTACTGTTGAGGATACAGAACTAAGACAAGGCACTGCACATGTTTCTCCAAACTATGTAACAACCACATAAAATAAACTGGGAGTCATGTTGAGGTGCATAAGCAAGGAAATTGAGAACAGTAAAGAAATGTTCTGTAATCCAAGACAGAATATGCTGTAGCTACTGGGACGTGACATCCGGAAAATTGCATAAACCAACTGTTCACATAGATAAGGACAGATATCAAATCTGAGAGCATTCAGCAAATTTCAGGTATTTTAATGCCCATTAATACCCCCACATACCATAACTAAGTACCTCTGATCCCACAGTACCTTACACACAATGGCTGGCAATTGTTCTGTCTCATGGAAAAAACACATGGGAGTGTAATGAAAATGAGTTGCTGAGGGAATTGAGAAGTGGAAAGGAACTCCTCCCGTGCTATTCCCTCTGCAGATTTTTTCCAAATGTTTTAATCAGGGACTAAAAGCTCTGCTATGTAAAAAAAGTCCTTTCTCCCTGCTGCTCAGCTCTCAATCTCCACCCCCAAGTCAAAGTAAAATGCCATGAACACAACTGGCAAAAACAGCATTTGGAAAGCACACCACTAGCATGAGATGGAAGGTAATCATGTTTATTCAGATGAAAACCAAACTTAGTGCTTCTCTGAATGGTGTCAGGGAGCTTCAAAGAAGTGAAAAGCTGTGAGCTCTCAAGCAAAAACAATATTAAGTATCCTTTTTTTCAAATAACCATTAATTCTATAGTCAAATCACCACAGATCCTTAAAACCAGCACAGATCAGCGAAATCCACAACAGCTCTGGGACTGCTTACCTATTCTTGTCCCAACACTGCAGCTCTAATTATGTACTTTCTCATTTCCTGATATTCCCCCTGACCAATGACATTTATATTCTCCTATAGGAAAAAAAACATACTGCCAAGTTTTGATTATTTTTCCCCTCTGTGTCCAAGCATGATAAATTTACCTTTTAAATCTTCTCTGCCCTCCTCATTATAATGAGAAATACGCAGTGTTTCAGTTGCTCTTCCTTTTGCTCTTTTACTTTCTTTTTTAAAATAATTGGAACAACAGTACACATCCACACTACCTAGGTGAAGTGCATGCCAGGCAAGGAGGCTGCCAGTTCATTATGGCTGTGTCTAAACTGATCTGCAGGTTCATGTCACCATGTGAGCCTGGTCCCCATACTTATCCAAACTGCAACACCACTGCCTGGTTTCATGGTTTCTGACCTCTGCAGGTGGAGAAGATGGGAAAAAAGCATGGGACATAAGGGAAGACAAAAAATATCAAGACATGGGCAAAGCTTGCACCCGTACTTAGGAGCTCTGAACCTGTCCTAGGTTTCCTACATTATATGCAACCTATGGCTTTTCAGTAAGAATGATTCTTTTGGAAGTGTAAAAGCAATTCCAGTGAACCCTTACACTTTCCTCATTTTTAAAAGTGTTTTTGTTACAAATGGGAATGTAGTGTATTATTAAAGAAAATTCATGTTCACAGTTGAAGCCAACAATTATGTTCTGCAAAAAGCCTGGGATACATCTAAGGTGTACTTAGAAAAAGATACTTCTAAAAATAAGGGATTCATATATAAAATCTACCTAGACCCTCAGTCTACAGCATCCACTTTGAATACGCCAGCTTCACTGTCTCGTGAAACTAAGCAGGTGAAGAAATACAGCTTTTCCCAGAGTTTCTGGTCGTAGTTGCAGTGAACTCCCAAGCTCCCACTTCTACACCATACTCACCAGATGATGCTGCTCTAAGTTGACACTGCCAGAGTCACTCCTAGGCTTCTTAAAATGAAGTTCTCAAATCTGAGTGTTTTGTACAGGACTTAACAAGCACTTAACAGGGGACAGACACTATATAAATTGTGTACATGTTGGGGTTTTTATTAAAGAAAAAAGGAATCTAAAATATGTGAGCAATTCACATAAAAGATGATGGAACCTACTAGTAGTCCAGAGGGAAACTCACAATTCTGAAAGGAACAAATTTGAGAAAGGGAGGCTAAAAATCTGCTCTTCTTGTATACATTGCTAATCATTTGTAGGGAAACCTTAGTTTCATACACTGCATAAGACTATATCCCACACTGCACAATAAAAAGGATCCCAAAGCCTCGTCTGAAACTCTAGTATCTGTAAAAATGTCACTTGTATGTCTTAAATGGCCTTACATGGTCAAAATGCTGTAGGAAACACTTATATATATATTTTCAACCTCCAGATGAAGGTGAATGGACACCATCAATCACCTCTAGGAAGTGAACTCTGTCATCTCTGTTTTGCAAAAAAGGTCTTCACTTATGTTTTCTCCTTGATTTTACTTCTTTACATAACAGAAACTGTACTCCGTCTTCTGTGGTAGAACACAGTATTTAAGTCGTCTGTGTGTGCATAATGTTCACTCAAAAGTCAAGAAATAGGCAGCTATATTGATCATATATTGGGTATCTCTTCAGTTCTCCTGTAAGCAAAACCTGCTGTGAGCATGCATATAGCACTAAAAACTGAAAACAGCAGTGTAGGTCACCAGTCAGTATTTTTACTGTTCAGGCAATATGATTTGTTTTGCTCTCAGACAGGAGATTAAAAGAATTTTTCTGCAGTTTGACCCTCCGCACAAAAATAAAAATAGAAAATAATTTAAAATAAAGAGCATTGTTACTGTCCCCTTAGCTTACATATTTACGTTATCAGTATTGTTTGCCATGCAGAAAACAACTTTAAGTGAAACCCATACTCTCTGTTCTATTTATAATAAGCAGGTTTAGTTGGAAAATGAGAACTAATAATTTCAGTTATACATTAGACTTTTCTCTGAAAACCCTGCGGTGGGTAAAACAGGACTTTCATTGGCCTCAGATTTGCAGGAACAAATCCACAGTCAGCAAAATTCTGGAGACAATTAAGCCCCATTTTAATTTTTTTTCAGTTAATTATGATTCAGCTTTAAAGGCTTTGTTCACATGGCTGTACATGTGGGTTCAAAGCTGTGGTTCTGATTTGATATTGGTGTTACAGCAAAACGTGCATGAATTTCAAGGCTACTAATTTGCACCTCAGTGTATCAGATAAGAATCAGACCTTAAACAGACTGTGATTTTAAGGAAAGTATCTGCAAAGAAAGCTCCAAAACTACATTTTGTGCAAGGCACCTGAGGGTAGGTAAGCCTCACTCTGAGGCTGAAAAGATATTCTGAATTGAAAAGATAGACCAACAACAGGATGGGGACAATAAATTCCTTTTTTTTTCTATTGTTTTGCACCTTGAACTTGCCAAACGAGGAGGATGGGATGGGGGCTGGAATCCAGCAATGGACAGGGAGCGTGAACCCCTTTCTTCTGCCAGTGTCTGCTCTGTGCAGGCTGAATGCTCTGGAGAGCAATGCTCTGTTGAGCCTCCTCTTCCTCTGGGGAACAATGGGACTTAAAGTGTATTTATTTAAAGAGAATCCACACCATAAAGTTACCAGACAAAACAATACACAGAACAGCATTTTCTAAAGAGAAGATGTTCTAGATTGCTTATATACAGCCATGGAAAAAACAGATGTAACTTATTAATTCAAAACCACTTTTCTTTATGTTCTGCAGCTCAATTAAGGCCAAAATACAGGGGAGACTACCACAGCAGGACCTTGAAAATGAGTTTGTAGGGGATTTATTACAGTAAAATTATTCTAAGAAAAACCTTCTGTTTCTTATACTGTATTTCAAATAACTTCAGAATAATAATGATACAGTTAGCAGCACCGTATGGTTGACTCAGAGATAAAAAAAGAGGCTCTTTTTAGTTGAGATTAAAATTAAATTCTGGGCATTCACAGCCCAGAAAGCCAGTCATGTCAGGAACTGCACCAACGGAAGTATGGCCAGCAGGTCAAGGGAGATGGTTCTGCCCATCTGCTCCAGTCTCATGAGACCCCACCTGTAGTGCTCCAGTGCACCCAGCTCTGGGGACCCCAACATTAGAGGGACATGGACCTGTTGGAGCGAGTCCAGAGGAGGACCACAAAAATGGTCAGAGGGCTGGAGCACTTCTCCTGTGAGACAAGGCTGTGAGTTTTGGGATTGTTCAGTCTGGAGAAGAGAGGACTCGAGGGAGACCTCATTGCTGCCTCTCAGTACTTTAATGGAACTTCAAAGAAAGATGGGGACAAACTTTTAGCAGGGCCTGTAGAATAGGACAAGGGGTAATGGTTTTAAACTGAAAAAAGGGTTGATTTAGACTAGATAGGTAAAAGAAATCGTCTACAGTGAGGGTACTGAAACACTGGAACAGTGTACTGGAACAGCTCTGGTTGCCCAGAGCTCCATCCAACCTGACCTTGTAGGTTTCCAGGGGTGGATCATCTACCACCGCTCTGGGCAACCTGAACTAGTGAAAGATATCCCAGTGGGGGCGATGAAGTAGATGGCTTTTAAAAGTCCCTTCCAACCCAAACTATTCAAAATAACTTTAGCAGGCCTGATGAAAAACTGGTGCACTCTTTGATTTATTCCACCGTACTCCTACCAAGATTACCACCATGTGCTACTCTGAGGCTGCAGTGCAGTCATACAGCCAAACTCTGCTAATCCACACTAGTAGCCACCTGCTGCCAGGGCTGTTGGTTGTGCTTCTGCTTTTCCAGATGTGCAGTCTCTGCTCAGGGACTGGCACTCCTCTGCCAACAGCAAGACAATTCCAGGACCACAGAGAACAAAAAAACCCATTTGGTTTTTTTTTTCCCCCCTGGTCTAATTGACAGTTTATCAGGTTGTGATCTCTCTGCTGCAGAGCCTCTGTATTTGTGCTGGCACGGGGAAGGGGCAGGAATGGCTGGCATTTGGTACCTCAGACCTGTCAGTCTCCCTGCTTACATGTGCACTGCAGACACTTGTCTGAAACCAGTTCATTCCAGGTGTGTATTCCAAGGAGCACTCTGTGGGTTTACATCAGCAGAATTTGGCTTCTTGGTCAGTCCCAACTGCCAGATTCCTCTCCAGGCCTATGTCAATGGAACAATCACAAATGAGTGTTTCAGACTCAGAGAATAGTAGGATGCTTATTATAAAATAAGCACTTTCTGAAAGTGCAAAACCGAAGAAAAATTTAACCTTGGTACTAACCATCATCCTGTGGATTTTTGAAGCAAAGGGACTTCATTATTCTTAATGTCTGAAGAAGTTGTGGGTTCTTCTTTACATAACAAACAACGCTGATGTGATAGGGCCTACTGAAAAAATAGCCTCTATTTATTAAATAGGCTGGTGTTAGGCAAACAATAGCTATTACATGTCAAGAAAGCAGGGAGGACATTTAATTAAGTATGTTTTGTTAAGACCTCTCTCTTTTTTTGTCACAGCACAATTTCAACAGGGAAATAAACCTTGAGTTCCCTTGAACTGTGTAGCATAGGCAGCCAAGAACATGCTCTGCCCAGAATTTACACCAAATAAGAGGAGTCGCCGTGCAAGCACAATGCCAGCTCTGGGCTGCTAAGTCAGATCTCTCCACAGAGTGAGGTTGTGTCCTTGCCAGCAACACACAGTGTAGACACTGCCAGCGGCACAGACACAGCACAGCGTGTCCTTACCCAGCTCTCTTACCAACAGGCTGGATCCCTGATCCCTCTGCCTGTGGTAGCATCAATGGTAAAAAATGTAAATGGAGTCATTAGTAGAACATAAAATCTAAGTAATTTGCTTTCTTTGTGAAAAATCAAATAGTTTCACCTTTAGTTTGCTCAGCTGAGGTTCTTCTATTTTGCTTTTACCAGAAGCTGCTCTCTTAGTTTTGAAATAGTCGAATGTGTAGTCATGTTTTGATATGGCCGACAAAAAGGCTTCGGAAGAAATCAAAGCATTTGTGTATAAAGGGTAAAGTCTTTTGTATTTACTATCCAGCAGCATAAAAATGATTACTGATGTATTTTCTGAGGCCTAGCCTAGAATATTAACTGCAGTGCAACATGTAATTATGCAGGTTTTGATCACTACTGCAAGGGGTTTTTTTTATTCAACACTAAGTTGTCTTGAGAGAGAGTGGTGGTTCTCCCTCTGAAGCAGCTGTGGGGAGGTGGAACCAAGGGCTTCTCTGTCCAGACCGGGTCGTGTGAAGAACCCTGTCTGCTTGCCATGGGCTGTGCAGTGTCTGAGCACATTTGGTATATCATATCTCTCAGAGGCCCCAGGCAAAGGAAAATTACCTGGTCATAGAATCATAGAACCATTGAAATGTTTAGTTTATAAAAGATCTTGAAGATCACTTAGTTCAACTGGTAACCTAACACTGCAGAGTCCACCACTGAACCATGATCCTAAGCACCACATCCATATGTCTTTTAAAGACCCCCAGGAATGGTTGGGAATGGTGACTCAACCACTTCTCTGGGCATCCTATTTCAATGCTTGACAACCCTCCCAGTGAAGAAATTTTTCCATCAGCCTCTGTCAGACATATGACAAAGATGCTGATCTACTCTTGCCAGGTGGTTCTGGGTCACACAGAGACAGAAATATGGGTATTTCAGACCCAAACTGGGTGAGGGAAGACTCGGGGGCTTCAGCCTTTCCTCCTGTCTAGAGCATATGTTTTTTGTCACATGAAATAGCTGTATCTTTCAAGGCCTTCCATCTAGCTTCACCTGCCAAAAAGTCTGTATCAAATTAGAAAGTAGGTGTCCAGTGAGTTCAGGTGCTTTTGCAGTTCAGAAGCAAGGTAACGGGTTTCACAGGCCTGGAGACTGCAGGGCCTGCAGTGCCGCCACTAGCATCCACTAGTAGGGATGCTAAGAATTCTGTTCTTAGTCATTAGCCGGTGGGTGGCATGTAACCAACCCACCAGTTATTTTTCCTATATTCATCCCTCTTCCTTGGACCTATCACCTCTTCTCCATAAGAAAACTGGCTCCTTTTTTTCTGTATGATGAGTGATGGACAAAAAGGCACCTCAAAATTCTGGTAGTCAGCACAGGCTGCCCCTGCCAAGGGGCAGCCTGGCCAAGGTGCGGAACATTTTGTGATGGTTAGCATGTATCACCCACAAACAGAATGGAAAATAGTACAGAACCACAGAAAGATTAGTTAGCTTAAGCCTTTGGGAGGTTATGGAAAAGTAGAATAAAGTCTTTGTCCTACATGTTAAGGAGTCAGTATAGACTAGTGCTCAAGATGAGTTAAGCTTTATGTCTCTTTTTATGAGGGGCAACCTCTCCAAATCCTATGAAAGGTCCATGGAGGGATGGTGAGTGAAGGGCTCCATGGACCAAGAAAACCTGATCTTTTGCTTCTGCTGAATGAAACTGTAAGAGCGAGGGCAAAACCCACAGATTTTACCTTGTCAGATGAGATCAGTCCTACCAATTTGCAGACAGCAAGACAGTGCCATGAAACAGTTTAGGGTATGGAATAGTTGAGAATAAGGGATGCACACTGTGCTCTGTGAAATCTGATCTTTCTGCATTGTTTGCCTTTAATCCAGCGACCATTATCTCTACTGAAAAAATACATGTGAGCTTTTATATGTGGCAACTGCACTCGGGGTGGTCTTTGAATTAGAAGGCATTTGGTCACAGAGCCTGCAGCAAGTCACGCCACTGCAGCCTGCACAGTTATATTGGGAAAAAAGAAGCAGGCAGGAGAGGAAAAGGCTTCTCCTGGATGGTTAAAGGAGGGCAGGTCTGTGAAAACTACATCTGAGGAAAGAGGTTTCTAATATTCAGCTGTATTTACTGTGTAGGGACGTTAGCTGAGGGAAGAGACATACATTTTAAATGTTTATTCCACAAGTGATGGATCTGCCAGGTTTCAGTTATCTTGTTAGAGCTAATGAAATACAGTCTTAATGGAATAGCTGATAGCTGGCCAATAAAAATGCGAAATAGTAATTCTGTTAAAACATGAAATAATTAGAACAAATTAAAAAAAGATTTTATGCAGAAGGGAAAGGCAGGGATCTTACTGGGAGGACCAGTTTTACAGCACTCAGTGGAAAAATTAATTATTAGGGTGTATGTAGCTACAAAAGTCCCTCTGGTTCACTGGAAAACATTACTTTTTTCAGGAGAAAAACACAAACAAAACTTCAAGCAAACAAAGGGGGAATTTTAAAATTAGTTGTTGTATAAAGAACATTGCTTCTTACAAGAATAAATAAATGGGTGAATTTAAGGTAATATTTTTAAAGTAATAAAATTGCATAGAGAGTGTTTATTTCTAAACTACATGGCTATAAAACACCAGATGCTGTACAATGAAGTAATCTCAGAACAAGACTGGAATCTGTTGTCTGTGAGGAACGCGCAGATGCTTGCTTTTAGCAGTGACGTCTTGCTCATAAAACAAGAACACCAAACACTCTTCGCTGCGTTCAAAACTTATGTCCCCATTGCGTGTGGGATTTTGTTGGTTTAAGCTTAATTATTACTCATGTGAAACAAGGAAGGGAGAGTTTTAAATTCCAGTTTATGAAGAGAGAAGTAAGAGTTGTCTTATGTTATGTTAAGGTTTAACTGAAGGAAATGTTGCCTCTTGATTGAGCTTGGCGGCCACAGAGGCCTTTGCTGTTTTGGCCACACATTGTCCTGATGTGTGGCTTAGGTCACTCCTCTGTGGTTTACAGAAGCAAAAGTGAAAGCACAACAAAAAGATACATTTTTCATTTGAGATGGGAAAAACCAAAATTCTGATATAAACACAAAGTACCACCTCATCATATATTGTGCTGCTTCTTTTATAATTTAGGTTTTTGGCAGCTTATTCTTAGCCGTGCAGCATGCCAAGTTCATTTTCCATGAAACTTTATGTAAGGTTGCTGGTCACAAGAAGAGCATAATGAGAAAGGAGCTGCAGAAATATGGAGTCAGCAATTTAATGGTTTTGTAAAGCTGTACATTTGTGTGGCATTAATTGACATAGCATATCAAGTGTAGTTCAAAATGCACATATTTTGCCCATTGCAGCTTTATAGACTGAAATAATTGCAAATGGAAATGAATTCACCTTATGAATTTATCCCAGTGTACAATGTAAAAAATACAGTTTAAATTTTAAGTGTATGAGGGCAGACAGTGTGATGTTAGCTGGATTTTTAACAATAATATCAAAAATAAACGCAACTCTGTATCTGGGTTCTGAATTTCCTGTTCCGTGGACATGTACTTGTGCTGCTGATTTCAAAAGAAACGCCTTTGTTTGCAATTTTGTTAAATCCCATTCCTTCAGGCATATCAAAGCAACTGCCCTTTTCTAGGAGAAAATGTAGAGCAAAGCTGAGGTTCAATATTGATCACAGGTTTCGTAATTTGTGCATTCAAGATAGCATAAAACAATACAAACATTATATATTCTTTTCATCTGAAATTTCATCTCGCTCTTCAAGACCATTTCAGTCAAATTGAGCTACATCCGATTTACCTGCCAAAAACTCAGCAAAATTAGATAGACCAACCAACCTTCCCCAGCTCAGCATTTCACCTTTAGATGGGAGTAAGTACCTTAGAAGCTCTGTCTCATAAAAACACTGGGTGCTACAGCAGCAGCAGGAGATTTTTAGTGAAAATTATGCTTGGGGGACATATCTTGGCAAGCGGCAGCTCCCTGATGGAAATAACATTTGGCATCAAAAGTTCTCTCGCAGAAGGCCTATGTACATAATTTCTGAGCTGTCTTTTTCAAAGAACCTTGCCTTTTGCTGGCTGTGCAGGTGCTGAATTGAGATTACAGCGTGCTGTGTAAAAACCTGCCCCTCTTCCTCATACCTGCCTCTCAGTTCTCAGCCCCCCTTCTACTTCATTGTCCTCATGTTGCCTCATAAACAGCCTGCAGAACCCTTCTGGGTAGGGACTGAGGCATTTTATTACCCGCTGGCTCAGCTCATAATTCCAGATCTTTGTTGTTGAGTGACTGCAGTATAATTAGGCAATAGCAGTTTCAGCTCTAAAACCAGGTCTTTTGGACACTGGGCCCAGCCAGTATGATAAATAGCAGACATATACAGGTGAAAATAAGCTCAACAATTTTTTGGTATTATGAATGTTTCCAGTTTAGGGATTTGGTTGCAGTTGGACAGAAGGCAAGAAATGCTGATGGGATGATTTGTTTAAGGAGCTAGCAGTTCTCTTCAACATTTCATTAATTTTTGTGAGTTATTGTGTCAAGAGACATCTTAAATCATACTTAGGAAATTTTCATAAAGTATCAACAGACAAAGCTCTGTTTTGTAATATGTTGAGTAGATGTGAGCAGTGCGGAGAAAGAACTGGTGTCTTGAGTGCAAGACTCCACTGAAACCCTCTGAATTTGGTATCCTGTTTTCCTGGATCCCCTTGGATTTTCTTGGCGTATTTGCTTGGGTTTAGTAGTTTTCTCTGTGTTACAGTTGAAAATAGGGCTCAAAAAAGAGGAGTAAGCAACAGGTCATAATTGCTCTGAGAGACATTATCTACCCTGGTCATTTCAATGCAATGTAACACATCGTGGATGAAGTTGGTAGCAATGTGCTTTTTCACTAAAAGTTACAAGTATATTTTTATACCTTCACACAAATATGTACATCATTATTCCTTACACCTCCAAACCTGTTAAAGCAGCACACACAAAGGTAACTGTTTCATACAGAAAGTATGAACAGCATGATGTCATGTGGTCAGGTAGACTAAACAATTTGCCTTTTTAAGATAAAAACTATAAAACCTTTAGAAACATTTACTGTATCAGGTATCTGATGAAAATTACAGTAATAAATCTGAGATGATGTAGAAACTGTGTTCCCAGGAAAATTACAGAATGCCCTAGGCATTTGCTCTCTGCCTGCTTTTAGGCAGAACATGTTTACACCATGTTTCATAAATCCAACTTCTGCAACATGGAGAAGTTTATTCTAGGAGCACAGCACTGAATTTTCTAAAAAAAATGAATGACATAAAACCTCAAATGGCAAGTTTGGTATTTCAGTGACAAAGGCACAATACTTAAAGGAGATTTCTGCATTTGTGGTTTGTCATAGTTTAGCAAACTAGATTCCAGATTGATGTTTAACAAATAATCAGTGTGGTAATGCTTTTTAACAATCAAGTAATAAACAAATGTAGTGGCATGTCCCAAAGAATCAATTGTAAGTTGTTTTAACAGTGCATAAAACGTGTGGTTATTACCACAGATGTCACACGGCTCTGTCAGGGAGAATGGCACTGAATGGGACTTGCCGTGGGTTGTCAGTGCCCTGCGTCTTTCCAAGCAGCCGCTTCACCATCCTGCCTTCTTCCGATGGAAGAGCCAAAATCATTATGTCACATTCAGTGACTATTCTGAGCCATGACTCAGTGGTAGCCACACCTTGAACTTTGAAAACACAGAGTCACTGCGCTGCCACTTAAGAGTTTTGGGAGAGCAGCCAAGGTACTGCAGGGAGGTTTTGATGGAATTACAACAATGAAATCAGAATCCAGCCGAACATGAATGTTCCTTTATTTGAGGAAGAAGTGTTTACCGGGTAAATAGGTGAAATTTTCACAGGTTTCAGTTCAGAGTAACAACCCTTTTTTTGTCTCCATGGAAGTAAAAATCTTACCATCTAATAACAGCTCTGGCTTTTTTATTTAGCAGAGCTCCTCAAAAATAGATTATGTTTCTTTTCTTGGTAGCATAAGGGACTCCCAAACCCTGCTGCATTATTTCTCTGCTTAAAGAATATTTTTCGAGTCCCACTTTTCCTTCAAGCTTATGGCTTTTTTGTTCCTTTAGATAAAACAAATAACACTACGATCTGATTTTCTGATTATTTTTTTTATTTACCTTTTGAATTGCAACACTGCCATCTGATTTTCTGATTTTTTTTTATTTTTTTTTTATTTACCTATTGAATTGCTGGGGAAAAACATAGACATTGATTCAGGAGCCTGCATAATTCTGGGCAGTATTGGCTAAGAAAGTTCATGTGTTGAACAGATGATAGTAAACAAAATGTTTTCTCCAGGAGTTACTAAATTTTCCAAAGTGAATGAAACTGTAATGCATTTTAATTTGTGTTAATTCATAGTGTGATGAGAATTTCCCAACCTTACCCCAAATTTCTATACAAATATTTGTATTATCTAGCCATAAACTGACTTTATTAAATGAAATAAGACACTCTGTGCTCCATTTTACAAACATTTCTCCATAAATTAAGTCATATTGGTAACAGATTTTGAGACCAACTAAGCCCAAAGCACTAGAAAGAGTAAGAAGAGCTATTTAAAGGGTCATTTTTTGTCTGGTTTGAATTGGCAAGAAATAACTTCAACCTTTTGTTTAAAAAAATAAAGTTAAAAAACCAAAGAATTTTTAGGTATGCTGGTCATCACAATACCTCACATTTAATTGTGAATGTTTTATGGTCTGCTTTTGGGATATCAATCACAGGACCCATAAGCAAGGAGTCAGTGAAGGAGAGAGAGTCTTCCAGGCATGACACATCTGGTTCTTTGGCAGCCTAAATAGATTTTATGTTGCCAGCTTTAAATTGGGCCTTTGAGTTTGCCACATACTTTATCTGGTGATGGGCTGTCTGGACTGCCATGTGTTCCTGGTTGCAGCAGCTTTAACATTTAATATTAAGGCTAATTCCCCTCCCTTCTCTCTCTTGAGAGGATGTCCATGCAAGCAAACCTTCACACCCAGCCATAAGCAAGGCTTATGGCCTTGCTCTTCTAAGTCTCTAAATATACATTTCTAATTGGGACCGGGACAAATTTACAGTACTACAAGAATTATGATCCTGCATCACCCACAGTTCTACACTCATAGACATTCAAAAGGAGCAATTAGATGATTTCGCATTTATACAGGATTTTTGATGCATCCATTGACTGGTCAGAAACTTCTCAATTGCTTTTTTTACTAAACTAAGGCTCCATTATCAGAACTCTATTACTAGAGGAACTCAGCTGTAAACTGTATTTGTCAGTTATGAAAATGAATCTGGAATCAACTGGTTATGTCATCACAGATTGTAAATGGGCCCATTTTGTGTATATCTTGATTTAAGGTGTTCTGCAAAGAAGCACCTTACTGCTTTTAGAAGTAGATGGAAGCTGCTCTTAGGGAAAAAAGAGTCTTGATTATCTCCTGGATGTTAAGCTCTAATAAAACATAAAAATGCTTAAAAGGAGCATCAGTAGTTTCCAAATTAAGTGATATAGGAAATAGAGGAATTGAAGTAGTTCATTCTTGGTCTATTCCATTTCTGAATTGATTACAGCATCCTAGTACTCTTGTACCTACATCTGACACTTCAGTCTGTATATAGCATACTTCTGAAGTTAGGGAGTCAGTTATATTCATGCTACTTTTAAGAATTACCTTTTCTTTATTCCCTGCTCAGACCATGCAATCAAAAATATCTGAAATATCATGGAAGATAAGTCTCCACTGTGAACCTATATATTTAAAGCCAGCAGGTATATAGACTAATGATTTTGTTTTCCCATATCCATAATTTCTTAAAATTCACTTAGAGTCTGCACAACTGTTTGTACACTCAATGTCAGCAGTGACTGGGAAAGCAGAGAAGCATCAGGCCAGAGGATTGCAGATGTCATTCCACTCTGCCTCTGTGTGCTATCTGTCACAGGTGCCACTGAGTGCACCAGTGTGTCATGCTGAGTGACAGTGAAGTGTTTTCATACACATGTCTTCTAAGCAGCCTTTCCCCTCTCTGCCTCCATCTTCTTCATTGCACTCCCTGTTCTTGTGGGAATGGGGCTCCCACTTCACTTCCAATTTAGTGCTTGTTTAGAAGTTGCTACTGCCATCAAACCTCAGACCAGCAATGGGCCACAGAATGGATTAACAGTCTTTCAGAATCTAATACAAAAAGCCATTGTAGTATGGTATTACTAAGTATGCTTTTAAACTAATTTGAAAATCAATAAAATAGTTTTACTTATGACACTGATATCAGAGAGCATAAATGAAAGAATTCTACTTCTTCCCTTGTTTTCACTGTGCATAGTAATGTCACAAGGGAATCCAGCAGCTCCTCTGCTCATCAGAGGATTCCCAAAGACAAGTTTTAGGTGTTGCTCATTAAGTGTGAGCATTAAGGAGTCTAATAGAATCAGGGATCTCTTCCCTTTCACATCCAAAGTGACAGCCACCCTGCTCTGCTCCCTAAACCAGCCATGGATCTGATGTAGTGCTGTATTCGACTGTATTTATCTGGTCATGTGTGACAGCGTGGTCATTTACAACAGTGACAACCCAGCACCAGGATGCCACTTACTGCTGTGGCAGCCGCATCCAACTCTAGCAGATTATCAGGCTTCCTGTAGGCAAATAGCACCCAAAATACTCATCTACCCGGGGAATTAGGCATCTGTTAACTTTATCTGATAGCCTCTTTGTTACACAGTTTGTTCTCTTGGCAATTGATCTTCAGAATAAATGTGAAATGCAAAAAGAGCATAAAAAGGAGCCCCTAAAATCTATCTAATCGCTTAGTAAAATCCATCACTATTGGCTCAGACAGAATGCTTCCTAATTTAAGGCTGGCATTTATATGTTACTCTAAAACAGCTAAACATGAATACTGAAGAGAGGAAAGAAGATAGAAACATCAGAATTAGTGGTTAAACTTTTACATCACTTAACTTTAAAAGTTAGGTTAATGGCATGAGATTCTAAAATCTGTAAGAACAGGGGATTTATGGTTTTGCAAAAGACCTTTAGAAAGCTATGTACATATATAACTAGATCATTAAAATATTTTGTGGGAAAGTTTTGAAGACGAGTGCTTTGGTTTCATTGACACTTGCTTAAAACTGTAATATTTCACATAAGAGTCTAATGTGCAGCTGAGAAAGCTTATTTTACACATTTAAGTATGTACTGACTTTGATAACATTCAGATATCAACGCCTGTGTAACATAATGCCCTTGTAGGCAGAAAACATGTGTCAAGTAGAGCTGGTAAAAACAAAAGTTACTCTGGGTGTTTTCGATTAAATTGGCCTTTGACAGAATTGAAATTTCTGTGAGGTTTTTTTATGCTTGTGCTAATGCAAAAGAAAAAAAAGGTATTAAAAATGTATTTTAATCATTTTTTTTTCTGGAAGCTAAATAGATTAACTTTCTTACTATTTCTCTGGGAATAAATAAATTTCATGAGTAGTTATGAGCAAATTAAATTTTACTTCAGTTATGACAAAAGTCTGAGGGTGAAATTTCTCTCATTAGAAGACTGGATGACTTGTAGCTCATGTGTTAATTGACATGGATTTGAGTGGGGGAAAATGTTTTCCACAAACAGTGGTGTAGGATATATATCCACTCTCTCAACACATGGTCTTCTGTAGGAAAAATGGCCCTCCAGGAGTTATTCTACCTTTGGTAAATTTAAAGTATGACTTTTGATTAAATTTAAAACTAAGCTAAGGTCTACTTACAAGTTTTGGCATTTTGAGTGAAAATAACCATTCTGTCATTTCTGTGTCATCAGGTAGTGCTGTGAAGACATTCTGATGAGACTGGATCAGCTAGTGCTGAGGATCAGACCTTCTCTATGGTGTATGGATCTGGTTGGGTTTTGCTTTGGGCTTACTGATCTCATCCCATGGACTGAAAGCTGATTTGTGGTTGGGGCACATTGCATGTACCCCAAGAGCATCCCTCAGTTTATGTTCAGTCCAGTTCATGCACCCTCAGACTGGTCCAGTGTGTGTCACAAACTGAGAGGCTGCATCGTAGTGAGAACCACAGGTGTGTCAGAAAGGACACTCAGGTTCACTTCAGAAGTGCACTTCTGACCTGAATTAAAATGTTTATGTAGCTTCTATCCCTCTCTCAACACTGGCACCTAAAGAATAAGGTGTCTGAAATACTGCAGCTGTTAAACAGTATGTCTGCAGCAAAGGTTTCTTCCTAATCTCTATCACTTATTGTTCATAAAGAAACTGAGATCTCTGAGGTGTCTTGGAAGAGAATACGGAATTGCTGTATTTGTGGTCTCTTGTTTTTGTAATCTGTGGGTATAATAGGGGCTGGTTCCATCCAGAGTGATCCGTGATTCCTTTCTTAGTAAATTTTTTTAAAGCTTTACTCAGCCATTGGCTCCTTTTTCAGAAGAATACTTTCACATAGTAATCAGATTTGTATTGCCTAAAAATGAAGTAAGTGCCTGCTTCGTACCAGGAATGTACTTAAACTAGCAAAACTTTTCCTCTTCCTTGCTTTGTGGCCCTACACAATAACTATAGAACAAATATAGTTACTTTAAAGCATTGCTTTACACCATCTGTATGTTGGGACCTGTGTGCTGAAGGCTGTTGTGTCAGTAAATATCTGGATCACTTCAAATCACTGTCCTCAGAGATTAGGAATCAGCTGACTGACTAATTACTGAAGCAATTCAGATCATTGATACCATCTCTCTTGTTAGCTGAGGACTGAAATGAGTCATATTTAGTGAACACTGTTTGTCCTTCGGTAAAAAAATTATATTGGGGGCAGCAAAATGTTTACATGTGTGTACCTGAGGCACCCATCTGAGTGGGCTTGGGGAAAGGCCCTGTCAGCCTCGGCCTGGCCAGCAGGTCTTGCTTGGCTGGGAAGCTCCGTGTGGTCGGCTCAAACCCACAGCTGTGACTGTGCTGCGATGCCCACCTGGCACCGTCCCGCTGGGCGCTCTCTGCCTTCTCAGCTCCTGCTGTGGGACAGCTGTGCAGCCCCGTGAACCAGCCCCACACACCTTAGCTATGCATACCACACCCAACAAAACAGCAGGACCTCTCAGTATCCATTTCTTCATTTAATTCATTTGCAGAGATGTCTTTTGAACCCCTTCTTTATGGAAACCAAGACATCAATAACAAGAAATACAAATTCTCCAATAACAAGAGTGGTTAATACCAGGCTTTCACTTTTGCAGTTACTATAAATGGAGTCATATTACCATGAGTGGGCTTAAGAAATGTAGAGCAAGTCCCAGCAGCCCTGGAGAGTTTTCTGAGACTAGGCTGAAGATGTAAGAGAAGATACCAGCATGTCTGCCAATGGCAGCTTCCGTTGTAATAAACTGAGCACAGCTCACAGTTTCTTGCTTAGGGGCAGAGGGAGAAACATCCCCTTACACGTCCCACCGTGGTAATCTCCACATTACCTTGAGTTTTTGGTTTACTGAAAAAAAGTGAATAGAATCTGTGAGGGCAATTTAAAATGTTTCAACATCACACTGCTCTTCCTCATGCAGGTGACACTGTCCAGCTGAGTATTCAGCTGGTTGTCACCTACCACAGGTATGTCCAGCTGACTCTGGGCAAGAAGGCTGTTCCAAAATAGAAGTGCTCTGATAAAGATACTTTGATAAAGATAACCACCTTTTGACCCATACTAACATTCAAAGAATCTCAAAGCAATTTTATATTGCATATGCTTCCTGGAAGCACATCTAGAGGTATTTAAGGAATTTAAGGTGCTTGAGGCATGAAGGAAAGGCAAAGGGAAGCATCTTGCTCTAGGCTTCACTACAGAAACAGTTGCTGCAGGCAGAAAACTGTCTCTGGTCAGGGCAGGTGGGATTACTGCAGGTATCTGAGGTTTCTGCAGTACAGCCCTTCATGCAGCACCACTGGACATTTCTCCAGATCTGTAATGCAGTTGTTCATTTAATACTCATTTGTACTATGTGTTTCTTAGTGTTGAAGACTGTACTCCTTGAGCTAAAATGCTACCTCAGAGTTTTCTGTTTACAAAAACAAACAAAAAGTGCACTACTTTCCACCTTTTTCTTTCATGTTGTTCAGTGGTTCCTTGTGCTCTAACTGCCTTACCCAAGCTTCTACTTGACATTAGTTTGGTGTGAATATTTTAATCTGCTACTTGGATGCACTATTGACTTGTACTGTGCTGTTTTCAAGTTGAGTAGTATTAAAAAGTTTGGAAATCTACTATGAAAAATATTTCATTAGTATTTATCTTGTGTTTATATTGTCTCTAATGACAATATTAATAGGATTTATTAACACCATCTTTGCTGCTCCTGTAAAAAATAATTACAAGTAGATGATCTAACATACCTATGTAATTTATTTTCCTGTACAGCTGGCAAAGATTTAGAAAAGACTAGCTTAACTTCCACCATTTTCACAAAATCAAAATGCTAAATGTGATCAAAGCGCTAAATGTGAATGATGAGGTCTAAAAGTGAACTTGTTTTTTCTCTAGCAAACAGGCAGACCTAAAAAGCTTTAGTTGTAGTGCTCACTACAAATAGTTTATGCCTTTATCAACAGACCACATAAAATACATAATTGCCATATTAAATACAGCCATATGAATCCGTTAGAAATGGGCTACGAAGTAAGTTGGATTATTTCAACATTCAGAGTATAACCTAGTAATTGCTAACCATCACTGATCTTGCTACAGCCTCTTTTATGAGAAATCAGAAGACCATAACTCATTTCATGCAGACCATGTGGTTCCCAATTCTAGAGCCCCTTTCTGCCACAGAGGAAGAAAAGTTTCAAAGTAAAACAGAACGGGGTGGGGGGAAGGATACTTTAAAATACACTCTACTTGGGATGTTCCTGTGATGCAATAAACTCCCTTCACTTTGCCATTAAAACCAGGCAAGAGTCTGACATGCTGCCTGAGTTATCTCCATGCTAATCTGGGCTACTGAGTCTTTCTCTGGGGTTTACAATTGGGTGGTTTGCATTGGAAGGGACCTGAAGGTTCATCTAGTTCCAACGAGAAAAGTTTTACTTTCCTTTCCATGCAGTTTTCAGAATGTCACATAATTTCTCATCCAAATTGTCATCATTGTCAAGCTGTGTTTCATGTGTAGATTTTTATTGTAAAGTGCTCCAGCTCAGCAAGCCTTCTGGTATAAGGGGGAGAACTTTGATGTTGCCAGCTTTGTTGGGTATTACACCAACTCACCCTACAATCAGGACATTTTTAAACATAAAAAAAAAAAAAGGAAAGTCATCAGGATTGAAAATGGTACTGTGAGGGTTATACTGCAGAAAGATTTATTTGTCAATGTGCCCATGCAAGGTATTTTAGATAAATACCAATAATAATCTTTGGATTTCAGGGCAAGAAACATCCTGCAATGAGCATTTTGCCCCAACATCTGCAGATCACATATGTCAGCAGATAGGAAAATTCACATCCAGTTTATGCAAGCAGGCGTAACTCCATTGACTTGAATAAAACAATGTGTGTTAACACCAATAAAAAGTAAAAGAACACCAAGTGCTTTTGAAAGGTGTTTTAAGAAATAGTTTATTGTTTAAATATTTAATATAAATCTTCCTCCTTCCAGTCGTAAACACAAATTGCCTTGAAGTTAAATATCAGCCTCACAACACAGCTATAATATATGGACTGCATTTATTCCTTGGTGAAGTATTTTACCTCTCTTTAGTTACATAAATAACCTCACCAAGACCTGTTAATTTATTCATAGCCTGTTAATCCTTATTTGTCACCCTTATTTTAAAAATATACATTTATCTTCTGCTAAGGAGAAACAGGAATAAGTCATTCTCAGCTGGTTCAAGGAAGCATCAGAATGTGCAGAGTGGTTAGGTTAGTGTGCAAAGCTCCAAATAAAGTGCTCAGAGCAATCACAGCCCTGGAATTAGAGAACAGCAAGTTTGGGAGGAAAAAAGAGGGAAAAGGCAAGAAAAGAGAGGGCAGTAATGTAAAGCTGTCAGAGGAAAAGAATATAAAATAGCTTAACTGCAGTGTGCTCCATACTGCATTGGTCCTTATGGAAATATTTCACTGTGTAGATGATGGAGAGAGAACTTCTAGGAGGTGATTTATCAGTCTGAATAGTCTTGAGATGTACCTCTCTCACTATGGGCTGTGTAGGGTCAGGTGTCCTGGCAGGACGTGGAACAGACCTAGCTGGGCCTATAACACAGGTGCTGCAAACATCTGCTAGAAGACAGCCACTCACGATGTGCTTCACCAAGATACCTGCCTAAGGTCGTTATTTTTACAAAGCACTTGTCTTGGTTTGGAAGACAGGCGTCTGCTGAGGCAGGTGGAAACCTGCCTTAGAGGATATGAACCCCCTCCCTCCAAATTGGTATAAGGTATCAAAGGCTCTCAGGCAGAGATATGGGAAAAGGAATAACAGTTCTTTACTCGTATCTATAAGGAGGAAAACAAGCAACAATAACAGTAGCAGTAACAAATAAACAAACCAGAAACCCAGTGGCAGCTTTCTCTGGGCTGCCAGACACCGCCCCTCCCCTTTGGTACAGTTACGGTCACGGCTGGCAGGGGTGCTGTGATGCGAGCTCAGCTCCTCGGTGATGGCGGACGGAGCTGAGGGCGAGGCGGCTGCACGGCGAGCGGAGCTGCAGCAGGGAATCTCAGGGCAGCAAACTGGGCGGCAGAGCTTGTCCACTCGAGCGGGCGAACAAAAGAGTAGCAGGGACTCCAGCAAGGAAGGAAAACCAGGCAGTGCTGAGCTCCTGCGGCAGCAGTGAAGGGAAAGAAGAAACAGCAGCTGTCTCCTCCAACAAGTCCCAGGGACAAGTGTGTCTCTGCCCGCAGCCAGCCACCTTTTTCTTCTCTTGCCACACCTGGCTATGTTTTTAGTCTCTTAAGCGCATCTTTGTCCCTTAAGTACCCAGTCGTTAAGGCTCGTTAAGGTATCTCTAGCCACAGGATGGAAAAATTCCCAACCTCCAACAGTGCTCACTCTCAACAGTTCTGAATTTGGTTTTGTGACTGGTCTATTAATGAACTCACATTGGTAGAAAGGGCAATGTTTTCCTGCATGCCTACAAACATCATCTCTCATGTATCTTCAGACTGCCGCAATACAACAAAGTCATTCTTTCTATTCACAGCACCCTGATAGAGGGTGTGGGAGGGTTACAACACTGCTCAGGAAAGACCTGTGGAATTGGCTTCATTTTCAATTGTATTGAAGTTGTGACAAGCTCGACAGGTGCAGTTAAGCTGAACATGATTTTCTTAACCACAAGCAGACTTTCCATCTTTTGGCTTAGGGAATTCTTGCTGTGGCATCCTCTGAGGTCAGGGTATTAGCAAACTAAGAGGCACAGAAGTTTCTGTAGAATTTCAAGTTGTCCCACACAAAGAACTATTAACACAAAAAAGAAGTAAATCCCAAGCTTTCACTTCCAGATCTACGCAACATGTGTCTCCAGTATTCCCTTAAGTCAGAAGTGATTTTGTAGAGAACTGACACAGCTTTAATCTAGTTGTGAAAAATTATTTCGCAAGCAGCTTATAAAAATGGAAAAATATAATTGCCTTAATGGCTGGTGCAGCTGCCTTACAGGAGCTGTCTTCAGAGAATAAATAATTTCATTGCCACTAAAATATTTATATCCCTCCCCAAGCCTTCAGTTTGATTTTGTTTTCAGATAGTATTCTGCATTTGGTGTGCTTTTGTTTTCTTCACTATAGGTACCATTTTTCAATGATAGGATAGCAGGTCAGTTTTGTGCAAGCTACTCAGGATGGCTTTGACGAACAAGAGGTAAAGAATTCGTTTTAGAAAATCCAGATCAAAGGAGAGTCAAATTGCATATATTCATATCAAGACTAAGTTCAAAGATTCAGATCCATCAAATTATGCACAGCTATCTTGTTTGTATGTGGATGTGTTATAATCTTCCTTCCCATCCGTTGCTTGCTGTTAAGTGAGACTGCAAACTTGCCATCTAGTATAAACATGTTTAAATGTAGTATCCTGACATCTTTTTTATCAAGATACGTAGCTGAGTGAGTGCAAGAACTGTGATGTATGTATTACAACATCATTAGGGATTAAGGCTGTCTTATGTGCCTACACAATGCCTCTCACAAGAAAAGACTAAATACGACTTAAGAAATGCATTGCCCTGAGAAGCAGCTGGAGTCACATCATGAGCAGAGCTCTCTTGGGTCACCTTTCATTTTCTAGGGAGCCTGACCAGGAAGCCCCTCCACACTCATTCTTCCCCATCACATTCTCTACATTATTTATCACTTTTGTGTGGTTTGGGGGGATTTTTAAGCTTTCACTTTTGACACTGAAAACCGAAACAGTCTGGATCAGCTGAATGCACAACAAAATGTATGGCAGCCTGTCTTAACAAATAATTGGCCTGCATAAATGTCAGTTCTGCTGATAGCAGTGTTGCATGGGTAGTCTGCCCCTGAGAAACCTTGTGCCAGGTTGGAACCTAAATTTATGACTATAAAAATGCAGAAGGATAAAATGTATTATCCTGATGGGCTAGACAAATGGCAAGACACTAGGAGTCTTGCACAGCCTTTATAAAGGGAGCCCCATGTCCAGCAAAAATTACTTTGGTTGGTTTTTACACCCCAGCTCCTAAATACAGCTGACCATGGGTGTATCTGAGAGGCCCCTGATAATACATAAAGCTTTTAAAATAATGGGAAAAACCCACAACAACAACAAAACCCCCACTTTCTCACTTCCCTAAAAATAACTGAACAAAAACCAATATGTTCAAGATGGAGATTATCAAAGCAAAGGCGCTTCTACATAGGTATTTTGCTGATGTTCACAGCCTTTAAACTTAGTAATGAAGAAGATAATTGTAGTGATCACATCAAACACTCTTTCTGGCTGTCTTTTTTTTAATCTACTGATACAAATGCCTCCCCATGTTCAGATCCTTCAGGCAATTTACATGTACTGGTTATTTTACTGGCATGTAAGGTGACATGTATTTACATGCAGGTGCTAGATGTGGTTCCACATACATTTTCTGTCTTTATTCTTATCTATCTTGTCTATACTGTGGCAAAACATTGATAGAAGTGCTGCAAGTAGTCATCTGAAGAGCTACTGGCCTGTCAGCAGAGTGTGTCAGGGAGGGCTGGGAGCACACACCTGAGCTGGCAGCATGGGCTCTCCAGAGGGTCTGGTTCCTCCCTTTGGGCAGAATATCAAGTAACTTATGGTATGAGAAACAAATGGATGTAACCCCTATATTTCCAAACAGAAAGGCTAAAAAAAAATTGTTACAGAGCCTGAAACCAGCTTAAGTGTATTTATAAGCAAAAAGATTATAAATAGCATCCATAGAGCTGCTTGGAGCAGCTGGATAAGTGTTTTCCTTTTGGTGTGCTAAAATTGTCCTACCATGGAAGGTTTCTAAACCTTGTCTATAAATTCATCACCATGGAAAAGTGGTCCTTAGGAGAGAACATTCTGTGAGTCATAAGCTTTCTCTTTGTAGTACTACATCTAATTCCAAATGGTTGGTTTGAACTTTCATAGTAAAAAAAAAAATAAAAAAAATCCTGCCTTTATCTGAAAATTATAAAAATGTGAGCATTAAAAATCTGTTATACTTAGTAAAATAACACTTCTTACTGCAGGCATAGGCACACTTGGATTGATATCCATAAGGAAAGATGGGTCAGTAAAGACACTGCAATTTGAAGTATATGTGGTGCAGAATTGTAGGTGCACTTTTCAGTGCATGATTCTTTAAAGTGAATCATGGAATTTTCCCTCCTTCTGCTTCACACATTTGGTTTCCATGTTCACTGAAAATGTAATTAAACATTTTTATTTTCAGATTTATTTTAAAAATTTTTTTGAAAGTTGATTTAAAGAGAACCCACTGCATAACTAAGCATCCAAGAACACCTCTAATTTTTTCACAACATTTTACTGTATAACACCTGACAATGCTAAAATCAAACTACATTTGTTTATATTTGCTACCTAACAGTGTGGGTTGCTTCCAGAGCACACACAGACACTCCTCAGGAGTGTGCACCTTGCATCTTTTCACAGGGAAATGATGGCTGAACACAGTGCAGTCACACAGGATTCAACTGTAAGTCAAGATACATCCAGGTTGTGCATTAAACTAGGAAATACTCCCAGGTGCAGCTGTACCCTTGCAGAGAGCTCGATTTACTGCTGGGATTGTCTCACTGGTCTCCCTATTCAAGGCAGTTGGTAGACAGCAAAAATGACACAATGTACCAGGGGTCATGGAGACCAACCGTCCGGCATTTTTAATTCAAAAACTCTACCATACATCTCTGCTTTATACATATTTAATCTGTTCCTTTCCTGCAGTATCATTTCTCATGGGAAGATATTCTGCAGTACAGACTGTTTGAAGAGAAATTTGCAAATACCATTTGACCTCAGCTGAGGTGTGCAGGTGTCCCTTTGCTGAGGGACTCTCCTCATTCCTGCCGCCAGAGACACTCTACCTGGACACAAAGTATTGCATCTCATGTCAACACTGTCCACTTGCTCATGCCCCTGTGGGGAAAATAAGAGGGCTCCCTGTGAGACTCTCAGTTGTGGCAGTATTTAGCAGTTAGCATCATGTGAAATTAGCATCATCTGGGCTTAGTGCTTGCAGATTTACAATTTCTTCTTCAAAACAGCATCCTAAATTGATGAACAGTTGCTGACCCAGGTCTCTATTATGCTTATCTGAAACACAGGAATAGCTAATTGTCCTGTAATGAAAAAAAAGCCTGCTGTTTTTCTCTTGCTTAACCTAGCAAGACTCCATGGAAATCAATTAAATTACATCAGCCTATTGCAGTAACACCCAGAAAAAGAGAATTTCCTTCTGGGATTTTCCTCACTTTATTCAGTAACTTCCTCAGCTTTGAAATCTAGGGAATCCTGTCCTTTTGCAAAATTGTGGAGAGACATGTCCTGTTTGTCCTTTATTTGAACAATGACACTAAAACTGTACTTTCCATGAATTAAAATACATAATCATTATGTGGAAGCAAACTAGGCAATAAGTGATGATGGAAAATTTGGGGAAACTTAACATGCTACAGACATCTCCATGCAGCAGTATTTCACACCATAACATTTTTTTACTCCATAAATATTTCCATCCTTCTTGCCGTAACTTGCATAAATGAATAAATGCATAGAAAACACTAATGATAAGTCTTAAATTAAATCTAAGCTCAGCATCTTGACATTTACTTTTTAAAATATGTATGAGGCAATTCCTGTGATCTCTTTTTTATACACTTACAAACACATGCTTACAAGTTATTTGTGTTTCAGGGCCAAGTACAGTAATGAGTAAAGGCTTCCTCCTCCTAATACTGAAAGACTTTATTCAGCCATGTGAGCTCAAGGATCAAGGTCTTAAACTGAGTTCAAGAGATTGCCTATCAGGAATAACCAAATACTTCCAAGCTTGGTCCCATTTAGCAGCAGGAATTGCTACATGCCTTTTAACCCTCATACTCTAGGCTTTGAATTATCGTTACCCTCAACAAATACGAAGAGTTTTGCTTTATTTCCAGTTATTTTCTGAAGCTATTCATTCAAGAAAGGTTCTAGATATGTTAGAAAAACTTAAAGGACTTGATGGCTGAATTAAAAGAACTAGAGTGAAATGCAATAGTATAAGATCATACATAGAGGGATTTCTCTGTATTACTGCAAATCCTTGGACTGGATCAAGGAGAAAAAGAAAAGCAATGCAGTGTTCAGCCACATGATGACTGTGATTTTCAGTGTGTTAGGACCATAAAATTGAGTTTGTATGAGATTTCTCAGAGAAGTCACAAAGCTTACACAGTGCTTTTGGTCCATATTCAAAAGCAGAAAACCAGGAACAGGTGCAGAGAAGAGCTACAAGGACATCTGATGAAATGATCTCCAGATAGCTCATCAACCAAAATTATTCTCTTACTCTATTAAATTATTTCTCCAAAGATGGAAATAATTTTGGATTGAATACATTAAAAGCATTTTGTGTATTATAATGAGAGGAGCAGAGTACTAATAGAAAAGTCCTGCTGGTCATAAGATCTTCCTCTTTGCTGTTAAAGGAAACTATGTAATAACTTCAGCAATTTTTTTTCTGGACCACCTATAGAGACTCTGTTTAAATTAGAGGGCAGAAAAAAAAAAAGAAAAAGAAATACAAATTTAAGTGAAGAATGAGACTTATGAAAATAAAAGTAAAAAAGTCTTCTTTTTTTTTAAAGATGGAAGTATTATGTGTTCCTTGAAAAGAAGTCATCAAGGCACATAAATTACATACCCTATTCAGTGGTTGTCACACAGTTGGAAATGTGCAGGTATTTGACTGCAGTGGCAAATAAAGGTCAAGTAAAGGTCAAGGTCAAGTAAAACCTTAGCTCATAAAAAGTGGAGTCCAGATAGTTTGTGTTCTATAAATAAAGGCTTTTCTATGAACTTCAAACATTCAAAAGGAAGGGTTTAGACCTTACACTTGTGTGTGGTAAGCTACTTATTACTATCAGAAAAATAGCTGTTTTACTTACTGGATATATGGGATTTTCAATACAAACATACTTTTAAAAATCAGTCAATTTTACTATGTTTTGTTCATGGTAGTGCATACTAAACTTAGGCAATATTATGAGAATACCACCATTTAAAAATTTTCTTTAAAGACTGTAGAAGACTTTCATTGAGAATATACTTGATATTTTCCAGGTTTGTAGCTTGCCTGAACAACAAAAAAACGGGGTATATTTCCAACCTTTGAGCATATTTCACAATTTCATAGCTGTCTCCAAAGCAAGAGAACATGGACATCTCTTGTTTGGACTCTTTGCTGTTCATTATTTTACAAATACCAATACATTGAAAAAATTGGAGATGTGGAAAATATTAGATTAGTTAAAAAAAACCCCAAAAAACGGGTTTTTTCAACACTGTTGAAGGCTATGGAGTAAATACAGAATGTTTCAAGACTTAAAAAGAATTGCAGAATTTTGTTCTTCTGTGAAAGCTGTATTTAGTGCTTTCCATCTATGGTCCCTGCCTTGCTCCCATTACCATAGCCATCAGGAAGCTTAAAAGTCATGAGTTTATTTGTGTCTCCGTACCTTCACATGTTTAAAGGATGAGATCATCCCTGTTTATAGGGCGGGGAGCTGAACTGTGCCTACACTGTCAGCTAAGCATAACTCTGCACCCCAGCCTGTCCATCAGGCTTTGCAGGCAGGTGTGCACCCAGTCTCACATGCAGGCTGAGTGCCAGGCTTTGGGCTTCAAGCGCAGGACTGAGCCCAGACTCTTGCTCAAGCCGTTGGAACAGATGGGGAAGAGAAGGACCAGGCAAACCAATCCACCATCAAATGTCTTTAACCAAATACAGAGTGTGTGGTTTTCACACGTGAATGGTAGACAATGTGGATATAAAGCATATGGAGCTCAGTATAAGAAACCTTCTGCCAAGCCTGCATGGAACCTCACTGGTAGATGACCTGGGTTTGTTTGTTCAAGGTCTTAAAGGAAGTCTGAGCACAAAAAGTTTAATGCAGTCCTCTACCACTAAACCATTTCCCCTTCAGCCTTCTGCTCTTGGTACCTAAATTCTGTAACAAACTTCTTTCAGACTTGGTATTCTTTCTTTCACTGAGGCCAAGAGCAAATCAGCTGCACAGAGTCCTGAGATACTTAATCGGGAAATAGTTCCTGCAGTTGTCTCAAAACTTACACAGGGCTTAGAATGAACTGAAGCAACTCTGAAGGTTGGAAAAGCCAATGAGCTTCTGTGTGGACTTCCAGCATGATGGGACCTGCAGGAACACGCAAGCCATGGACTGGACTCTGGCCTCAAGTTAAGTGATCCAGACATGGATGAATGATGGGACATGACATGAGAAATTGCTGGGTATGACAATGTGAGAAGCTGACAAAAAATTCAGAGAGCACTGCTAGATCTTGCAGGAGGTAATGGAGGATGTATTTGAGAAACGGTTGAATTTCACAGCTAATTGAAAGGGAGTACTTGGGACATTTTGTGGGCGACAGTACCTAGATAACCCTGTCAGTGATACATATGAAGCTAAGATTACCTAGAAATACCAATTTTGGGTACAAATATAGCAAAGATGGGAACAGCTAGGGTAAAGTAATTAGGGCTGAGTGGTTTATTTGAGAGGAGATGGAGAGAGAAAGCAAGGTACAAATGTGGTAAAAGGGTCAAGAACTGGAAAAGAGACAAAATATATGCAGCTGATGTAATCAGATCTATGCAGGGGCACTGGCCGGGAAGTGATTGTTTCCCACAGATCAGGACATTAAACCAAACTTGTCTGGCCACACCACACAAGTTCAACATGCTTCTGCAGTCAGGATGAAAAGGGAGGATAAGGGGAAGCTTGCCTGTTTGGGCAGAGGAGCACCCAGCTGGACAGATAAACATTCCAGTACTGTCAGGCTTTTGCCAGGCCAATGTCTGGCCAATGCCAGGCCTGATAGCATCACCATCTACTCATCACTTCCTTACAAATCACAGAGCAACTCACTTTATTGCCATGAGCCATGGCCATAAAGAAGTAGATGGGGTTATGGCAGAAGCTCCTTGCAAAAATATGTTACCAGAATGATGATCCTTTCTTTAAAAGTAGCAGTAGTTCATATAATATATCATTGGAAGGATTGCATCCAAACAACCATCAGCTGTTTCATGCAAATATGTTATTATAAGGTTTCTCAGGAAGTTAACACAAATGAGTATATATGCTGTTTCATTGAAGCACAATACTGCAGCCTCCCACTGGATCTTAATCCTGCACAGTTAGCACAATATTTCCTTGTCATCTGGTTTCTTAGTTTGGTCTGTTTGTTTGTCTTAAGTGTGTGTTGGTGTGTTGGTCTTTTTACGTCATATTTCATATTCTGCCCTGAATCACTGCCCTCTTTCTCTCTTCTGTTTGCACATGACTGGAGGACACTTGATGAAGCAAGACAGCATTTGTTACCATACACAGTTGGTGTTTCTTTTCTGAGACAGACACATGCACTGCAGCAATTGGTTCCCACTGTTGGTGTTTAAACTAGATGGCCCTAGAGGTAGTGCTTATGAGACATTGGAGGCCAGCTTTTCTTGGGAAAGCATTGTTCCTTAGTTGGAATGAAAAATGGAATTTTTGCAGATATTCACCTTTCCATACTATGTGTCTCTGAAATGAAGCTGTTCAAAGAAGACTGCTAGTAATATAGCATTGCTTTGTTCTGTAAAATTTCCTGCTTGGTAAAAAAACCATTTTTGCACCTGAAAAACATCTATGAAACTCAGATATTTCATGCCTGGGAATTAGCAAGTAAATTCAGCTTCCCAAAAAGTAATCTGCCCTATGTTGATAAATATAATGCAATAGCATACTTTGCCTCCTCAGCATTTCTGCCTACATTACCCAAGCAACTATTTTTCATTCAAAATTATAGATTAGCTAGCTCTTTCTTATACTAGGAATGGTAGGAGTTTTCCTGTCTTAATAGCTAAAAGGCAGAAAATATATACATTGCTCTCTAGACAATATAAATGGTATTCTCTTCTATTTGGATCAGCATCTGCTGTAATACAAAAAACCATAACGAAGCGCTCAGGAAGTTCTGTAAAGTTCCCTTTCCAGGTGTCCCCACCAGGTCTCGGGAAGAAGCCCAGCCTTATTTATGTATCTTGGTTTTGTAACAGTACTGAGTCACAGTTAAAACTCTTTATCCCAGTAAGGGAGAGAGAGAAAAGCATTAATGTCTTATTATTTCTTAAGCTTTTGACTAACAGAATTTAGTGGAGAAAAGGGAATGAAGCAATTGATCTTTCATCACAAATGTTATCTGATGTCACACTGGGAGCTGACGAGAGGCTTTCATACTGTAGATCTTTTCAGATGTGTCATTCAGCCTTAATGAACCGCTAAAGCACAGCAACCATGGCAGCTTGCTCTCAAGAGCTGTAATCCCTCCTCTGCCATTAGGAATGGATGCCTGTATGTGGGGATTTATTTTCTTTCCTATTTTTTCTATAGCATATCACTTCTTAACTGTGTTTAAAATACTTGTAAAGCCTTTGTAAACATACTTTTATTAAATTCCATGGGAGAGCAGAGGTCTAATTAAGGTTCACATTAGTCAGGAGAATAAAACAATAAGAAGGATTTTCCTGAAGGAAATGAGGAATTTACATAAATGTTTTTCATGCCATGTGACTTCAGCGGGAAAGTTTATGAGAGACAACTGCTAATTCCATCAGTAAAGAAGTTGTAGATGTGCTGCAGAATGGTTTCATTGGATCCATCTGGTCTGTTCATAGATGAGTAAAACTATGAAGTAAATGGAAAAAAAGTAAATGAAAAAGCCAAAGAAATAAACCAATAGGTTTTAATCCCCACTGGCGTCAGGGAGTGTCACCCTTCCCAGTGTCATGTAGCATACTCTGTTTCAAAAGCAGCTGTGTCATTTCTCATGCTGTTCCTGGAAAATATAAGGGGGTGATGAAGGGAAAAAAAAAAGTCATTGCATGTCAGTGCTGGCCAACAGCTGGTCACCCATTTTGCTCAGACATAAGGCTGTCCCTGGGGACATCAGCCGTCTGGCTTCTACTCTTTGCTCACCACTCTCATTCAGTCAGTTCATTTACTAAAGCTTGTGTTTTGCTCTTGGCAAAGGCTTTCAACTGTGTTTACACAAAATTCAAACGATCTCACTAAGTCCTAGCTTTAAATTCCATTAGCCTAATTGCTAGGGGTAAATTGAAAGTTTGTCATGGTGGATATAAATTTCTTCATTAACTTATACAAAATATATCCCATCTTGCTGTTTGTTTAGAAATTTTTAAAAGTAGACTTTAAAAAAAAAATGTAGAGGCATCATGGTTAGAAAAATAACCTTACCTGGATAAATCAGCAGACTGCTGACATATGTCTGCAAGCAACAAAACTTTCCCTAGATATATACGTAATTAGTTGCTTCTTTCTCCTCAATAGCTCAACATGAAGGATGGCAGGGGACCTCACCAGGGGATGGTCCTCAGTGTTTGGGGCAGCTGCCTTTTATCAACCAGATTAGTCCATGATCTGGTAGATTTTGTTGTTGGGTTTTGAATAGTGGGTATGTTGCCTTTTGCTGGTCTTAGAATTATGAGCCAGACATGGTTAAAGGGATAAAAGGTTTTGCTTTGGTATTTAGTAGGATCCTATGGTGTACACTTGTCAAGGTGTAAAACGGCAAAATGCACACCTCATATAACATGTAAATAATATTTATAGACCTTGAAAATTAGCATATCTGTCTAGGATTCCCCAATAAGAAGCTTAATAAATGAAGTAATGTCCCCCTAACTCTAAAGAATTTTCCCCCAGATGAGGCTTGAGCCTAATTTACAAAATATGTTCCAGAGAGAAGGTTTCAACCTTTGTTGAAACCTTGAGTTCTTGATAGTATAGGACTCTCTGGCCTTCTACTGAGGATGTTTAGTCTTCTTGCCTAGCAGAACCCCAAAACTAAGCTAGAATATCAGATTACAAAAATTACAAGTATGTAGGCTAAGGATACAGAGGATATATAAAAGGTGTTAAAATTATTTAAAAGGGTATATATAAAGTATTACAAGGTATATAAAAAAAGAAAAGGCAAAAATCATCAGGTATCAGGTAAGGTGCTGAATTTCTACCCTAAATTCAATGGGTATTGCATAGCATTTAAGGTAATCACTGGATTTCTTTAATGTGAAATGTAACAAGAAAAAAATAACCTTAGGATTATGGTTTTTGACTGGCAGATATCTGTAGTAAAGCTAGATTTGCTATCTGTGCTTTTTTGAAAAATCCATCATGATTATCCACTGGCTAGCCAGCCTACAGAAGTGGGTGTTAGCAGATAGTTCTCAGGAATCCAGTGTATTCCCAGATCTTGCATAAAGAAAAATTGAAAGGGCCTTGCCATAATGGCTTAACCATCCTTTAACAAAAAACTGAAATTACCAGGTGTGCTAAACTGCTTGCTATGAGTTCTGTAGCAGCAGACCCAGACACAGCTCAAGGCATTTCCCAACAACGTGTCAAGTGATCAATCTGTCACAGCACCAATATTTTCCTCTTTAGGGCAGGTTTTTCATCACATTGGAAATGACAGAGTTGCTGAGCTAATCGAAGACAGTTTACAGGGATGTGTATTATTAATTCAAGACCATACCTAAGTGATATCCGTTCCTTCAAAATTCCATTACAGCTGTGTAACACATGCTTAGCTACTTTGTTCATTAAAATCTGGTTTTTATATGTTGGTTGTACCAATCCTTCCAAAAATGTCTGATGAATCTTTCTTAGCTACATCAACTTCCCATGTCCTGAGCAATCATTACTTCTTTATTACTTCTTTATTTTTTTCTTCTTAACAGCAATTTAGTAGTTAGAAAGAAGTGAGTAATGGAAAAGAATATTACTGTTGTATGCATGATAAAAGCATCTCTTTTCTTTTATAAATGCAGCAGTTGTAGTACTCTGAGAGATTTATTCCTTTCAGTGCAAGGTTGTATACAGGAGGTTAAACTTGGCTTGGAAGCATAGTAACTTCCCCTAAATTTTTTGAGCTGCCAAATTATAACAAGAGTGCTTTCAGAAATCTTTCTTCTTAGGCATTAACCTTTTGTCCAGTAAGGTCAACAGCAGCCAAGGAGAATGGACTGAGGTCCACACCTCTGGGTACATCAGTGTTACTGCAGCAAGAACTTGAAGTCTAACTGGACCAAACACTTGATTGCCATGAAGGAGTTGGAAGGCTTAGGACCTGTCTATAGGGAAAACTCAGCAGGGGTGAGAACCGTAACTGGAGAGCTGAGATAGAAAAAAGGATCAGAGGCTAACCACGGGGAGCAAATATTGAGCGTAGAGAAAAGACTAAAAAAGAATGGGGATAAGGGAAAATTATTTCCAGAAAGAGGTAAGCCATTTCAAAATGCGGAATTTATTAATAGTCCTTTCTTCTGAACCACTTAATGTCAAGATTTAATGCTTACCTATATAGCCATTAAGGATTCTTGCAAAAAACATGAGTCCTACCAGAGCTGTAGCTGCAGTATGCCAAAGGCAAGACCTGATGCCTGAGATTAGCAGCATCTTGGGAGCCTTCCTAAAACAGTGAGCCAGCAAGGGCACGGTCAACAGTGCTGTTTCTAGTTGGCCAAATATCTTCTCAGCAGACTCATAACCTTTGGCAGAGAAGGAGAGCTCACAAGATATTTAAGGGACAAACCTGTCAATGTCAAGGGAAATTCTACTGTGTAAAATTCCCAGATAACATGGAAACTGTAGATAAAGAAATTGTTTAAAAGGCATTCTGGCTAGTGGATGGAACTGTAGAAATAAAGATATGCATGACCTCCAAGGACTCTTGGAAGAGAAGTACTGATTATAAACAGTACAAATTTAAAAACTCAAAATGTAGGAAAATGCCAGAATTCACGTTGGCTACACAAAGTTATTTCATCTTTCTTGTGTGCGGCTGATGTTTTAGTTACATGTGATCATCCCATGTGTTTTCTGTGGTCTCCAGCATCCCATAGGTCATGACATAGATGGTGGTCATTAAAGGGTGTTCAGTTTCTTGTTTCCTGTTTGCAAAATTACACTCACTGAGATCACAGAATCATAGAATGGCTTGAGTTGGAAGGGACCTTAATGGTCATCTAGTTCCAGCCCCCACTGCCATAGACAGGGACACCTTTCACTAGGACAGATTGTTAGGAACCTCATCCCTCATCCAGCCTGGCCTTAAACACTTCCAGGGATGGGGCATCCACAGATTCTCTGGGTAATCAATTCTAATGCTCCTCACAGCAAAGAATTTCTTCCTCATATCTTACCTAAACTTACTCTATTTCAGTTTCTCTTAAAGGAAGTGAATAAAGTCAGCTCCTACTATCTAGAACCTTCTGAGCATGTGTGAGCGGCTATTTACTTCACAAAATTTGTGCAAGTTTTAATGGGTAAAGCAAAAGGCATGCCCTGATATGAAGATCACCTCTTTTCTAAAGTCAACTCCCCTCTTTAATGCATGAGAACAATGGACTTTTCAAAGTTCATTAAGGTTTAAACATGAAAAAGCAATGTATTTTACTTAATCTCATCCTCAGAAACAGATTAATCATTTTGGAAAAAAAAATAATTGCTTTATTCTGAGGCAGATGTCCAGTATGGAAGATGTCAGCCTGAATGGTTTCACTTAGAAGGAATGAACAAAGCATTTACATAGAAATGAAAGGTCAAGCTGACACTGATCTGTAAAGAGCGAATCATTTCTGTGGAAGTCCATAGTCCAGCAGCAAATTTAGAAGCAGAACTCCAGCTCACTCAACATTTTGAAGATGCTGAAAAAGAGCACAATTACAGTAGCTATCTGAACCTAATTACTGTTCCCTTGTACTGCTGCAAAGAGTCTTAAAGTGTCAATTCAATTTTCTGTTATTGGCAGTGATAAAGTCATACGAGTTGTTCCTGAGAGCGAGAGGGAAACACAGATCCTGAGGGCTGCATTCAACAGGCTTAAGGTGAGTTTGATTATTTTCATCTTCTTTTTCTAATCTTTTCTTAAGACTGTGTTGGGTTAACTGGCTTGCCTTTCATTTGGCACTTCAAATTATTTTATTATCTGGAAAGCAATTTTTGCCCATTAAATTCCTAATTTACCAATAAAATAGCATAGGAATTTGATTCATCATGCCTGCCAAATTTAACAAGAAATACTTAGTGCCTTAAAGTAATACAGGTGCCACACTTGTAAATTTGCTTTCTTTGCTCTTCAACTTCTTGCTACCATACATAGTTGCTTCATTATCTGCCTGCTAGTGTTATTTAAAACACTGAGTTAATTCAAGTTGTGAACACACAGAGGAATATGAAAAAGGATTCAGTCTGAGAATCTCTCTGGCAGAATAATTTTCTAGAGGCAGTTGAGAGAGTGTCTATGATACTCACTAGCAAGCCAAAACCTTTCTTCCCTGGCCTTTTCCTGCAGCTATAAATGAAAAGCAGTGGTGCCACTGCAGCAGTGCAGCACAGGAGTGCTCTGCAGCGTGCTGCTCTGCTGGCACAGCTTACAAAGGCAGAGGCAGTCTTTCCGCAGCAGTCTGGCCCACTGCCTCAGAGGATGGCGAGTACCTGTAAGCCAGGTCGGGGTCCCCAAAAAAGGACTGAAGCATGTACATGCGCTGCCCCTAGGCATGGGAGAAAGGGATAAGCTTCATTAAGTCACCAAAACACAGCCTAACCAGAGCAGAATCAGGGAAGTATTGACCGGAGCAATACGTTGAGTACCACAGCGTTTGGAGCACGTGCAAAAGCTTTGGGCTGCTCACTGTCTTCAACTCCAGCAAACTATTAGGCAGTCTGTGATGTAATTCTGTGTCTGTTGTTGAAACCTTACATAAATTATTGTGTTCTCAGTGAGAAAAAAATGAAAGTGCATATAATTTTCTAGTCCAATAGTTAACATCTGGGATACAAGTAAATCAAATCTCTGTCTGCATACCAAATGAAACAAAACTAAGATGTTAGAAAAGCTCTTTACACCCTCCTGACAAACATTCCATGTTTCAATTACGACTAAGCTTTCTTGCTACCATATTTTAAAGAAAAAGGACTGAGCTTGGATACCTCAGCCCATGAGAAGGCTTACTACTGTGAGTACTCCTCCAGCAGTCAAGGCATTGACACTTTACTAGGTTTAAGTAGGAAAGCTAAGGCTGTCTTCATCACATCTGCATTTCTCAATGCTATGTTTGGTTTGTTCCCCACTCAAGATGCTATCTTTTGTAACTTATTCTCAAGACATCCATCCTGTGCTCATGTTGCATGAAAAATTTCAATGTTCAGCAGAGGCAGTGTCATGATACCATGGTTTGCCACACTTTGCACCGTAATGCCCAACTCTCCTAAAGAATATTGTCTTATATATTTTTCTGCACTGCTTATTAAGAACCTGACCCTCATTTATGAATGTTACTGAATACCCCAAAAAGGATACTTGTTTTACTCCCATTTAGGGAAAAAACCTAACCATAAAACCAAGCAATACATGTGGAAGCTGGTTTTTGCATTAATTTCTTCCCCCTGGATACTGGAACATAAAGAGGGAGCACATGTGTTTTTTCCTTTCTCCTTCTGTTGTAAACCCTGTGAAGCAAAAGGGTTACTCACCTTCCTGTAACTGTTTCTCATTACAGAGCTCCCTTAGGCTCCCAGAAAGAGAAACCTTCACTCAATTCCATCAAAGTGGGAGCAATAGAGACTTGAATAAATAATTGCATGCTGTAACTCTGAGAGCAGGATAATAAAATTTTGGCAAACTGCATCGGAATCTGACTAGTTAATTAGAAAATGATTGATTCTGATGAGAAACTAAGCTGAGGAGGTTGAAAGGAAGACTCAAAAAAGAGAGTGTAATGGCACCCAGTTTCATGAACAGAGGCTGGGTTTGGCTGTATGTCAGGTCTTAGGGCTCTTCCATCTGCAGACACTTCACTGTCCATCTGCATGGGGTGAGACACAAAGAGGCACCTGAGTAGAAAACAAGTAATGGATATGTTTAACATTAACTTACCATGTTTCCCCCTGCAAAAAAAAATCTTGTTATTTCCTTATGAGGAAGTGGATCAATAATGACACTTCTTAGGAGTGCCCAGTCCTTACAATGCCAGCAGAAGTCAGCAGTGGCTGCAAGTCATCAGCCCGTCTGAAGAATCATGCATTTAGAGTTGTGCGATTTTTAAGTCTCCATGTTAAGTCTCCTGTCCTTCTCCCCCACCCCAGACTTCCAGAGCTGAAATTCAGTGGACATAAAGAAATTTATGTTCTGTTTTTTTAAAATATGAGCCTGTAAGCACAATGTTGATTATGTGCTCAGGAGAAAATGGAAGAGAGTGCACAAAAAGAACCCCTCAATATTGCAAAATAAACTGCAAACAAACCCCAGTTATAGTCCTGTTGCCATCTTATCACAGTATGCCTGACAAACAACAGAGATATGAGCAGGAGTGTCAACAGAGATATATGAATTGCTGTAATTACAAAGACTGCACTTCGCATTTTTTCATTTTTTAGTCAGAAAACGAGAACTGATTTAAGACACGTCTCCTTCAAAACTATTTTGGTTTGAGCACTAAATTAATATCAACCTGTTACTCACGCATTCCATTCCTCAAGGGGGAAATAAAGATTGAGCCAGGATCCTTTTGAGACATTACAGTTTTCTTACGTTACTCAGTGTTGTGCAAAATTCAGTTTTCAGCCTAACTTATGATATGGCCTGATGGTATTCTCCACCACAGTGTTATATGAACAAGAAAAATCAGTGAAAATAAAATTTATATTGCTTTTGTTGTTGAAATGAGAAGGATACCTGCACCTGGGTTTCAATTCAGGCCTGTTTCTTTGCCCTGGAAAGGTGGTCTATAAGAGATGAGGTATATTTCAGAGGACCAAAAGTTACACTCTGTAGGGATGTCGGGATTAGCCCCCATTAGTAAAACACAGGAATTGCAGTACAAAAATCATCTGGAGAGCCCAGTTTACCCCGTGTCATCCAGGCACAACATAAATATTTTGAATAAATTCCCAGGACAGTGCAAGCACAGAGTAGATTCTGCACAAATGGGGTGTATTCTTGTAGCAGGATTTCCTTGCATAGAACAGACCATCTGTGGTGGTAAGGGAAAGGGAAGATAATCCCTTCTGTCCCAGGCTTCCTCCTCACTGTGTCTGGTGGAGGGAGGTTTTCTATAGACTTACGGTGTTCTGTGTTCATTCCAGCCATTTCCTTCTGCCTTTAAATTTAAACTTGTAAGGCAGAGTGACTTAGCCTTTTCTTCTGGCCCACCTCTCATAATCCGAAGAATTACAATAAAACTCTCAGTTCAGTTCAAATGACCCTATCCTTCTGAAGGGCGTTATCACAAAGAGGTTTGAAAAAATGGTCCTGATGATCCTATTGCAAAGGCAGTGTGTTTTAGCATGAGGCAGAGAATAAAGCAAATGCAAAGATACCCGTTCTTATTGCCTACTGATTTGGGCAAAGAGACAAGAACCAAGAAGAAAATAAACGGGCACTGGAAAGAACAGCAATGTATTATTTCACTCATTTTGTTTTATGTGCCAGTTTCTTAATGACTGTCCTTACCACTGACTTTTCCTGAGTAGATTTTGTCATTTACAGTCTGCTCTAGCTGTTTTCTTTCAGAAAGAAATATCAGGGCAGTAGGGAAGGAAATGGTGAGATCTCTGCAGTGTGCCATGCTGAAGCCAGTGCTGTAGAGGTCAGCAAGGTCCATCCCTTTTGGGAAAAGCATCAGACACAAAAAGAATACTTTCCTGAATGTGCATTTACAGAAACCTACACTGAGACATCCTTGAAAGATCATCTTGGAATTGTCCATATGTCTTGATGTATTTGAAGTATCTTAGAATATGTCCCCAGTGATTAAGTTGGGCAGTGACAGTCGAGCTAAAACAGAAGCAACAAAACTCACGTAAGAGTTTGAAGGACTACTCAGGGATTTTAGCCCACATAGAAACCTCATGATCTGAAACAGGACCACTTTTCTGCCAATAACCAAGCTGTAGGGTGAATTCACACACTTTTGCAGAAGTTGTAGTCCCTAAGAACTTTTTAAACTTAATATCTGGAGGTCCTTAAGAGGGATATTCCCCCCTGCCCTTTTTAAGGGAGAAAAAAAAAAAAAGAGTCCAAATAATGCTTGATGTAACAAATCCCTGAAATATACCTGAAATGTCTAGGATCTGCTACAGTATGAATGCCATTGCCTATACTGAGTGAATAATGGATAATGAATGTTTCATTCCACACATTTTACTTTTGTTCATGAATTGCCCAGTGGCAAATCACATTAGTCATAATCACTTGCTGAGTAATTTCCACAAATTAGTTTTGGTCTGTACCTCCATTGCCCATAGTACTTTGTTATTAATCATTATTATAAATTGATTCCCTCATAGGCTGCTTCTGTTAACTTTTAAGGGACAGAATATTGGGGTTTTTCCCTGGTGAGGTGAATATAGCATGTAGATCTGCACTGCCAGTAAAAATAGACAGCCCTACAGATTAAAATTGGTCTGCTGTGAGTTCTGTAAAATGGCTTGAATTTGCATGTATTTAACCAATAAACTCATGTACAGTAAAGAAGAAACATAGAAGCCTATATATACTGAGTCCAATCAGCTGCATTCCAGCCTCAAAGCAGCAGGAGAGGGCTCTGGCCCTGACCACTCTTGTCTCAGCCAGGCTGAGCAGAGTTCCCTGCACCTCCCCACTAGCCCCTCACTGTAGGACCATATCTCTCCAGAACCAATTCTCAGGAAACTCTTGTGCATCACACACTACTCTGTGGATGCAACTGTCTCTTACGGCAATATGTGTCTGAGGTCAGAAGAGATGAGGCAGGTGGGGAACAGAGTCATGCTCTTTTTTGAGACAAGAGATGGCAGTTTCTGGTTTTCACTAAGTGACAGGGGTAGTAGCAGCTGGCTGATGCCATCAGTATGTGTACAGCAGTCTCTCTTGTCTCCAGCATGTTCCTGCATTGTTTCAGTCTCCATGGGGAAGAACACCCCTAGACACTTTTGGCACAGTCTTTGTGCCCAAGCCCACTGGGATGGATGCTACGGTGAGTATGACAGGGATAAATGATGGTGGAACTCCTCCCCTGACCTTCATGTAAGATGTATAGTATACAAGTATACTATGCATGTATGACAAGTATATTGCATAGCAGTGCTGAGGATCATTTTCGTATGGTTTTGATGGACTAAAATGCAGCAAATTCTTTGACAATTCAAGTGAAAACTCATGGAATTATTTCTTTCTCTAGCTACAGATCACTGTCCAGCTTTTAGATTGGCTGCTGCTGTAATGCCATCACAGGTGCCAGTCTTAAATTTTAGATTTTCTGTTGAGGTTCTTTGCTCTTATAAATAATTTCTTTTTTGAGAGGTATGGTACAAATCTTTAATCCTGATTCAGCGTTTAAGACCAGAAATATCTTTCTGCAGGTTAACTGTTCCACACTAATAATTTGCAAATTATTACAATAATAAATAAAAAAAAGAGAACTACTTAGGATGATAGTACCACAGTAACATGAATGTTACTGCCCGCTCTCTGTCCCCAGGACTCCTCTTGTCCATCTGCTGTCCCTCTGCTTTATACACCTTTCCAATGACTGGCTATTTTCTCCTGCTCTTTCTTGTTTAGAAGACAATTTGAGGAGCCTGTTGCTGATTTATGAGCCCTTTCATGGTTTTAATTCGTCGGACCTGACTGACAGAAACAAATGTCACATTCCCAAGTGCTTTGCAAAGAAACAGGGATTTTCTTGGGTCCTCAGATGCAGCAGATACTGTTCATCTGCTCTGGAATTTTCCTTTGTAAGCATTATTTGTGAAGCAGCACTTCATTTGAGCCTAGACTGATAACTTCTACTCCATCTGTGGTCTACAAGCACTTTTTATCACGTAACATCTGACTGGGATTGGGACTGTTTGTATAGGTAGCAAAGAACCTACTGCTCTGTGAACATCCCTGACATAATAGAGTTAGACCACTCATTCTTTGGTAGTTTTTAGAAAAGAAATTCCTGGGCACAGCTAGGCACTTCTTCATCTTTGGGAGGAGCCAGCCTAGCAGGCCTTGAAGCCAGAACTCCATTCCCTTTTGTTTGTTTTCTAGCCCTTACAGCAGCTGCTTATCCATTGTAATCCCTGAATTGATCCTGTCATTGCAGTTGAGGGAATCAGAAAAATAGGGGGAAAGGATCACTTGGCTATAAATCTGATAGTTTACATTCCATAGGAAAATGCTTAAAAAGATTTCAGAAGATAAAAGCCCATCTGAAAATGCAGTAAGAAAGTCTGTCAGCCCAAATGGAGCTATTCTTATTTGCACAAGGAAAGAACTGTCTCAGCAGCCAGGATTGCATACATTTTACTTTGCACCTACAGCAAATGTATCTATATAACCAGATGCTTTAGTTTTCGGTCTAAATTTTACCCTAACTCATAGTTACGGTTCCAGTCAGATATTAGAATATTTCAGATACACAAAGAAAATCAGGTGACAACAGGGGGTATTCTTCAATATATCAAAATATGTGTTTGGAAACTACTTGCCAGGCTCAGAAGGAAAATGTTGTTGCAGAAAAACTTTAGTAGGAAAATACAAGATAGAACAGAGTAGCCCAGGTAGTGAGAGTATTGTTCTTACAAGATACATAAAGCATGGACTTTCTGAGATGCAAGGAATCTGCTTCCTCTGAGGAAGCCTGAGCCTGAGCTCAACAGTCATCAGCACAGGCTCAGTTGGGAGCACAGTCCAGTCCAGGGCTTACTATTCCATTTCTCATGCAATGCAGTAACAACTGCAATTTGAACCAAGCTGTAAATAGTTTCATGATCAACAAAAGAGAGATTTGGCCATTTTTTTTTTAATGAGTCAGTTAAAGACTTTTTCACGTCTTTCAAATATAGTTAGCCCAGTGGCATCTGTACTTGTAAGAACAGATATTCAGTTACCATATAACTGAGTATGAGTTCTATATCAGTGACTCTCTTGAGGAATAGCCTACAGGTTCTGTAGAGTCCTGTGTAAAATCATACCAGTGTAAATAGAGTGGGAAGACCATTACTTCATTATAGCTCCACAAAGATCTACAAAACTCAAAACTTCAAGCTGTGCATTGTTCACGTTCTGTTCCTGCCTGTGTTATGGTTGCTGCAATCCCATGAATCATTCCCAATTTATTGGCACAATTACTCTTACCAGCCTCACTGAAAAGCAAATAAATACTGAAAAGTTAGAGCCAGTAAAATGTCTAGTGCACTCCATCAGAAACCTAAATTACTTTGCACTAGGACCAGCTTGTTAGTCCTTTTAGAAAGCACAGGGAATTCCACACTGGATTGCCACAGGACCATTTTGCAGCACCTAAAGGGCAGCTGAAGCAGATTGGCAGCTAAGACTGTCAATTAAGTTCCTTAATTGGCAGGAGCAAGTGAGGCTGAAATCAGTCCCAGTCCTGAAAACATTTGCAAGGGTGAAGACATTAGAGAGGAGCAGTTCTGTTCTTTCCAGGTGAACCACAGCACTGCTATAATTATGCAGCAGTGTCAGAGTGAACAAGAGTCATTCTTCCTTGCTTCTTTCTTTTCAGATGTACCAACAGAAGTCTAAAATTCTGTTGCACACTGTACATGTGCGTGTGAGGGGTGTTCGTGTACACACAGGTACATGACTGTGTTTCCCATGTGTTATGTGATAAATCTCAGGTGGTCAGACCCCTGACAACACCAGTAAGACTAAAGCGATTTCTACTTCTACTCTCTGCCTTCTACTATTGAATTTCTAATTGAAAACATATCTAATGACTTTCAGGACTGTTTAGGGTGTTTATGTGTCCACATACAAGCATGTGGATGTAGATGGGAAACTCTCACATTTCCTGAAAGAGTCCATGAGCAAAGAGTACTCCTGTTTTCATTAGTGACTGCACATTCCCTTTTACAAGAGGCTCAGAAATGCCAAGCCATTTCAACTGACGGCATCATAACAATAATTATATTCTGAACTTTACAGTTGACAGCATTTCTCAAAGAAATCCATTCATAGTGATGTTAAGGACAAGACCAGCTTTGGCACATGTATTGCTGGATACAACACAGTAAGAATAAAAACTGGAATTGCTAGGTAATAAAACATATAACAAAATTACTGTCTTCATGGGGAATAACGCAGATAAATCATAAACTGTTTTCTCCAGATACTAAATGTAAGTTATGGCAAAGTTATTCTAGTTATTTTCATGACAAGCATCAATCATCTCTTTTGATTGATACATAATTGCAGACCTGATGAGAGCACTAACCATCTTCCTTTCAGGCTAAATGGAAGAAGAAATTAAACATCTGCTTATGGAAAAGTTGTGAGGGACAACTGGAGGCTAATGCCCAAGAAAATGGCTTTAATTGCAAAGGCCAGACTAAGCCCTGTGGTCTAAAGAATCTGGGGATTTATTTCAGTGTCTTGAATTACAAAAAAGACTTGTGGGATTTATGCAGCCATGAGAGTGCTTGTGGGGAATGGCAGGGGGACTCTTTTCTTCCCAGGCTTCCTTTCCATGGGCATGGAACAAGCAGGAGGAAAAACAGAACTAGTGAATAAAAAACGCCCTGTTCTGTTTTCTGTCTTGGCAGAGCAAAAGAGTTTTCTGCACACCATTTGTGATATGTAGGATTATACCAACAAAGTGTTTGTATTCTTGGAAAATTATTTGCACAATTTTAACTTTGGAAGAAATTCTGAATTCTGTTCAGCACCCAAATCTGTTTAAAATATTTGTCCCTCTGCCTTGTGCTGACTTTTCATCTCTGTACCGACCAAAACCTAGAGACATGACTAATGAGTTCAGGGTTGCTGTACCTTGGAAGGTGTCCAGGTAAGGGCTGATAGATTTATTTGAGCTGTCTTTAACACCTCAGTTTAAAGAGAAACTGCCTACAAAGAAACCTGGCTTTCCTAAGCACAAGTGGAACCACAGGGACTTTTATGGGACAAGTGAAGTTGAAAAAAGAACAGGCAGTTAAAACAGACTACTTGTTATGTAGTCACAATTAATAATCTCTTACAGTTTCTTTTTTAAATAAAGCAATAATGTGTTTAAATGCTTTGTGTAAAGAGACCTGTCTGTATGCTCTTACATACAATTTTTTCTCATAGAAAGCAAATCAGGATGCCCATGCTGCCAGTGAGATCCTGGGAAAGAGCATTCACTGGGCATCAGGGGAACCACCACTGTCCCTGAGAACAGGTACCCATGGTCACACTTGAGTGGCAGATGCTGAATAATTGGTCTCCTGGTCCCAGCTCTGAACACGCTGAAAAATCTTGCCTGGGCTCTGCTTATTGTCCAGAGGCCTAAAACATCCCAACACCTTTCAAAGGCAATCTCCTGCCTGAACGACAGGAAAAGATGTGCAAGTAAGAGTGTTCTGCAAAAGAGATGAGAGTATTTAGGTTTGCAGACATGCTCTAAAGCATATTGCTTTTCCTCTAGCCTCAAGATACCAGGTGAATTTTGAAGTTCAAATATTTGGCTGTATGCTCAGGAAGTTTTGTAGGATTTCTGGATCTCTTTGCTATGTAGCTGGAGAATCTTCCTTCCGCCTCACAAATCTTACCACCCGCACAGCAAGCAGATATCTTTTGGCACTGACTGGTACTCCATAAAATTGTGTAAAGGCTCATGTGTAGTGTGTGGGGGTAAAAAAACCCAATCACAGAGAGTGAAGAGGGTAGGACAGCAATTATTTTCACTGCCACTCACTAGCCAGCAGAGCCCAGCATGCAAATCTAAGGCATATTTGTGAGAGGAATGATGTTGAAATAAGAGTGATGGCTTCAATAAGACCCTCAGTATCCATGGGAGATGCAATGATGAAGTCTTCTGAAGATGACAGTGAGTAGAGGATAGTTGGACTTGCTCAGTCCAAACATGCTTGCTCTGAAATCCATCTTCTCTTTGTCAGTTTTCATGTACTTGTCACACCAAGGACAAGCTGAAAGCTGCAATATAAATAAGAAGTCAGCTGGAGAAATGTGTTGCTTGTTGTATGCTTTATAAGGCAAAATCAAGCCAGCGATTGAAGAGGTATTCTGGGCAGCACAGGTAGCATCTCCCAGAGAAGCATTGACTGATTTGTTTACATTGCAGAGGACGAAAAGTGGGAGTCAAAGGAAGCCAAACTACCCAAACATGGAACTGAGATGAAGCAGAATTATTTGCATTCTAAATAAGGGATTTTTTTGTCTCACTTCCAGGACAGTGCCAGGAGTGAAATATTGCATTTTCACCGAAAGAGGATAGCAGTTTGCAATATGCCATTGATTTCTTTAGTTAAAAGAAGATTGCTTCTGCTTTTCATATTCACTTGCAGCCAGTAACATGAGGAACAATCAGAATACCTCATAAATCAAAGAGTCTGGTGATTTTATAGCTAATAGTGTGAATATTGGTTGGTTTATCCCCTTTATGGTGATGGAGAGTTTCACCAAAATAAATCCTGAGTAACTGTCAAGAACAAAGACAAGTTTCAGTTGTATATCAGTTTTGATTTGTTGTTTTTTTCTTTATTTTTCTGTTGCAGTTTTATGTGCTTAGATATTGCAATTGGCCAGGAGACACCTCATTCCAGTTGCTCTTAGCTTGTATGTAACAATATGTTGTTATTTTTATAAAGATGGCTCAAGCTGAGCTGATTGATAGACTGTTACTCTAAGAGCAACAAATTTACCCTTTCTGATGTATATTTTTAGGAGTAAATCTTAAAAGTCAAATACACATTTCTAATTAACCATGTGTGAAATTAACTATGTTGAATTAGGGGGGATTTCACTGGATGCCTATAATTTTATCAAAATACGAAAGACAGATAAAGTAAAAACATAAGGTGTTAGCACAGTGAGATGATCTTTATTTATAAGCAGCATTTAGCAGCATTTAATTCATGACTTTGGTTTCTACTGACCATCTGTCATAGCTGCTGTCAGCTTCACAAGCCTCATGAACTTTGCCAGTCCTGGTGTTAGACTTCAAAAGATGCTGCCAGCGCTATGACTTGGATCCAGATACCATATTGTGGCAGAGTGAAACAAAGAGTGGTTTTGGCAGGAACTAGAAGAGGTTGGCCCTGTGTTTCAGTTCTGCTGCTTTCAAAGTAGCAGGCATTTAATTGGATTAACTGGGCTGAGGTCACTATTTCTTGAAGAGGTAGCATCAGCTTCAGCATCAGATGCCCTCTTAGCAATTAGAATATTGTTAACCAGGGCCATTTGAGAAATGGTGAGAACTAAACCCCTGTTGCAAGACTGTACTGCTCTCACAAATGAGGTCCATAGTAAGACCAGTTAAATACATTTGATATTTCCCAAATAGCTTCTATGGCATAAAAGAAGTGAGGAGCTTTTAAAGTACAGATTATAAAAATCTATTTAGATACCTGGAAAGCAGTGGACACTCATGAGCTGTATCAATGGCTTCATCAGTGTAGCCTGGCACAGCTGATTGCAATAAATTTCAAAAGACTTTTATCCAGTATGAATCCTTTTTAAATTCTCTTTAATAAATGTGTGGGCATGTAGTCCACATCAATTTCCTTCTTGTATTCAGCTCACAAACATGTTTTCAAGGCCTGTGGATCTTGGCATGCATATTTGTCATGTTCCTGAAACTCCCATTTATAATCTCCTGTGACTATCCAGAAGCTCTGGAAAGAGCTTTGTTCACTTGTGCTCTTGCCACTGTCCTCATACTTGCTGAGGAGGAACTGTTCTCACCTCTGTTGAAAAGTATGTGCAGGAACACTGTTTTACTACAGGGTGCAGAACACTGAGTTTCAAATCCTTGTTTGCAAATTTTCTTGGTTTCTTGAAAATTCATATCCTCGGCTAAAATTTCCAAATGTATTTCAGATTTGGCAACAAAAAGAAGTAAAAATAGACAAGAAATAAGTATTTGCACATACAGATAGTGCAATAATAATAGTGGTATTGTTCAGTAGCTATAATTTTTTTTAAAATAGTAATAATCTGATTATCTTAATCCTGTTATTTTGACATTTCATATAAAATTATTGTGTATTCATGTTATTGGTGACTTGTTACTGATCCCTGATCTGCTTATTATCAAGAATAGGACTCGAGTACATTTTGCAAACAACACTTGTATATGCTGTGCTTTCTATATCTCTTTAGCAGTCTTTTGCTGTCCTAGTGAACACAGAAAATGTCTTTTGAAATAAAAAAGACTCATGGACTCCACAGGAGCCAATACATTGGGAATGTATAGTAGACTGAGCACGTGCATGAAGCTGGAAGTAGCTTTTGTTTTGAGCTGTTTGAGGAGGCACATTCTGAAGACTGTCTGCTTTTCCCACTGGCAAATCTCCCATGAGAATTGTGGTAAGCTGGGTGCAATCAATCCTCAAAATCTGCTCCATTAGCACGGATGTTGAGATGGACCAGCCAATGTAGTTGTGTTGTCTCTGCCATGCCTAGATGGTTTGCCCACCTCTCTTCAAGCACGCTGTCTCATGGATTTCCCCACCTACACTGAATGCATGTGAATTACAGGTTGGTTCCTGCACTACAGGTGGACTTGTGGCAGCCCAGCAGCCCCCTCCACATCGTCGAAGGTACAGTCGCTGACGTGCGAGTACCGCAGAACACGACGCGGAGCCTGCTGCCCTTCCTCCAGCAAGCACACATCCAGTACACGTAAGCCCGTGCTTCACTTCCTGCGCCTCGTCCCAGAGACCCGGCCTTCGGGGCAGGTCTGCACCCACCATGCCAAGTGCGCTCGAAAATACGTTCCACATCACAGCAGTTAGGCTGGCCGACAGCTAGGCATTGCCAAGAAAACAACCGCTTCAACAACAGAGCAGAGAATCTCCCACAGGCAGGCAGCTTTAATTAAGTGTCCTCCTTTGGAGTCAAGCTGAAGTGTTTTCAATGTATGTGAAATCACATCTGTTAAGAGAGGGTTGGTAATTAGTAATTCTACAGCCTGCTTTGCCTCTTTCTTTATTTAGCAGGAGCAAGGTTTATTTACAAGTGAGCTGCAAATGCAGAGGCAAAACTTCTTCATTAATTATACAGGAACATACTACTTCTGTTATTCTCCATTCCTAGTGACCAATGCAAGTCATACCGTACAAATGCATACTTAGGATCACGTATAATTTATAGTGCTCCTTAAAAAATTCAAGACCATTTCAGAGTATACTTATTCTTTCATATTTATCCATATGATATACTGGACAAGAGTAATGATCTTGTCATTAAAGCCTTTACAGTGACATGCCTGAGCATCTGAATAATCAACTGATGACTTATTTGAATTCTCAAACCTACAGACCTATATGAGGTTATTTATACTTCTTAGTGATAAAAGGAAGGTGTAAATCATACTGTAGATGTATTTATGTATACATATGTATAGTACTCATTAGACTCCCATTTTTATTATAACAATGGTCTCTTCTTAATTTGTTGTTCTAAAAATACAGAAACAAACATAGGGAAATTAAGTAGACAAGCTCTATAGCTGCAGTTCAGAGTGACTTTCATGTGGTTTCAACACTGCTTCAGTTTTGTTTATGTTTAAAACTGAGATGGGGATTTCTGTAATTGTTTTCCTGTGCTTATAAAAAATTGTTCCCTAATTACTGTGACCCAGCAGTTGTATTCACGTCTGCTGCTGTTCCTGCTCACAGTAATCACCTTTAATGAAATGACAGAAGGACATTTTATATGTGTTATAAACACTCTCTGTACTTGAAGATTTCTGCTTGGGTTGCATAACAGTGTGCAAGGGCAAGAATTGCCAGAGCAAAGGGTCTCTGCAGTTTACTTCACAAAACATTTTACAAATACTAGGACAACATTATATTAGTCTTCCGGAGGGAAAACCTCTCTGACTTTTGGCATAAAAGTTGTGTGCACTCAGAAGGAAACTGGGTAGCATTTTGCCAGGTCCAGACTTGTCCTTTGCTCTCTCTATTCATCTCCCCACTGCCTGTTTTGGATGGTCCCAGCCACCAGGAGCAGAACCCTGCAGAGCCTCAACAACCACGTGCTTGTCCTGACAAGCCTCCTGAGATCTGTAACTGCAAGAGTCAGGAGGATTCACCATGAGAGCAGCAACAGCCAAGTCAGGGAGCAGCAGGAGCAGGCTGGCCAAGCACAGCTATGCTCACACCACAGCTGGGGTGGGGACTACAGCCCTGAGCTGAAGTGCAGCTCTACAGCCAAGATTTTGTACTGCTCATTTTCACATGGCTGATTTTCACAATTTTTTTTAATTATTTTTTTACGCACACTGCAATGGAGTTAAATTTCTACATCCCTTTTGGAACTGGAAAATCTGAGGCAAATGCCAGGTAAAATTTCAGCATCATGCAGTGATGTTTACCTACATTATGACAAATTTACAAAGTCAGGAAGCATTTAAGCATCCCTGTTAGTGACCAGCACTTCCCTCTAAAACAGGCTTATCTCTCTTACGGTTTGATTTCATGGCCAGATGGCCATGAATACAAGCCAAGCATCAGATAAACCCTGCACCAAGTTGCCTTGGTTGTAAGTTTTCTGGTAAAGAAGCCACTTAGGTTGTATTCAGAGGGACTGAGGGACTTAAGAGCCTTTGTGTTATAAGCACACACAGTACATAATCATTTAAGAGTAAAGAAAGATTATCAAATCTCATTTAGAGTACAGATGCATAAGTGAGAGCTTGATTCTGGTAGGTGTTTATACGAATTAGAATTATGCAAATCAGTCCAGTATCTTTTTAAAATATTAGCTGTCCTAATGACTTGAGTAAAACCACTCCTTTAGTCATCTTTACAGTACTGGTCTTATAGTATATATAGCACCTTGCAAGTCAAGACTATATCCTTTAGTTTGCTTAATGAATGTTGCTCGTATAGAACACTGTAATTCCTAATTATACAACTACTTCACTAATGCATTGGAAGATGAGAATAACCTTTACTTTGATTCTGTATGTAGACAGACCTATTACCTTTGAGGTGCGTGCTGCACAGCTGAGTTAGGAGCAGAGTAAATGTCGTTTCTTTCCATCTTTTTCCAAGCACTGCAGCTCATGCCTATAAAAATTTAAAAGATTGAATGTGACTGATTGGTGCATTAGTGGCATGGTGATTACACATTACCATGCTTTAGGAGAAGGGGGCATACAAGGATGACTCTCAGTTTTACAGTAATGTTCTTACAGACATCCACAACAATATTTGCAGCTCCTGCTACTCTCTGATGGGATGGAGGGATGCTTCAACTTCTTCCTTAGAATTATTTTTAGATGTTTTCTGTATTATAATTTCACATGCATATCATTATTTATTTTGCCATAAAACAGAAAAGCTTTCAGCTTACAGAACTCTTTCTGCATTTTGGTCTTAATGCAAAGAACCTCTCACTTTTTACGCAAGTATATTTAATTTTCACTTGGTATTTTTTATCTTTTTCCTGAGTTATTTTAACAAAACTGGCAAACAACTACTGCAGAATGGATAATGTAAACAACAAAGCCCTCTTTAGATTTGTTTGCTGTTTTTTCATTTTTCAGACAGAATGATAATGCTGCCAAGTTCTTAATTTTTGTTTTTTGTTTTGCCTCTACCACTTGTAGTTATATGTAATGTTCCATGCCTCTCCTAAGAGAAAGTATGTGTGTATTCTTCTAAGCTTATAAAGATTTTTTAAAAGATTTGAAATCAGTTTTTGAAGATCCATGATCACATAGTATAATTGGATTATAAAAGAAGACAGCAAATGTTGCTCTACAAATAAATAAAAGTGGTTGCTATTTCATATTGGCTACGTTATTTACATCATTCTGGTTTAGTAGTTTAACAAGTTTATTGTATTTAAAGGCACTGTTACATTTCAAAGCAGCTGAAGTATTTATTTGGAAGCTTATATTCAAGTGAGCCTGAAGCACTCTATTGTCAAAATGTAACAGATGAAGTAAAGTCAGGATGGTTTAACTTCTGCTATATTTCTTCTAAACGTGATTGTTGTTCTGATTTAGCTTGTGTGTTCTACCAGTTTTTCAGTAATATTGCTATCTTTTTTACCTAGAATTCTCATATCAGACCTTCAGCAAGCAATAGAAAACCAAACTGGAGTGAGGTCACATAGGAATCGAAGGTCCCTCTCTGGGTATAACTACGAAGTGTACCACTCCCTGGAAGAGGTGCATGAAAATTCATATTGTTCCTCTTATCTACTACAATGTTGTATTTAATAAGGCTAAGATTTCATTCTCTCAACAAGTTCTGGTTACCTCTCATTTTCAGAAGCGTTCCAAGTGTTTCTTTTTCAAAAACAGGCACTTCTGTGGAAAAAAAAAAAAAAATGTATTCAAGGCTATCTTTACATGTAACTATCTTTCACAGCATCTGAGTTTTGTTTTTAAAGTAGGTCTTTTACTCTGGTGGAATAAGAGATTTCAGTGAATGATTGGTGGCACTAAGTCATTTAATTAAGCAGTATGAGCAAATGCTTAAGTATTTGCACTGGAGGTACAAATACCTAAAAACAGATACAAACAGATATTCCAGTATAAGGAACGCTATCCTGAGTGATGGCTGGGTAAATAATTTCTGTTGATTTTAGTGTGCTCACATATACAGTTTCAGTCTGCACTAAAAGTCACTGGGCTGAGCATGGAGGGTGCTGCACCTCAAGAAGATCTGGTGCCTGTGAAACAAATATTGCAGGTAGCATTGAGTCATGCATGTCAGTCTTTTTGCCATTGTGTTCTGGCAGGCAGAATCAGGAACCTTTTTTCTTCATACCATTAATAGCTAGTGGCAGTGGTGGATTAGCCCCATCCCCATCTTTTCGATGGACAGGTTATGCATTCCAGTAATACCCAATAATGAAATGGAAAAAAATTCCCATGTGAATGCTGCATCCAGCTTCTGTCAACAGAGCTATGACAGCCAAATAGGGGTTAAAGTATGAAAACAAAAACAAACAAACAAGACCAAAATAAATACTACAGGAAAATAAAAAAAATAGAGGACTGAGAGCTGAGATAATAATTGTATTACAGTTTCTTCCCATGAAATGCAAAGATTGAAGCAATTATTTTATTTCTGTATTTGCAGATTGAGGACTGGATGCATTATCTGAATAGAACTCATTCAGATCTTGTTCACATGTTCTCTGTTGGAAAATCCTATGAAGGGAGACCACTGTATGTATTCAAGGTAAAGATTAAATAGTCATTAATTTGAGTAAAATCTGGAATCAGGCACAGACACTTTGTTATTTATATTACAGCTTATACACCAGAGACAAAGCTTAACTGTTTTCTAAGGATGAGTTGTTAAAATCTACGTATCTCTCTGAATGTCATCTTTAATGAAAAAAGGGGAGAAAAAAAGCCAGAAAACTAATAGCCAAATCCTATTTACCTGGATTGGATATGCATGGAGAAAGATAGCAGGACAAGTTCAATTAGTGGGATTTGGATTTAAGGGAATTGGAAAGCTTTTTGTTTATGGACAAGTAGGAGAGCAGTTATGCTGGAGAGGGATCCCAGAGGACTGGAGCCCTTCTCAGCATGTGCTCCATGTGCTTCTTCTTTAGCTACTGACAAAATTTTGGGGCTGTGTGCTCTCAACTCACATAATCAGGACCACAAATTAGGGTATTTCAGCAAGATGCAGAAAACCTTACACCTTTCAAAGAAAATGTATTTTCTTTTCATTTGGTGTTGAAGAGTTCTGAAAAAATTGATTCTTTGTCAGGCTATTCACGTAGTGTCATTGTTCCTCACCCTATTCCATGTGATATCATTCCTCATAAAAGAGGAACTGACAGAGCTCACTTTTCCTACAGTTTTTTTCCATAGGTCAGCCTCATTATCTTGGCCACACCTGCCTAACATTATCTTGGCCATACCTTTTAAAACAATAAATTTGTGTTCCTTTATATGAGGAAATTCAAAGTGTTTTAGTCTCTGTCATATTCTATTATTTTCTCAATATTTTGTTTTCACTAACGTCAATGAGATCTATTGGTGTTTTGTGAATATTCACACTTCAAGTTAGGTAAAAGATCACGGCCATACAAGAAAGCTGTCTGGATAGACTGTGGGATTCATGCAAGAGAGTGGATTGGCCCTGCCTTTTGCCAGTGGTTCGTGAAAGAAGTAAGTGTTTAAAATTTACAGGCATACAGTTCCTTCTGTTCAATAAACTTTGTGGTTTTGCTGTAACAGACCTAATGCACTACTAATAAGGAAAATAACTAGCTATTATACCTCTCTCTCTCTCTCTCTCTCTTTTTTTATTATTATTTTTAGAATACTTAAATGCTTAATAAACAAAGCTGTCAGTGAAAGCCAGACACAGCTAGGCACAGGATAAAAATATGCCAGACACATACTGGCAGAGATATGAACTTGGATTTTATTCTGAGACCTGAAAATGTGAAGATTGTAATTCTGGTAATGGCCCAGGTAAATCAGTGCCAGTGTGTACTGCTTCAGATCAGTTCAGCAGTATCTTTGCTTTAAGGACTTAGCTTAAAAGAAACATTTCTCTTTTGTGAAATTCCATAGGAAGTTAAAGTGACAGAATCGTGAAATAGAATCACAGAATTGTTTAGGTTTGAAAAGACCTTAAAGATCATGAAGTCCAGCAGTTAACCTAACACTGCCAAGTCCACTGCTAAGCTATCACCCCAAGTGCCACATCTACACATCTTTTGAATACCTCCAGGTTTGGTCACTTAAGCACTTCACTGGGCAGCCTGTTCCAATGTTTGACAACCCTTTCAGTGAAGAAATTTTTCCCAGTATCCAATCTGAGCCTCCCCTGGCTCAACTTGAGGAGATTTCCTCTTGCCCTATCACTTGTTACTTGAGAGAAGAGACCAACTCCCACCTAGCTACACCCTCCTCTGTGGTAGCTGTAGAGAGCAGTAAGGGCTCTACTGAGCCTCCTTTCCTCTAAAGACCCTCAGATCCCTCTGCTGCTCCTTGTCACATTTGTGCTCCAGACATTCACCAGCTTCATTTCCCTTCTTTGGAGTCACTCCAGCACCCCAATGTCTTTTTTGTACTGAGAGACCCAAAACTGAACACAAGATTTAAGGTGCTGCCTCACCACTCCTGAGTACAAGCAGACAATCACTGCCCTGGTCCTGCTGGTCACGCTATTGCTGATAGAGGCCAGGATGCCATTGGCCTTCTTGGCCACCTGGGCACACACTGGCTCATGTTCAGCCAGCTGTTGACCAGCACCCCCAGATCATTTTCCAGTGGGCATCTTTCCAACCACTCTTCCCTCAGCCTGTAGCATTGCATGAGGTCAGTGTGACTCGAGTGCAGGACCTGGCACTTGGCCTTTCTGAACAACTGGTCTCAATCTGTCAAGGATTCACCTACATGTTTCCATCATGGCAACTATCATAGTTTTTCTGGTGTACAATGGCTTCCCGCTCCTGTTTATTGCTCATCCTATGTGTATTGGTGTTCTTTGAGTATTTTGCATACCATTTTTTGCACAAAATAATGGTTACAATATGCTTTTACAAGGTTCTTCGTATAAACACACAGTTTTCTCACTTTTCTTCCCACCCATCACTGTGTAATTCTGCAATGTATTAATACCTCCTCTGATTTTGTGAGAGTAAACTTCTGCATCATCAACATCCTAAAGTTGAGATGATCATATAATCATGTGTGGCCTTCCCTCAGGTGTCACAACAGTGTATTGGGAAAGTACCGAAATAATGAGGCCACTACAGTTTGGATGAGCCTGTCACCATGGGTAGGCTAAACAAGATCCAGGAGCTGATCTCCAAAGTTTGGTGTGCAGTGATGGTGTGCCTTCTTATAAAGAATCCTGTTAATGTAAAGATGTAGTAACTTACCATTTCTGAGCAGCTTTCCTACCCGGGACACTATGCTGCAGTAAGGAAGGAAGCTGGTACAGAACAGAACTAGTGAGAGGCCTACTGCTTAAGTACCTCTTCCTTACCAAGGTTTTCCCATAAAGAACTACAATGTGGCAGTAGGGTAAAAATCACAAGGTTTCTCTGGAGACCGTATAGCAGAATATAGGCTGTGGGTGTGTATATAAAAACCTTCTGGTTGTTATTTGAGATCTTCAGTGAGTAGCTTGTAAGGCTGCTTCTCTAATTATGCAAAAAACATCTTCCTAGATTAAAAGTCGTCTCCACAGAGTTCCTTCAGACTACAAGAATGTACAACCTTTGTCTGCCCATCCCTTCTTAGAGCATTATTTCAATCTAGCATTAAAGCAAAAAGCATCAGGAAAAGAATACCTTATGCTCATAGTCTCCACCATCATATTAAAATGACTGGTAAAGGAGAAGAGAAAAGATGATTAGGATGGTCTAGGTTATTGCTTTTCTCATTGTACGAATTAGACATTTTTAGTAAGAACTCTGGGAAAACTGAAGGTCTCTCTGTGCTGCAAACTCTGCATTTCTGTTTTGCTGGCAAACTCCTCCCTTAAGCACCTCTGCAGCCTGGCAGCCCAGTTTTCCATCCTCCTTGGTACTTAGAGGCAATTCTGAGAAAGGGCTGTCAGCTTGAAAACAGATTTTTCCTGGCATGTTTGTTGACTCTAAGGAATAGCACCACTGATTTAAGCCCATTGATTTAAGGCAAGCAAAAAGAAATGTTGGATTTACGTGATGTTGGCTTCTTTTCTAGCAGGAACAGCACACAAGCATTCCTTTACTATGCAGGCAGCCTGAAATATTTTACCAAGCTTTCTCTTCACCCTGTGATCTCTGACACTTATTTTTATTGAAATATATCCATGTTCCTGTGTACAAGAAGGCTTTTCAAGCAGTTTATCTTAGGAAGAAAACCTTCCATGCATGAATGTCACTTAACATCCAAGCTCAAGACTGGGTGCTGCAAACTTTACCAGATACTCCTTTCCAGCTTGGGAATCCTCAGTATTTCGCTTGCACCTCTGGAAGTGGCAGCTTCTGAGTGACAGTGGATTTGCTGAAAGCAATGGGAGATGCCACTTCTGAAGGCTGGAGGTGCCAGTGAGCAGCTGCTCATGTGGTTTGCCAGGGTATGGCAGCAGCTCCCCACTTTCTACAAAGAAACTGGAATTGTTCAGCTAAACTGGACCTGGCTCCCACCTATCTAGAAATACAAAACAGACTAAAGCAGATCAGACATGGGAAGTGAGGATGTAAGGCTGGAGCATGGGAAGGCAAGAGGCTGCCTGTTGTGCAGGCTTATTCTGTGTTTGGGCAATTACAATAGTTAGAGAAAAAGGAAAGATTAACCAGAGAAAAAAAGATACAGAAGTTAAAGATTTAAAAGAGAAAGAGAATGTACAGGATATTATGTGATAATATAATGCAGAGTACAAAAGCAGCCTACTCACATTTTGAAACAAACAAAATTTGAGCAAAGACTATGGTTTGGGGAGTTGTGGGGTTTGTTTGGTTTTCCGTGTGGTGTTTTTTTTTTTTTTTTTTTTTTCTTATAATCTACTCCAGAATGAGCTCTAGCCTTGGCTCTGTGTTCCATAGATCTGATGTTAATAACAACATCATTGTTTGTTTCTGTGCAAGGCACCCCTGAATGTCTCTCAGCTAAAGATAATCAGATGTTCTGTCAGGATTAGCCATACTGGTGGCCTCTGACAAACCCCACCTCATGGTCATTGAATTTCAAGTCAAGAAAGGGGACACCCTGCACACACAGGACCAGAGTATTTAGGTACCAGGTAAAAAGCCACAGAGAAGTGTCTGCATCTGTACTGTAGTGAAATACCAGTCAGGTTACAGTGGAGTCCACCCAGTTGAAGCCTTACTTGGCTGGAGAGGGATGGAAAAAGGGTTTTGATAGTGGAAATACTACGTGACCTGTGGTGGAGGGAAGCAAGACAAACTGTAAAAGGAAACAGAACTGATTACATGTGGGCTACTTTGAAGGCAACCTGCAAAGATAAATGGACCCAGAACTTGTGTCCACAGCAAGAGATTTAAAAAAAAAAGAAAAAGAAAAAAGATTTGTTAGCCTAGAATTTTAAAAAGGCTTTGTGGGATCTAATACATTAATATGTGTTAATAAATATTACAAACTGGAATGAAAGGTACTCTATTACATGCAGTTACTTTGTAGAAAGCAGTAGACTTTAGAAACAAAATTCAGATATCTCATGCATTTATCCAAAATTAAATGGCCCTCACAGAAACAAAGACTCAATATATAAAGCCATTTTGCAAAAATACAATTATATATGTGCATATGTAAAGTAAGAACATTTAACTCCTAGGAGAGGAGATGCAGAATTCAGGTTATCATATTATCCAGACCTCAAATTTAGGATTTTACCATTTCTTAAAAAATCTGAAATATGGTTCACAGGCTGCTATATAAATTAACCTCAAAACAAGATTCTGTTTCAGTTTTAGTGAAAGCAGATGAGGATTCCCATTACATCTGGTTTGACTTTCTTCCCTCTAATAAATGTTGCCATTTGATCCATTTCAATGATGTATAACCTTGAGATGTCATTCACACAATATTTTCAGAAAACAGCATAGTGAAGATGTGACTTTGAGATATGTTATTCTTTATTTCTGATGCAGGAATTTGTATTTCAAAATTAGAAAATTCAAGAAATGTAATTAAAAACCTTCAAGAACCATGGTTGTTCTTCTTGGCAAAATGTTCTAAGAATCCAATATCAGCTGTAAGGGAAATGTCCATTAAGATCAAATGTATCTCCCTAAGGGAATGTCCTCATCAGGGCCTCAAATGAAGGTGAAAATAGCCTCACACTTTGGAAATGCAATAACCTCCACCTTCACCTTCTTCTCCCATCCTCAGCAGTGATCCCAATTATTCGAGTTCCCAAATTATTCAAGATTATGTGTCTGGACTTCATCATGGTCCCAGGGAGCAAACGTGTAACCCCAGAAAAAGAAGTTAAAGGCTAAGGGCAGTTCTCAGGGGTTTTTTGTTGTTTGGTTGGTTTTTTTTATGCCGACATAGGTATTGATTTATTCCACAACCAGGCTAGAATCCTGTCTTTTCACTCCATAATAATGAGCCAAGAGAGACACACAGACTGTCCAAGAAGCAAAGTGGCAACATCTGCCCCCACTATTCTCAGCTTGAGACTGATTTATGAGTCACCTTGTGGGATGCATATGGGATGTATACTGCCAATTAGCCAGCCATTAGGCTTGTGGACCAGGCCCCAGAGGCCAGTCTTTACCAGGAATTTTGCAGCATTCAAGACTTCAGGTTCTTCCTCAAGAATGTTTATGAAGTGCTTGAGTGCAGACAGCTAAAGGAGCAGCACATACACAGAACTCAGTCAGGACAACAGTGCACTCAGATGCAGGGCCAAGCAGGAGACCCAGACGGTGTTAAAAAGGGTTGGCGCTTCTTCTGCACTGTTCAGGCCATGTGGTCAGAAGGCAATAAAGCTATAAGTATTCTTACTTTCAGATCTGCTGAAAGCCAGTGTAGCACTTATACTCGTTCTACAAAATTCCACAGTCTGTGTCCTGATGGACAAAACATCTGCAATATGCTGCATTGACAGGCAGAGCAGCACTCAGTCATCCATTCCAGTGCTGAAACCCACACTGTCAGGAAAACAGCTTCACAGTCTGGATCATTGCTGGGTCTTGCTGAGCTCCATCAAAACCAGTAGTCCTTTAGGATTTAGAAAATTTCTTTCCCTGTGCTGTCCATAACTGCCAGAGCCTCAAAATACTGGCTAATTATCAGATTCAGATACCAGTTTTTTCGCCCACTTCAGAAACAGTCTGATCTTGGGGGTGTGTAAGATATGTATTTGAAGCAACAAAATAATGTTTCTTAAGATTATACACTTGATCCGTCACTTGTCGACAGACATAAATCTTTTGAATAGGTAGAGCTGAAATGTTATGTTCCCACAACCCAGGGTTTCAGACTAAGATTAATTCAGAGGATGCTTATTACACCTATATTTAATTATTCTTTGAGACTATGTATTCCACTCACCATGATAGGCTTTCCATCTCCATTTTTTGGAGTTCTCCAAGCAGTAGTTTTGAACCATAGAGGAAAGAATGCAAAGACCTGACTGCCTCTACATGTAAGCCAGACATTTATGCCAGTCCATTCCTGGGTACAGGAATGCCACTGTTCCTAACCTATCTTTGATTGATGGTCCTCAAAAATCTGAAGAGCTTTTGAAATAATTTGAAATATTCCAAAGTGAATGAGAGGCATGCAAGGCCAAAACAAGCACTGTACCTGTACCTTTTTCCTTTCACCCTTTTAGCTGGATGTTCTTTCTTTCCAAGGTCTGTTCCCTTCAGCTAAAGCTCTTTAGCTGATGTTGGCTTGACATGAAATTTTTGTTGCTCTTAAATCATTGCATCTTCTTACTCTATGAAATCTTCCTATCTGGATTTTCCTCCAGTAGCTGATCAATTTTTAGTTTACCCTTGGTTTAGGTAAGTCAGAAGCTTCCCAGGGCTGTGTTTTGCCCCACTGCAGACTCTTTTACATACCAGTGGGTGATGGCACCACAAAATCTGGGCTTTTTCGCCTTGAAGGATCAGTCATCCGTTGACAATCTCTCCACAAATGTCTGCAGCTCATTCAGTAAATGCAATACAATCATTAGAGCTTAATTTTTATTGTTTGCCAGATTTTAGTCTTCCCAGCTGTCTTTTTAGCTGCCTAATTTCAGAAAAAAAAATGGACTTCTCTGAGTGCTCCCTATATATTCATTATCTGGAGGAAAAAATCCATCTGTTTCATCCTGCAGTATCTATATTTGAAACACTCAGCCTTACTTGTCTTCAGCTAATTCATTCTTCTCTGTCAGGAGCTTCTGCCTGAAACGCTATTTGTTTTTTCTCCATCAGAGAGATCACCTCTTCCAGCCTCTTCACTCAGCACTTCATTCATCAGCCTTTCAGCAGCAAGAGGCACTGGTACCGATGCAGAATTTGTTTTATCCTCATGATCTTTTTCCATCCTGCAAATGCTGTTCCTGCCATTTGAAGTTCATGTGCAGTATTCACACCTACGTGTAGTAGTTTCTGCTTCTACTCAACGGCTCCCTTCCATTCCACAGCTGTTTCAGTTCTGAATGTGTTCAGGTTTTTTGGCAACCTTTCTATATACCACTTCTCTCTGAATATCTGCATCTATCTAGCACATGCTTGCTACTGAAAATGTGCACCGCATCTGAGGGGAAGGAAACTAAAGTAGCAGTGAACACTATCAGCAAGAGTTTCCTGATCTGGGGCCTCAGTTGGGATGCTTTTTTTTTTTTTTTTTCTAATGGATGAAATCTAAGCCAATACCAAAAAGATGGAGTGCAGTACCATGGTATCACCACAACGAGGCATGTGATGCATTGTTTTAAAGACAGCCATGGCAAACCATTTTTATTTGTGAAGTATCTCTCTCCCTTTTGATCCATGGTGGAATACCCCAGGTTGTATTCAATAGTAAGACAGTTTAGGGAAGGTTCTTTCCTTTGCTGTTACATCTTCATGATACTAAATTAAAAAAAAAAAAAAGTTAAAATTGTTTTCAGTTTTCCTTTTCCAAAAGGAAGTAACTATTGCATTATTTTTTGTGTGTACTTTCAACTACTCAGCTACATCTTCCTGCCTACCCATGATCTTAAGAAGGTAAAAAGTGCTTTCATTTTGCTTGCAGCTATTAATTTTTCACAATGTGAGTCGGTCTTGATAAAAGTAACACTGCAGCTGTGTTGTGCCTGAAATTCAAATTTTTCAATGACACTTGCTCCTGTAAACTCCTATTTAAGTATTCATCACTAGGACATTCAGATTCTAGCCCCTGAAGGCTTTTAAGCTGTTGGGTATGTTCTTCTTCAAGGCATGAAAAGAATTCACATTGTTACTTGTGAACGTTACTTGCCCTAAGGAAGAAATTCTGCTCTATATTTTAGCAGTCCACTCCTGTATGAGGGCACTGAGTAATTAGGGCCTCAGCAAAACTGCTGATATGCAGAAACACTACTGAGTGTGGGAAAGGACTGTGAAAGAAAATTCCATATGTTGGACAATTCAGTTGTTCCAGAAATGGAATTATGGAATTACAAGTAATTATTTGTATCTTAAATATTTAACTGTGTCTCAAAAATTAAATTAAACTTCGTATTCAAGTGCATTCTCTTGGATTTCCCTCAATATGTACTAACAATTAGAATGTAAAGTTCAATAATTACAATTTTCAGAGGCATATATCTTGGTGGGTCTCCACCAAGTTGGTGGGCACTAATTTCATACAATTACTAGTAAAGAAATCTGTGTTGCCCCTTTCAAAGTATTCACAGAGCTTCAAAAAAGCACAGGCCTTTCTTTTCCCTGATAGGCAGTCCTTTGTCTCATTTGGGACCTGAGAGGTTTTTCTTTTTGTACTACCTCTCTGAGTGGAACCAAGAAGTTGTGTCTCCAATTTCTACTAAGATCTGTGTAATTATGCATCTTCTTTCTCACAAGATCCTGCCTTTGCTTGAGTGGTCCCAGCCTTGCACAAGCTTCCTGGAATGGCTCCTTGCTTCTCTAACATGTCAATCACACCATCATCCCTTTGCCTCTTCTCAGGTTCAGCATCTTCTCCATTTGCATCCTTAAGCAGCTTCGTAATCAAGTCTTTGGGATTCTGCAGATCTTCTTGTCAGACTCTTATTTATGAGTGTTGAGAAGTAGTTGCAGCACGCTCCTCTTTCTCAGTTGGTTATGGGTTTCTTCTGTGGTAGATGCTTTCAAAGAGGAAGGAAAAGTTTGCTTGGTATTAAATGAAGGAGATAAATCAGACATAGTTCAAGCTTCAGCCTTGAAAATTTGACCCTTTGTTTTAAGCCATTTGTTTTTAAATACTTAGTTGTATCTTAGCCTTCATAATAGGCTTACCACTCTGCTTGGTATTTGAATGCCAAAGCAGGACACTAGAAATAAAAAGGGAAAACAGAGATAAAAAGGTATAGTGCTTCCAAGAGCAGAGACAGAGCTAATTACTAATTTGCCAAACTGATAAAGTGGCAGTGAAGGCCTGAATGGGAGATCATAGTGTCAGCCTGCTAAAGTGGAACATGTACAGATAAAAGTAAAATATTGTGTGTTACTGTTAGAAAGGATGTTTTAACTGATACCTTAATAATGGCATGGAAGAATTAATCCCGTTTTGCCAGAAGCAGTTTTATGTGATTTCTGGCAGAACAGTAAATGGAGTCAATTCCTTGTGCTAAAATAGTAACTGTTTAATTCAGTATGACTGTTTAATTCAAAATAAGAAACAGCAAAAGCTGATTGTCACCTTAAATTTAATAATAATTAATTGTGGGATAGCAAATCCTTATTAAGTTTTACTGGGATTTCAGAGTTTCTCCCAACCCTATGTCCTTGCTTTGTCCTTCTCAGTCAATCCCCTGATTTTATAAAAAGCCTAACTGCATCCTAAATCCATTTTACACTCTGGCCTTTTATTGCCTTGGCAGTTTACAATATAGCTCTTTTGTTTACTTCGTCCCCTAAATTAAATTTCCTCTGGTCCAGATCCTCAGCCAGCCTAAGCTGGTATAGCTCTATCAGCAACCATCACTCAGCTGATCCAGATGATCAAGCCCTCTCCTATAAATCATTGGTCCTCTCCCCATCCCCCAGGCAGATTGCTTGCACGGTGTTGGCAGTGTTCCTCTATCATCTGTTCACTCGCTAATAACACGATTCAGCATTTATTGGGTCGGCCTGGCTCTCTGCACATTCAGCAGCAAAGCTGCTATTGACTGCATGATGGGGAAGCAGAATCAACCCATATTCTGAGAGCTCTCTGCACACTACAAAGCAGTTAATTCACTAATGGTTTATATTCGCCTTGCTCGTGTCACAGCAGAGAGAAAGCGTTTCAGCACTGCCGGAGCGGGCGGGGGAGGTTCACATGACCGTTGTTGGGAGGACTCGGGAGGCAAGTGGTGGGCTTTGCTCCAGCAAGGACACACCTTGGTAACTGTTAAGGCTCATTGCCAAAGATTATTCAGTCTGTGTTGCCTGATTACATACATCAAATAAAACTGCCAGAGAAAGCCATACGAAAGACAAAATATTTTCAGCAGGAAGAGCGAATATGATCTCACTCTATCTACACTCTTGCTTTCCAGGAAGAAGGCCACTCTAGATCCGCTATATTTTTAATGAAATGCTACTCTAAAAGGGTAACCAAGTTATTAAAAAAAACCAAATATGCTTTAAAGAACAGAATTGAATGACATGTTTGGCTCTAAACCAACATTAAGACTTCAAATTTTGAAGATTATTACTGGGGAGTATAATGCTTTCTAAAGTCTCTTCTAGTATTTTGTCAATGACAACAGGCATTAAAATAACATAGAGTCACTATAAAACCTTGGCGTTTTGTTGCCTGTATTTTGTTTGGATTTTTAAATGGTGGTGCTTTCACCTAGCAAGGAAAACATATTCTTCACAGGATTTAAAACATATTGGATATTAAAAAGCCTTAATTCAAATATTTTCATTATGCCACTTTTTGCAAATTTGGAAAGGTTCTGAAAATATGCAAAGTTCATCCATGCAATTTTAAGCAGTGTATGCCTTAAATTAATTAGTTATCTGTAGTTATTTTAAGGAGATGATTTTAAAAGTGTTTTTAAGAGTTTAATCTCACAGCATTGCATTTTAAAACAGAGTATATAACGCAGTGTAATAAAAGACATAATTACACATGTAACCAGCAGCAAAAGAATGGCATACAAAATACAGATTCAAGTACATGTACCAATCTCATCATCACTGGTATGTAAATACCCACCATGGGGATACAACCTGAGCTTAATTTGCTAATGCTCTCTAAAAAGAGAAAAGCATTAAAAAATCAAGGAAGTAGGGTGTGGTGCCTTCTTTCCTCCCCAGCTAAAGTACTTCTCCCTGAAATAAGCATGATAAAAATGCCCATTTTCCTTGACTCACATTTTGGAGCATGGGTTTGTTCGGTTTCCACTGTAGGAACAGTTTTACCAATTTAACATCCATACTTAACCATATAGGCTCTTAACTTGTGCAGATTTAGGTACAGGGCCAACCTAATGAACATAGTAGCCCTGATTACTTCAATACATGTTCTCTGCATGTGGAATAGCAAGGACACAGAGTCCTTATTTTCACAATCATTGTTTTTGAGTAACCATTGATTTTAACAAATGAATATTTTGACAAAATTAAATTTTTTGCAGTTCTCTGAACACCAATATTTTTATCCAAATCTATTTGAATACTTGATATGGCTTTCTAATATAAGTAAATCAAATTTAAATGCAATACCAGCTAAGGATTTTTGGGGAATTTCTGGCACATGGGCCAGGGAACCTATGACGTCTTCACTGGCCGGGGACCTTCTCCTGAGCAGTCTATCAAGCTTCCCCATGAAAGCACACTGTCATTCCCTTCTCCCCTCCAAATCAGGATCTCACCCCAACGTGCAATGCTCCACACCACCCTGTCCCAGCTGCTGCCTAAGTCTCATTTCCTTCTGTGCTTTGCCCCTTTGCCTTCTATTTCCCACTTTCCCATCCTCTTGCCTGGCTGAAACAGAAGAGCTCGGTGTGGAGTAGCACTGGGTGACTTGGCTTTGCACAGGGATAATGTGCTGCTTTGGATCTGATAGGGAGGCTGAAGCACTTGCACGTGCAAAGCACTTCTGGGAGGGTGAGATGAAGCTGGGTAAGGAGAAAGCACTGCACAACAGAGGGATGGTTGATGAACCACATAGAAGTATTTAGAAGTCTCACTAATCCCCTCAGTAAAGGAAAAAAGTCATACTCCTCCATGAGTAAATTTCAGCTCCAGAAATGTCCAGATGTATGGTTATTTCTTACAGGTATTCCACACAAAGCATCCGTCAGCTCCCATGGCAGCTTCAGTAATTCAAACAGCTGCATGGTTTGGAGCCCAGAAGTATTGAATTCCAGTACTTCACTCTGTTCCCAAGCATTTGTCAATTGAAAAGCATTTAGCTTAGTTTATTTCAGAGCAAATGTTTCTCTTTGCTCCCCAAACACATGCTACTCTTCAGATCTGAAGGGCCAGAAATACTGCAGAGCAGAAGGCTGTAATCACCATAGCAGGAGGAGAGGAGCCAGGCTCAGGCATCCCTCTGAACCCAGCATCAGCATGATATGCTTTCCACCTGCCTTACTGAACCAAGACTTAAACTTTGAAGCATGCAAATTTGATGCCCATCTATGACAAGGGACAGTATTTGCAAGAGCATGTCGAGTATAAGCTTCCTGGAACTGGTAAAGGAGCTTCTCTGGCACTAGCAAATAGAACTGCTAAGGAGCCTCTGGTTTTGCTGCGTTTTTCTAAGACACAGCATGGAAAAAACCTAAAACTTTTCCTACGTAAACATCCTCTACCAACCTTTATACTAAAGGTCCTCCAAAAATAGAGAGGTGTCTAAATTATAAAGGAATAAGCTGCCTGTATTGATAATTGTACATATAGTAAACTGCTTTGAGTGCAACAAAAGCTGTGTTGTTGATGTGAGCCTTAAATGCTTTAAGATCTTATGGTGGAAACAACCTGATGGAAACAACAGGACTCCATTGTCTTACAGGAGTTAAACTCATTTCTTCAACTAAGAATCTATTCCACTGACTTTCAGCTCTTACTTCAAGAAACACTTCGTATGCATTTGTTTCTCTGTAATATGGGTTGTGTTTTCTTGAGTATTGAAAGCAACGGAGAAGCAGAGAGAATAGCGTCTTTAGAACACCTTTTTCACATGTTCACATGCTGTCTGAATCACATTTGCAGGAAGATGTCAGCCTTTCAAGCACAGCTCAAAGGACGTCTGTGGTGCCATGAGAACCGACCTCTGTACTGCCAGATGCCTCTTGACTGTCTTAGTCCATCACAATACTTAATTGAGAAATTATTTTTATTATGGAAACTATTTTCTTTGGCTGTTCTGCTTTAGGCTCTTCAGACATACCAGACTGATCCTGACATGAGAAAGATGCTAACTCAGCTGTATTTCTATATCATGCCTGTATTTAATGTGGATGGATATAATTTCAGCTGGACAAATGTAAGTAATGTCAGCAGTATTACTCAAAAAATTATTCAGACAGGAAAGATTGAATGGTTGTTACATTATTCAAAGGTGACTCTGTATAATCTGAACCATCATTTTGTGCCTTGCAAAATGGAGGTAAATTACTCTACTTAAAACAGAATACTGAATGTGTTTACCAGGGTTGATTTGCTATGCATACAAGTAGATTTTTGCCAAAATATAGTAATATTTCCATTTAAATATTTTGTAACTTATGCTAGGATCGATTTTGGAGAAAAACAAGATCAAAGAACATGAGGTTTCACTGTCATGGTGTTGATGCTAATCGCAACTGGAAAGTGAAATGGTGTGGTAAGTATGGAGATAATTTGGTCCCCCCGTTCAGATTACCCTGTATTTAATTATCTGACTGAGATAATTATCCAAGTAGGTTAGGTCACATCTGTTGTGAAGTATTCTCTTTTCCGTAGTTAAAGTTGAAGATATTTTCCCATAAAGCCATAAGACCAGACTCAAATCTTTCTACTAACTTCTAAAAAAATAGAAGTCCTGAACTTCAGGAAAACAGACCTTATCATAAGTAAATGTTTTCATGGAGAATGTGTCAAAATTCAAAAAATCACACATACAGCCATTCTGTATTTTGGCAATCATATAAATAATTTGAAGCATAGCATTGAGAATGGACCATGACTTTTCAGAATTTACCTAACTACAGCTTTAGGAAACATTTCAAGTTTCATTTTATTCAATTTGCCATTTCTCTGAAATTATTTTAGCTTTGGAAATGTCAAGCTTACTTTGTTGGCCTCAGTGTCTTTAATGCCATTATTATTAGTGATTTAATAAAGAAAGAAGGTGCTTCTAAATGCATGGAGACACAACTTTAAACTCCCAGCACTTCAGTAAGTACTTAATAAAAATTGACCTCAATTTTGCATAGAGAACGCAGCAGTAATGAAATAACTAGCAGAAGATTTGGAATGGGTCCACCAAAGAACAAATGATATTTTATTAAATCTTTCAGAAAGACAGTGCAACTCACACAGGAGTAAGCAGCCCTAAAAGTTCTGGTGTAAGAAAGTAAGAACACTGAAATACAGCAATATATACCTGCTGATCTGCTCTCCCATCTTAAAGAACTTCCTTCACTTCTCTGTGCAGATGTTTTCTCCTCCAGTGTTAGTCCACCTTCCTTAATTATATTGCAAGCTTGTAAAGACAAGAAATTGTGTTTGCATAGTGCAAGGTCTCTGGCTTCAGCCCATCCCTCTTGTGCTGGAAGTCTCCAGATGTTTCCCCAGTACTCCGACAGCATGCAGTAGGAGTGAGCACTGTACAGTCTGGCTTGCAGCAGCTGGATTCTTTCAGTAGAGTTTTGAGAACTGTAAGGATAAAAGTGAGTGTAAACAAGATTACAAAAAGAAGATTACAAATGAAGTGAGTGTGAACAGATGGATACATCCAATCCAGTATGGACCTGTGAAATATGCTCCAAATTTTTTCCAGCTCTACCCACTGCAAGGAGAGGACTGACATAGAAGCAGTTACAGAAAGCCTGTTAGCTGAGAAACCCTCTGTTACAGAAGACAGGCCCAGGACTGCTATCACAATCCTTAAGGCAATTTTATGCTGCAAAAATAATGTAAAAATGAACCAGTCCTGCCTCACTGTTACCATCATTTACTTAAGTGTGTAAGCCACAACTGCAGGTATTTGGGGGACACCCATTTACTGTTCAGAAGATAGCCATTGGCATAACAGGAATGATCAGTTCTCTTACACTGCGTTGAGAGATATATCCTACGTACCTGTCAGTGCAACATGAATACTCAGTGCATTTTCTTTCTAGTTCTAATTAATCTTTCTTGGGTTCCTCCTCCCTCTTCCTGCTCCCTAGCTACTGTATTAAAGCACATTTTTCATTCAGTCATAAAAATGTTTGCTTAGTTTTCATTCAAAAAACTACTTTTTCTAGGCTTAGTGAAACTGTAACAATGCCCACAATGTGTTGTAATCCCCTACTTGCATTTCTCCCCTGCACTGAATATGAAAGACAGGTCCCCACCCCAAGTTTAAAAAATAAAAATTCCATCAAGGTTGCTTGTCATCCCAACAAGCACATGCTCTGCTTCCTGCATTGGACCCCAAAGTCTGTCTGACTGTCTATTTTGATGGAGAATAAAAAGCTCTTTCATGAACTGGGCTGACTGGTACTCAGATGACCCTAACCAGTCACCTGGTGTTCTCATTAATATTTGACGCTAGATGAGTCAGAGAAGAATCTGGATCATATCACACTTTGAGGCTTGTGTAATCATGGTGTGTTCAACATTTAAAACTGCATGTGCTTGTAAAAACCTTTTTCATTCAGTTCAGTTGCACTTAGAGTTTTCAGACAGGCTTGAACTTCACTGTGGGGTTTCCAGGCAGGTGTGCTGTGGCAGACTCCAGCCTCAGCAAAGCCGCCGAATGCAATCAGCAGTGAGCTAGTCAGTGCTGATAACACAGCATCCCATCTGCTTTCCTTTTCCTTTCTAGTGTAGGACTTTCATGGAAGCTTTACAATTCCCTAGGGACCAAGCAAAGGGCCGTATCACTGCTGGATTTCACGTTGCAGCGCCTTGTACTCAAAACAGTGCACAGAAATTGCACGCAGACCCATGTGAACACTGGCAGCAAGAACTCTGGGTAGAAGCGCTCCTTGCAATGCATTTGTACGTGCAATAACTAGTACAATGATTTAATGATAATGAAATAAATAGCAACTTTAAAGCAAATAATGAGGTACTTAGAACTAAATTATGCCATAGGGCAGATCTAGTTAAAGCGATTGTATCCAAACCCCCAAGAGGACAACAGTGGGAGTTAAAATTTCCACCACATCCCAATTTCCAGTGCACCCCAGTGCTTACTGGGGACAGTATCCCGTATTGGCAGAAGTGGCTGCAAGGAAGTTTGAAAATCATTCTCCAGTTCATTCATCCTCTCAGCCTTCCTTCTGTACCAAAGTGCTGGTTTTATCAGTCTTGGCACACATTTCCTTTGTTCATTTGATCCCATGATGGATGTTGCAGGCTACTTGTTCTTGTCCGCCCCCGGTATGCTATCAGGTACAAAAATAAGGCAGCATGGTTTTACAGCATTTTACACAATTCCATTTCCTTCTCATGACTGTAACTCAGAAATGTCACAGGAGTTGATATATACTGCATCAATGTTTTTTTCATTCTTGAGTTACTTTAAAAGAACTTCCAGTATGAAAATTGAGCATATCTTTACATTATCCAAGGCCACCATGGAAACCTTCTCCTTTTACTACCAGCCACCTTCACTTAAGGTAAAGCATTAACTACAGCTGGGATAGCACATGGCTCACCATAATAGGCTAGACAGTTTTGAGAGTTTTCTTCCTTCACTGGAAGTCACTAAACTGAGCCATATTTTACCACTGGGTCATTTTACCATTAGCTTGTAGGAATCCACTGTTTATTAACAGTGTTATGCCTTGCCATAATTCAGTATAAAATAGTGTTACAGGAGATGAAGTATCCTTAAAAAAAAAGCAAAGGCTCTGGAGACTCTATTAAATAGCTCTCCTTTAGCTATATTATCTGAAAAGAAATCAAGGTAGAGTGCTCTTGGGATTTAGATGACTTGGTGGCCATCTGTTCTGCATGGAGGGGACCATCTGCCCTCTATATAACCCTTCCATATCCACTACAATCCAAGCACTAATACCCTTTGAAATCCCCACCTGTGGCCATTGAATAGTAGCCTCAATTTTCATCTTACAAATGAAACTGCAGCATGAAATTCTTCCACTTCTTCTTTTTTTTTTTT
>VZRN01002202.1:315406-399233 GCA_013397935.1 Dasyornis broadbenti
TTTTTTTGCATTAGGTTGATTGCATAACCCTGTTTTAGTTGATATTTTTATGCCTTCTCACACACTGCTCTTTTCTTATTAATTGAAGATGGCAGTACTTACCACACAAAGGAAAGCTAATAAAACACTGCTGTTGTAAGTCCCTGATGGCACCAGGGACGTTTGCAAACAAACTATTATTATTCCGCAGGTCAATGTAAAACGTGTGGTATTTTGAAATTACAGCGGATAAAAGAGCAGAGTAGATTTGCATAAATACTGTTCTTTTAGGCCCAGGCTGTAAGCTGTAAATGAGATGATGGCTTAGATCCAGAATTGCTAAATTATAAAGGAGCCACCGCCACATTTCCTTTTCTAAGTTTCATCTTTCCGTACCTCATGGGTTATTACAGGTAGGCTACTCTTGTGCAGCTTGCTGCCACCTGAGCAGGTTGACATAAAGATATCCTTAAAACTGAACCGCTGCCCTAAACTTGGAGGAAGGTTAGGCCCTGTACAAACCAATATGGTTTCTATTTTAGCTGACTGAGCAGTCATCCCATGTGGCTTTTCAATTTTTTTAATGAGATTTGCAGGGGTGAAAATAGGCAGTAGTCAGGAACTATTATCATGTTTTTAACATAATCCCTGTTGAGATTATCTACCTACAATTGTAACCACTACTGTAGTAGATAGTATGTTAAAAGCTCTAAAAGGCTAGATTTGTCCAGGGAGTGACTAAATGAAAGAGGGAGAGCTCTCTGATTTCAAATAGACCAACGAGACCCATCAGTAGTTTTAATACTGGAATGCTGTCATAAAATGTGCCACTGATACGAGAAGCCAGGGAAGAAAATACAAGGAAGTCAGGTTCTCCTTTTTCAGTTGGAAAGAATGTATCCTCAGGAGAGAACTGTAGGCCAATTGGGCACTTGGTGTGTCTACTAGATGAACAAGCAGATTGCTGCACTGAGGTCCCACAGGCTCATGCCCATCAGGCACAAGAAAGCATTTTGTTTATTGCTTTTCACGCTTTTGCACATGAGCCAAAAAAAGGTTGAGCCAGAAGCTGACCCTTGCAACTTCTCTATGATTGTTTACAACCAACTTTCTCTTTCAACCTCTAGATGAAGGTGCTTCATTTCACCCATGTGATGACACTTATTGTGGTCCTTTTCCCGAGTCTGAGCCTGAAGTAAAGGCTGTTGCTCATTTTCTCCGCAAACACCGGAAACAAATAAAAGCATATTTGTCCTTCCATGCATATGCACAGATGCTGCTGTACCCTTACTCTTACAAATATGCAACCATTCCAAACTTCAACTGTGTGGTAAGTACATTAAAACTTGGGAGAATATGCTCCTCTGTATATTTTTTGGTTGTTTTGTTTTGAGAGGAGACTTGTTTCTTCAATACTTTGCACATAAATATTGAGCAGTATTTATTGTGGATCCACTTGCAATTACATTTCTGGTTATATAACCTTCACTCACCATGAGTCAGTGGTAATTTGATTAAAATGGTGTAGTGCCTTTCATCCATCAGTCCCTTTAAATTACTTTATAGGATAAATCCCTAAGTTTTAATTATAGTTATTATCATTTCATTTAATTAACTGTAATGGGAATTACATAGTTAAGTCCTTGGGCATCTAGCAGAAATTCTGTCTCTTCATGCTCAGAACTTAAACACTAGGAGCAAAAAGATCATTTTCAATGTTATGAACAAAATAAAATTGAAATTGTTTATGTTTATCAATTCAAGGAGAAATGTCTTAGATTTCCCCAAAATTAAAGCTTCAATTGACACTATGTGTCATTCAAGTCAGACATAGTGTTTTTAACCCTTTCAGACAAGCAGTTAATTAAAATCAGGAGCTTCTGTATATTAGAAAAATACATTAATAAGAATACTTTTTAAATGAAAGCCTATTGATTCTCAGGTGCATATATTTCATGTATTCCATGCTCATCCAAATGCAGAGGTATTCCCTCTGCTTGCAGTCTGAGGTCTGTTTTAGCCAGCCTCCTGTTCATAAAGCCCCCCTTATGGCTTGTTCTCTGAGAGACATGTGATTAAGCTTTGCTCTCTTTCTCTGCTCACAGACCCACATTGCACCAACCAGTTACATGTCTCTTTCTTTCACCCTCAGTCCTGAGTTAAAATTACATTTTCCATTTATCTCCCATTTTAACCTTGAAAGTTGCAGTGACTTTTAACTTGCTGGTTTAAGCTAGTTTTCTCCAAAGGAGCTTAACTGCACCTTAGGTTTATCCTGTGCAGAATAAATGATGTTGTCAGTCCCTGGAGCTTCACTGTTTTCTCCGGAGGCTGAGCAGCCAGCATTCCACAAACTAAACTCTCTTTGTAGGTATTTCCATTGAGACACTTCATTTCAGTAGCTTCTAAACATTCTTCTGTCTGATGCCATTCCTGTGAAACAGCAAATTAGAAGTTAACTAATCAGCCAGAAGAGTTAAAAATATGAGACTTGTCGGTACTGACCATCCAACCCTGTATTGATTGTGAATAAATTTATCTTTTTTTTTTATTATTCTACCTTCACACTCTTTTGGGGAATGACAAGGAGAAAGGAGTTCCCCAAGTGAATTGATGACTATTTAGTTGGCAAAAAAACATAGATGGGGAATTTAAAATCACAAGTTCTCATTCCTTTGAAGATCAGCAGGTGCAAGCATTTTTTTTTTTTAAGAACAGACAACAGAGAAGAAGGTAAAGGCATGGTGTTAGGAAGAATCAGCATCATCTCTGCAAGTATATGATTATTGGGTACCTGACTAAAATGTCCAGAGTAATGTAAGCCAATAGCAGATGCTATAGACAGGAAATTCATTGTAAGGAGAAGGAAGATCTAACTGGGCATTTTCACGCACCAGTATATTTTCAATACATTCTGTTCTTATTGTTCAAGGGATAATTCCATTCTGAGACGGGGAGTAACTGTCCCTCCGCTCGTACACACTCTGCCTTTCCATCCATTGCTTTTAGACCAAAGGATCCCAGTTTTTAATGTTTAGCAGGTGTTCCTCAGGTTTGCAAGACCTTGGATCAGGCTTCTCATCAGAAGGAGTGGAGCACAGACCTGAAGGAATAAAAAACCACACTGTTTTAAACAGCCATGGACAAATGGAAGCCAAATCCCAGTTCTAAATATCTTGCCAGCATTTGAACTTTATACTTCTTTTCATTGCAGTGGGTCAAAAAGGAGAGAGGGGTTGAAATAAGAGACTGAAGTAATTTCCTGTTATTTATAAAGCTCATTATAGGGATCATAGTGAAAATTATGTTTCTTATTTATTTGTCTGTTTTAATACTTGCCTACAACCAAAGGCTCCATCACCTGGTGGCTCATAAAGGTATTGTTCTTAGCATCTGAAGTCTCTAAAATGGTGGCTTAGGCTGAGATTTCAGGTTCTCCAGTTCTCTTGGAAAATTGCAGTGAGCTGGAAAGTGATAGATCTCTGTTTCCTGACACTGATGGAACAAACATTGTTGGTCTACATGGGCTGTTTACAGTGGACAACTGTAGGACCCCACATGCATAGCAGATAAATAGCTTTTGGTGCTAACAGTGGGCTTCAATTAATTCTGAGCAGAAGAAAGGCTGTTTCTGTCTGGGTTAGATCATTCTAGTAAGCTGTCAGTTACCATTTCAATTAAAGCGTTCAATTATTCAGAGCTGCTTTGAAACTGGAGAGCTGTGTACTGATCACAACATGCATATTCTGTTCTAATTTAGGCACAACTCTCTTATCAACACTCTCCTGAAATCTGTTCTTTTAAGATGCTTAAAATGAAAGTGCTCTTTCAGACTGAAAAAAAACCCCAGCAGAAACATACATCCATCTCGAGAGTTTTAAATTTCACCTGATTTTCATCCCTTTTCTTCCTGCACTGTCTTTTGCCTTAGTGTCTGCAGTGAAATTACATGGCATGACTGAGTTTGTGTACATCTTTGCAAAAATCTGGGAATTTTATGTGGCATTTTCTCCTTGAGGGTGTTCAAAGATTGGTTGCCTGGATTTATTCAGGATCCAGCCTGCACAGTATGATGCAGCAGAGAACTGTCCCTTTGTTTGGGCACATAGCTCTAACAGTGGAAGCCAGCTGCATTCCTCAAGGCTAAGAGCTTCAAGTTCACAGTGTCCAGGGATGCATGCCCACGTGGTGGACACGGACTTGGGATGCTCCCGGTCTGACCTGCAGATAGCACAGAACCCATTACTGTTGTGCTGATTTTAAATGGCATTGTCAAATCATTTCTTCAAAAGATTTCAACAGGATTTGTTTCTGTTATCTCACTGCTGTACAGTGCGTAACTCATAGGCAGGGAGTCTTTGTGTTTGTGGCTGTGTTCTCCTTGCCATGGCACATTTACCAGGACTTTGCCCTCCATCCCTCAGCTCCCTCAGCTGAGCCTCATCTGGTTGTGCCTAACAAATTCTTGTAATGGAGTAAAAATGTTCTCTTTCATTTACTAAGAGCAGTTACTGTGTAAAATAAACTCTCCAAAGCCCTACCTGCAGATCAGTAAGTGAAAATGAACTTATTTTTGTTTCTGGAATGACGTTTTAAAGCCATTTTCTCTGTCTTCTCTACTTGGACAGACAAAGCCTACCTGGGTCAGACCAAGGATTAAGTCAGAATCCCAACTCATGACAAGGGCAAAGTGGAAGGTTAGGAAAAACATAAATGGAAAGGCAAGTATAGGGTAATCCTTCCCCAGTGTATTCATCTAGTGCCTGATGAATAACAAGGTAAGGACTGAGTTCATGAAGACTTGCATAAACCAAAACCTACAGCTCTTCTATTCAAGGAAGTAAAACAACTAAAACAACCATTGCAGCTTTACCCAGTCGTTCAAAGTCCAGCAGTTTCTAGCTCCAAAGAAAATAATTTCCTGTTCTCGGTAGGGAGACGATTGTGTCTTCCTGGCTTTCACTGTCCATTCTTCAATATCCTTTTCTTTGGATAATAATATTCCTTTTCCTTTTGAATATGTGCATCCTTTCTGTGTGTTTGGATGCACTATCCATATGTGACTCTCAGAATTTGCCATGGGCCAGGTCTTTTGCACCCAGTTTCACAGAATGCTATGAACCGCCAGCCACAAGCTGTTGCAATGTAGGCCCTGATTTTTCCCATACAATACTAAAATCACATTTCTGTAATAGTGGAAAGAGCTCTCCAATACTATATCATCAAACCCCAGAGAAAGTTAGATCAGCAGTGAACATTTACCTGCTGATCAGAGATTCAGGGTTGGAATTTGCTTCCTTCTTTCTTCCCACTCAGCTCACTGAACCATTGTGGACTGTCAACAAGACATAATTTCTCCTTCACAAGCCCAGCAGAGACAAGGTTTAGTGAACTAGGAAATACATCCTCAGAAAATGCATGCACAGCTTTTAAACTGCATAAAAAAGAGATTATTTCATCTCTTGGTCTTATGTGTCATCTGAATTTGTCATGTGGCTAAATTGACATATATGCCTGTAATTACAAATACTTAAAGTCTGATCATTCACAGTGCAGTGAGCTCTTTCATGCCATGAAAATACCAAACCAAGTTTTTCAGGGAATTGCTGTTATTAAAAATAAATAATGCATTTATCCTTTACAATAATTTTAACTTAGCTGCCACGGACTCATGGAACACAGCATTGTGCCAGAAAGTCAACGATCCATTGACTCAGGTTCCAATCACAATACAGGACTTAATTCAAAGTCTTGTTTCTATATAGTTTTTTTTTCCTTTCCAGGAATCAGCAGCCTATAATGCTGTTAACGCTCTTCAGTCAGCCTATGGTGTAAGATACAGATATGGCCCTGCATCCAGCACTTTGTGTAAGTTTTCCTCTGCAGGTTTGTGACTTTGACCTTCCTACAGGAAGAAGGAGAATACCCTTTTTATAACAAAGAATGCAAACACTATTTAAAGTGAACTTTGTTCCAGTTATGGGTTGTGAGGAAGGCAGAAGAAAGTTACGCAACTGATTCAGTCAGTTGATTGCAGTAAGATTAACTCAACTGATGCAATAAAAGAGATTAAAATGCAATGCATTTGAGAGTCAAAAGCCATCAAATAATATATTCATTCCATAGAAAACTATGGGGGTTTTTTTAAAGAAAAACTAAGATCTTAAAAACCATATCTTTATCAGATACTGCAAATGCACTACTAAGTTGTAACAGCATTTGTCAGGCAAGCTCTCTGTAGACAGGTAAGAGAAAAAGAAGTTCAACAGGTTTTAACAAGACACTCTTTTTTTCTTTATTGAAACCTTGGGCCTGAATCTGTGGCTAATGATAACAAGCATTGAAAAATTGAAAAGCTAAAGACTTTTCACAAGTAACCTCCTGCATCCCCTCTGCCATTGCTGTGTTACAGCTACAGTTCCACTTGCCACGGGCCTCCATCTCACAGTACAGTCATCATCTTGTGCTCATTACACTGCAGTCAGTCACTATGTCAAAGGAAAAGCAGTGTGAATTAATGCCAGAACTGCACAGATTACAGCAGGCCACATGAGAGATGTATCTGTATAAAAAAATGTGTCTTGGGTAATCAACATATGGAGATAACGAAAGCATAAGCAGCACACTTCCTCAGGAAGGTTTGTTAATATTAGACACCACCTATGCAAATGCTCTCATGCTGCAAGGAAATGGTGAGAAAGTAAGACAAATTTAAAAAATTTTAAAAGGACTTTAAAAGGAAGATGGTAGATTACTTTATCACCTTTCCCCCTTTTCACTGCAAATTAATTGCCAAAAAAACCCAATTTAAACCTAGAAGCATGCAGAGCTCTTCAGTCCAGCTGGGAGATCTTTGTGGAAGGAAACCTTTAGACTGCACTCACATGGGGACAAGAACAGTTTGAGGCTTTATTCTAGATAGTCTCTTTTATTAAAGTTTTGCTTTACACAGAACAATTACAATATTTTGCCTATGAAAATGAAGGGTCTAATCCATATTGTGCTGAGCACATTTCACCAGGAGCTGGATGCTCATCCTATTTTCTGAAGGGTGTTCAGGATCAGGGCAAGCAACAGCTAGAGTTGCAACTATACTCACTGAGTCTCAGAGACAAAATGCCACAAGAACCCTCTGGTGATTTCAGAATGACCTGCATTTAACATTTTTGAATGCTTTCTCTGAATTGCCTCTTTCAGATGTGAGTTCTGGCAGCTCTATGGACTGGGCCTACAAAAATGGCATCCCCTATGCATTTGCGTTTGAGCTGCGTGACACTGGCCATTTTGGATTTTTACTTCCTGAGACGCTGATCAAACCAACCTGCACAGAGACCATGCTTGCAGTTAAAAATATAACTCTTCACTTGCTGAAGAAATGTCATTGAGATGGATTTCTAGGAGATGGAAATGAACGTTTTACTCCCAGTGCTGATGCCTTTCCGTGTCTTCAGTTGCCGTTCTAAGTTTGGGCGCTTCAAAATTGTAGAAGCTAATGGGAAATACGGTAGTGTTTCTGCCAAATTTACTTAGTGGAAAATGGAAAAAAAAAGTCATTTCATATCTGCTCTTCTGAAGTCCATAAAGCTGATATACAACTTAGTTAGCAGTTTGGTGCAAACCAGTTTTTTTCTTTTTGCAATAAACCTTTAATTCTGCAACTTTAGTGAGGCAGGTCTTAAAATAAAGTGCCACTTCTAGGCAGTTCCTGGCCTTACTCCTCTACCTAATATGAAGACTTCCCGTGGGGTCTCTTAAAACAAGGGATAAAGTTTACATTCATGTAAATATACCCTGGGACCCACCACAGGCCTGTATCTACAGCAATAAATGCCTTATAGTGGTAGCTGGCTGCACTGCAAGTGGCAGTGTGGCTTCCTTCTGCATGTACACATACGTACATACATACATACGTATATGCACTTTTGTGACTTTTTTTTCATATTATGCAATAATTTGAACCAAGGTTTCCTTTAAGCGTTCAGAGAAATCTACTTTCAAATGTATATAGTTGGAATGGACTCAAAATCAACACACTGTTTTTGAAAATGTAACTTTCCTAGTGATGTGTAAGAATTATCGTGAAATATTACTGAGATAGACAATACTCTACTTTATGGAGAGACAAAGCAACTTGCCATGACTTGGAACTTGAAGCTGGCAGTCAACCGGTGTATCTGGGCTCTGCCGTAGTCAGTGACTGCCCATTTCCACCAGCCAAGGATTTAGCCTTAAACTGTAATTAACTGATGTTTTATTTATTGGTATTCTTGCAGTGAGTTCTGTAGCTCTTTGGCTATGTGGCTCTTCTTCTTGGAAGTCATATTTTCTTGCATGTTTTAAAGGAATTAATAAATTTTTAATAGATTCTTAAGTGAGCCAGAGGTGAAGGTAGAAGCCTTACAGCTGAAATAAAGTGAATAATCACCATGTTTGAAAGAATAATGAAGGCACAGAGAAAATAACAACACGTTGAGGGTTTTTTAGTACTTTTAAAATACTAATTTTTTTATCTTATTATATCTGCAGAAGCATATATTTTACTTTATTAATTTTGAGTTTAATATTATGCCATTACATGTTAACTAAAACATATTTGTTAATAAATTGTCAAAGAATTTTGAAGTATTCTTCGTATTTCACTTAAGTATCAAAACTTTAGTTCAAGGATGTAAAACTTTTACCTATCTGCAAAACATTTCTGACACTAAGGATGAGGAACTTTAAAAACCATACATCCTCTCTAAATAAGCACTTGAACTTAACAAATGGGCAATCTTTGTAAGTCTTGTAAGGGAAGCACTGTATTTAATTAAGAATACAATTGTTTTCAGGACTGCAAAAGGCAATCTCTGAGCAAAAATGACAGGATTGCATTCTATTTGTCTAATATTTTGTTAATCAATGCATTTATTTTACACAAAATTTCTGAAGGCTTGTTCAGATTTGTTTAGTTCAGTCTTATTTGAGTAATGCAAGTTTCTGTTCTGATTAATTAAAGTCAAGAGGACAGAAGCTCTCACAGTAGTAATTTCCAATTGCTTATTATCATAATCATTAAATACTTTGAAGACAGCAGTAACTGTTTTCTGCTATGCACAGATTCCTGACCGATGACCTTGATAGTGGTATAAATTATTAGCACCAATTGTTATGAGTTGTTCTGAATTTTAGGTGACAAGATTGTACTACAAGGACATAAGAGACTGAAGTGAAGAACAAAATGAATGAGGGAAATCTAATCAGCATGAGGCAAATTTACCTCTGAATTGCACCAGTACAGGAATGGACCAGGAGAAACCAGATTCTGATGTGGTGGTTTGATTCCTGATCGCAGTCTAATAGTTCATAATATGAAATGTTTCAGCTTTATCTTCATACCATTACAACTCCAATGGTAATGAAAAGTAATTGAACTCTTGGAGCAAGAAAGGGAAACAAACAAATATCCTCTTTTAGTTACCAAAAGGACCTAACATTGTAGACCTAGTTGACCTTCTTGGATAGGAATAACTGCATGTATTCTTAGATTTATCTAAGCAGATTTGACATTTAGAAGTCAAAATATCAAAACCTGATATCAAAACCTTTCCATGAATAAAGCTACACACTAGTATATGGATGGACTCTGCTTGAATACTATGTATGATGTGCAACTCAAAACTCTGAGCTGGGTTTTGAAGACCTGTGCAGGGTAACTTAATGCCCCACAGCTGAATACAAGTGTAAACAGTCTCTGAGACCTTTAATTTCAGGGTCATTAAAGCTGGTGGAAAGACAGTCCCTAGGAAAGAACAAACACTGTTTTCTGAATTAAAAATTTGTAAGATAATTTTTCAGCAAAAAAGTGATTCTAAATGGAGTAGTTTACCCAAAGGAAAGGACTAATGGCAATCAGCTATTTCTATATGGAATCATAGCCTTTGTGACTTATGTTACCTCTCAAGAACAGCTCTTTTTTATCTCTATAATTGCTTATTTTTCTTTCCTTTGTAGTTTTCAGCAGTTTTTATTGACTACAGGACAACAGAATTGAAAGCTGGTTTTGAGAAATGTGAGTTTATTCTATAATCACAGGTACAGTTTATCATTCAACACAATAAAAAGTACATGAACAGCAAAACACTCTTTATTAACCCAGCAGTCAAAATCACATATATAGTGATTATGTGAAATTATGTTACACTTCCATTGATACTGATAGACTAATTATAACCACTTCTGTAACTTTGAAAAAAAAATCTGGTTTTTTTTAATAGCTTTTAATTTTTATAAACAAACTTGTGAGATTAATTAATAGGAAGGAAACAGGTCCATGCCTCTTCAAGTCACCGTTCTCAAAAATAAGTATCACAAATTACATTAAATCATCATTCATAAATTGATTTTTAAAATTGTCTTTAGAAGTCAAAAAAGGTATTGAGCTTTGTTGCAAACCTTGAAGAAAGAGCACTGCTGATGGGTGAAGCTCCTTTTGTATTTTCCAGAAGTTGCTTCAAAAAGCTGTGTATTTGGTCACTTGTAACATATAAAGCCTATGGAAAACTGCAATTCCTTTTTGAGAACTGCAATACCTTTCCTGAAATTTGAATTGGAAGAGTCCAAATGACCATGAATGCTAACATGTATTTATATCCAGAGCCAGTCTGCTTGTCTATAAGAAACAGCATTGGGCAGATTGAGCTGCCTACTTGAGGACAAAATAGCCATTGAGGACAAAATTGGCCCAAAATAGCCATTGATGAATAAGACTGTGTCTAGTTCTTAGGGTTGGGAAGAAAATTTTGTATTTCCTATGAAAAATAAGCTAATATTCAACTTCTCCAGTTTATTTCTGCTAGACAATCAGTTCATTTTTCATATTTACATTCATTGTAATGGTACCAAACAGAGAATAAGATACTCAGCAGCACAGGCAGGGTAATAAGGACTTCTGTATGCACTTTGACCTTTCCTTTGGTTGTGCAAAGCTATTGTATCATTTCCATAGTTCACTGGTTTGTAGCAGTCACATTCAGTCACACATGTGTTCGTGTTTTTGAATTCTGTGCCGAAAAGCCAGATATAAAAGCGGGGAATGATGCCAGATGATTTTTGCCTTTTTTTCTTCTATATCTTTGTAGCCTTCCCAGTAGTTTTCCCCAGAAACTAGCTAGAAACAACAAACACACTCCAAAGCTCCAAGCCCCAGGGGGTACAGGGTCCCTATCCTATCGCGGTTCTTCCTGGGAACCAAGGTTGACAACAATGTCTTCGAGACACATTTTTATAAACAAGTACAAATAGTGCCAAGGGTGGGGGCTCCAGAGAAGGGGCGTGACCTGGGGGGAATTGCATCACCACTCATCCTCCTAATTGGTGCTTTTTACCAAGTATGCTAGTTTCCTAAAACCTATAAAAGTGTATTCACCCCTGTAGGGGCAGGCTTTTGTGGATATTCTTCCATAACTGCCCCTGGAGCTCCAATAAAGATCCACTTTTCTATTACCTCCTATACTAAAATTATCTCAAGTTTCATTTCTAGGCTGAGAAAGGCAACAATATTATGATCTTTAAGCAGCTCTTAAGTGATGGCCAAACACCAGAACAACATCTCAGATGCACAGAGATACAACTATTGCTCTGCTGTAGAAAACAGTATAAGAGAACAGATATTTAAATAAATTACAGAAAGACTTTTTAAATAAAAACCCTGTGACATTAGGTATACTTCTTAAAAAAATTTTTTAAATGCTCACAACACAAAATAATGTGTAAATTTGCTGGAAATTTAAACGTCTTCTGCCCACACAAAATGTAGATTATTTGCCATGTACGTAATGTATGCCCAAATCTCATAATCATTCAGGATAAAAAGTTCAGGTCCAAACAGCTGTAATTGCGTTCTTCTTCACTGTGTAGGAGGGAAGCTGGGTGTGGAGAGAGCTGCCTTCTGAGTGACTGCATTGATAGACTTTCCAGCCCTATCAGCACCACCAAGTCAGGAGTACTGATGCTGTTGGTGGGTCTATCTTGGAGGAAGTGGAACAACTCCAAAGTGGTTTTCACACTCCTTGGCTGAACGTGCCTGTCACCCCAAGTATGATGTGCTGGTTGAGCAGCTTGTCAGAAATTCACCGCCTTAGGCTGCTCCTGGTGTTAAAAGGGCCTGCCTTAACAAGGTCTTCTGTTAACATCTGCAAGTTTGGGAACTAGCAGTGAGCTAACACACGGTTCTCTTTAGAAAACGATGTTTGGGGCAAGGACATTGAGAATTGGGAAATCTTTAGCCCCTGAATGCTTGTCCTTGCCTGACAGGTAGGAGCAGTCACGCAGAAAGTCTCAGTTTTCTCCACTTGTAAGGTGGAAGTCCTTTCAAGCCCTCTTGTGAGAGACCACATCAAGCACAGCAGAGCTTGCCCTTGGATTCAGACATCAGGGAATGCACTCATAAATAATAGATTCAAATGTTAATTAAAGAAATCTGGCACTGTCCCCAGCCATGCAGAAAGCATATTTTGCCTGTGACAAGGAAAATCCATCCGTTGCCATAAAAATGTGAGGTAATATATTCCATCAGTCCTGCCTGCTCTGAGAGGCCAGCCACTTTAGCACTGCTTGGCCTTTTTGAAAAAGACGTGGCAGAATAGCCATAACAATGAAATATTTTAAACTACTGCCAGGTCTGTAGGAGCATATACTTTATATAAAATAATAGATAACAGCTTCTGAAATAAATATTGTGCTATGACTAGGAGCAGGTGTTTTAGCCTTTTGTGCTGACTATTATGTGCCAGACTATTTCTCTGCATACCAGGATGGATCAATGCTGGGAGGAGTGCCTCTTTTTTTAACCAATTAATTTTAACGTTTTTTTTTCCAATTCTGAGCAGAATATGAAGTTGGGCCTGAAAAAACATAAACACAAAAGAGTCTGATAAAATTAGATTTTAAAAAGAGACTTTTCAGTTTTCTTGAAAACAATGCAGCTGTTAAAATCACAGCCATAATTTTCAGGTGGCTTATTGTTTTCAGTATGTCATAACTGAAAAAACCCCAGTTATTGCAGCCTTGAAAGCTGAGCAGAGATGAGTGATCTACTCACTGTTTAATTTCCTTTGTTTCATTTCGCTTTGTTTCTAGATTGAGAAAATCTGTTGATTGGGCTGAATTGATGGAGTACACTCAAAAAGCTGAGTGTAAAGGATTTTTCTGTGCCTAATGAGCTAGAAATAGCTACTTAAAAAAAAAAAAGTAGATTTGTCTATTTTAAGTTCTTTTTACAGACTAATTGCTTTACACTGTTTGAATTAAATTATCACATTCACAGAGATGGTTTGGAAAGAGGTATTGTTACTTTGTAGTGAACCAGCCAGTTTTCTAAGGGTTAAAATCATGAAATGCCTACTAGTGTTGTAGGAGAACCAGAGCTGTTCTTTGGCCGTGATCGCACAGAATCTGTACTTGAGCCCTCTCTAACAGGACAAATTTGCTCTATCATGCTGCATGCACCTCCATTTTTCTCCCTCCATTTTAAAAAAGAAGTGAATACTGTCTGTTGGTGACAACTTCAAGCTATAAAAGAGCCTAACTTTCAGTACTAAATTTAAATCATGAACCTGTTAACATGTGTGAACTTCCCCACATACCTACGCAGAGCCATTCACACACAAACACTGTGTCTGGCTGCACAATGTGTCCTGTGTGATGGTTTATGTAATGGTGTAGCTGCAATTCTTGGCAACCGCAGGGCTGCTGATGGCAGGCAGCATGTGTTCAGCATCTCTCCTCTGCCTGCTGTAAGCACACGCAAGTTCAGCTCGTCTGGCCAGTTCCCTAAAAGCCCTTTGACACCATTTCGCTGTGCAATACACAAAGTTCTCACTTCTGCTGCAGTGTGTCTCTGTGGGCTACCTGCCACTACTGTTGACACACCACCTACAAGCTCCCCTCACGGGCCAAGCCCTTTCTGTGCTGCACCCTACAGAGCTCAGAGGTCTGGTTTTGCTATTATGAATATTAGGGCAGAGGCTGTGAGAGGATGTCATGCCCCCTACTCCCAATGTGGATTGCATCCCAGGAAGCTTTCTTTACCTTGTGCATAATGAAGAAGGTCCTATACCATCGCCCAGAATGAACAAACGGGTGTCTGGGATCATGCCTGGAAAGTCTGGAAGCATTAAGGAGAACACTTGACAGTCTAGAGGCCCATACCAACTGCCACCAGGATTTTTGGAACTGCTTCAACCCATGAACAATTCTTCTATATATTAACCATTTACAGAAATACATTTTAAAAATAGTAATTTTAGACAAAGAAAAACCACCCTCATCTTACACATATTAAAGACTTTCCTTAGAAGAATTTGGGTTTATTTTAATGGGATTTCTTTCCTGAGAAATGAAGCCTCTTCTGAGATGCTGAGGTAGAAATAACGTGAAGTTGCTGTCATGCTGTTTAGGGAGCCAGTGGAATGCAATCCACTCCCTATCAAATACACACTTCCCAACACTGCAGATAATAAGTGCAACCTTCGGCAGAGGTCTCAGCAGAGACCTCACTGCAAACATGTTGGAAGACTGGGATATTCCTCAGATTGCTGTTTTGATGCAAACTGGCTAATGAATGTTGGGAAGCTCTTCTAAGACTCTCTCCTCTTGAGCTGAGAGTAGGAACATCACGTTCCATTCCACAGCTGTCAGGACTGCACTTTTCTAAAAAACATTAGTCTTTGTCAGAGTTTTAACAGAGAAAGGAAGGTGCCCATTCATTTCATGCTCCTCTGCACAGCACCAGGGGAAGGGTTCCTTTGGTGTTGTGCCTGGCTGCAGATCCCCTGGCACCCAGCCCATCAGAAACAGCGTTGCTTGAAATTGATGGAATCACTGTCTTGTTTTTCTTTTGCCTGTACGAAAACCATAAACAACCCATGGGTGCTAATGCCTGAATACGCAGAAGAATAACTCTTTCCTGTTTAGGTGTCTCTTGAAGGTCACACAAAAAGCTGATTTCTTAAAAATTACTTTTTGGATTCAGCAATTTCCATTCTGCTGAAAACTAACACTTTGTATGTACATGGGGGAAAAATAATCCCAGAAGACAAATTATTAATAGAAAGTTTTATCCAAAACCATACCAAGTACAGTACGTATCATCTTCATAGCCTAATTCTGAATGCACAGACCAAAGATGGAACATTTAGAGTATGTTTTTTATTTTCACTTAGTACCAGGACTAAAAATAAGGACAAAGGACAGACATCTATAACATGGAATAGAGGAAAATTCTAAATTTTCCCAAGAGCAACAGAGATTCACTAGTATAAAAAGGCACTTTATTTTTAACCATGAATAAAATCACCAAAGCACTAGTGCCTTAGAAAGATGAAAGAAAATAATGTTGAATAATGTTGATGTCTGAAAAACCCAGAGCTGCCTGGGTCAGACGACACACTGGGAGAGTGAACAGCTATCAGTGACTAAACAAACAGGTGGAAGAACAAAACTTAGAAAAAAATTTGGCAAACAAGTGAAGACTAATCATTTCAGATTGAATGACAGTCTGTGAGAAGTATAAAAATAACTTCTTCCTGAACAAGTAAAGTAAACAGATACTGCGGGGATTATTTCTAAAAGTAACAAGCAGAGAAGATGAGATGGACACTACAATGAAGAAAATCACTCCTCTGTTCATCTGATGGTGTCAAAGCCCATAATCAATCTTCTTCTACCTAAAAAAAATTACCTGCCATTGGAGGACACCCATGGAGACAATGTAAATTAATATTCAGGGACCATGTCACACAATTAATTTTTGGTGTATGTGGATATTAGAAAGTGGTAAAAGGTATCTATCCAGTAACACTTATTACCTTACCTGGAAATACCAGTGTTTCCCACTCCGTGCAAGTTTGCACTTTACCTCTCCAGCTGTACATGTGGATAAAGCCTGACACAGCAAAGCCAGATTGCTAGCTGCTATGTGAAAAAGCAGAGCAGTGGATTCTGTACAGAAGTAGAAGTTGTCTGCATTATATTTGGGGGGTATTTCCACAAGGGAACACGCATAAGTGTAAAAGGAACCATGTAGCTCCTGTAAGATACTGGAAACTAAAAGAGGGTTAAGATTAGCTTCCTTTATGGAAAGCCTCACTCGTCATAAAATTCATCAACATATGTAGTATTTTGATGAATTTTATGACACTCCATAGAAATCCCACTCCATAGTAGAAATGCATTTCTTCTTACACTTTTCATTAAACACCCACAATGCCACACAACAATGATTTTTATCAATTCTCCTGCATTTCAATGCACTTTCATAAGTACTCAGCTTTTCAAGGACAGATTGATACCATAGCTGAAAAGGATAAAGATATAGCACAACCAATATACAGTATGAAATTAAAGACAAAATAAATTCCAAGCAAAACACTGGAACCCAGGAGATGAGACTTATACAGGAATGTTTCCAAGGAAGCCTTTCTTAGGCTTCCCTAAATCTTGACAATGTGTATCTATTTAAATCACACTTAATGCTCAGATCCACTGGAGTACAGAAGTCAAGGCTGTAAAGAAAGCGAAAATTATTGGATATGTATCACTTTATTTGCCATTCAGTGTAGGAAATTGTTTAACACAGCCAGAGTCAGTCTTTTTGCCTACTATACACCTATTTTTAAAAGCAGTAATAAATAAATAATAATCTTTAAACTCTGCAAATTTATTATACAAAATAGAATTACTTATCTAGGTTCACACACTTCAGTCATGAATCTCTCTGTATTTCACATTAGGTGTTCCCTGGCAATTACATATACTATCATGAAAAAGATCCAAGCCTTTAAGAGCCCTATCACTTTATTTCAGCATATTGACAAAAATTGACAATAATCCTTCAGCCAAAAGCTTTGCTTCAGATTTCTGAGATATCCCAGTAAATCCACCCATTCTTACATATCTGGTAAAAAAAACCAGGCACCCTTGTACCTACTTCTGGGGTACAGTAATCCAGGATACTAAGGAACAAAGAGGTGTTAGAGTTATAGGCTTACCAGTGCTGCCATTCAACTTCTGTTTTTCTGTATTCATTCCCTGGGGTGGCAGGCCTCAACTTTCACCTGTGTGGGAGAAAAATTTCACGGTCTTTCTGCTCTGAAGGTGGGATTTAACTCATCTGACTTCAGCTGTGTCAAAGCTACTCATCTAAACTCAATTTACTTGGTTCCCTCTGTTGTTGGTAGAGAAAAGTAAAGGCTGTAGAGGATGACAGGTCACATCCACCTTACACTTGATGCCATCGGTACTGCATGAGTTACTCATTAGATGTCAGTCTTTTTGCATAGGAAGAGTCATTCTATGATTCTTCAAAATAAATGTCATTTATTCTAGCCATAAATATTTGTCTAATAGAAAATAATGTACACATAGTCAGCAAACTGTCTATATGTATTTCTGTCACATAACTTCAACTCTAACTCAGGCAGACCTAATTTATTCAGCCACCACAAGTGAAGCCTGGCATCTTTCAGGTGCTGTGGACCATGAATGCGTATCCTCTTCTGTCTCTCATGTCTCTTTTAATCCCACCTGCTATTTTTGTTACTTTTGATTCACATTTCATTTCTTGTCCTTGTATTTTGCTGGAGAGGGAGACAAAAATGTAAGAGCCCCCATAAACAACAATTACTCATCTAACACTAATCTAACGAGTTAGGTGCTTGGTGAATTATTATTCTTCTTCTTTTTTTTCCTGGACAAAATTTTTAAAAGTTAAACAAATGCTACTATACAGAATACAGAAAATACCAAAGATACATAGTATAACAGTACATGAATAATCAAGCAATGCAGAGTATTCAGATTCTATCATAGGGCAGCTCCAAATCTGTCACTGAAAATAGCAAATTCCAGGGTTGTTAAGACCTTGTGGATTTTACCCCAGCAGCTGCCTGGCTGTCAGCTGCCTGCGGAATCCATAGGAGACGCCCCTGTAAACAGTCAGTCTCCTGTATTAATTATCTCTTTTTCTTGTTTCTAGCAGGAATTACATGGTATTTAAAGGCTTCTGAGTTTAAAGTGAAAACCTTACCCTATTTTTATAAGAATGTATAAGAACTCCATGCTTGATGTAAATGCTCAGTAATGGAGACTGATAAACAAATATTCAAAGTAAGCTTTAACCTGCTCAGCTTCTCAGTGCAGAAACCAATCTTTTTCTTGCAAAAGCCAACACCTTCATTAGAAAGAAAATTCAGTCTGAGTTTTTTATGAGTAAGAGAAATAAAATGTAGCCACAGGTTCATGGTAAAACATTTATCAGAATTGTATGTGTCAAATAAATACTTTCTAGTAAACGATGTAGTAAAAACAACTTCAGAATTCATGCACATGAACTAGTGATTAGTGATTTTCTGTGTTCCGTGATTTTTTTTAATTAATGTTTTTGCAATTACTGCAACAACATTTAGGCTTGCAAATACACCAGAATGTTTTAATAATACATTTCACAGAGTGACCACATGTGCACAAATATGCAAAGCTTGCCTATAAGACATTGCTGTTACCTCTCAGATTTTTAAACCAGAGCACAGTCAGCTTCCATAGAGGGCTCACACCTCTTTCAAAGGACAGAACCTCATTCTTATACAGTACACTGTGAATTTAAAGCCAATTTGCATTTTAATCTTCTTCCTTTGATACAGCACTACAGTAAAAAGTGAAAATATGAACTTAAACCTCCACAAACTTGGGGAAAATTCTAATGGGATCTCATATTATGTGACATGAATGCCTTTAATTGCTCTTATATAGAAAAGCATGGTGTGTACCCTTCTTTACATATTTCTCAATGAACTATTATGCCTAAGGATTAAGGAAGCTATCTTGAAGGTGCCACACATACTGCTGCACCAAAAAAAGACAGAAATTCCAGGTGCCCATGCTGAATGTTCTGGTTTCTAAGTATCCACACCTGGACTGACCTCATGCATGTGAGAGAGCTCACTGCCAGCATGCTTCATTTTGAAAAACTGCACCATATTGCATCCTTGTTAGATCTGTGCTCATGCCACTTGTGCACATTAATATCCTACATATTATTTCTGTTCTAGAATAGTGAGCAAAGGAGAAGCAATATGCTGACAAGAGTTTAAATCAGGAAAACTGATTTACGTGCTGAGAACCAGTCAGTTCAGTTTTTCATGATCCAGACTGCACATCAGCTATGACACTTGACTTGAAACTAGAAACATATTGGAAGTTTAATCAAAATTGTTGTAGGTGTTTCAAATGTCTTGTAAAAATATTTGACTGAATACACATCTAGTAAACAGTTAGCTAACTGGCATTTTAGAATGAATCACTGCAGTGCTTCTTTAATGTCTTTCTTTTAGGCAAAAGTATCTGTAACTCCCATTCAATTTTATCTTTCAAGTTATTAGTATTAAAAACCTTTCATTCATGTCATGAAGCCCACAGTTTATAAAGTATATGCTCAAACATCAGTTATTGCATTTTTGACAGGAAATGACCCACTGTAGTTGCTGGAGGAAACAATCAGGCAGATTCAAAGATAATTTCATGGCATTTAAAAGTGGTTATTGCTTCAGTCTCATTGTTTCGCACCTCAATTCACACGACTTTTACAACCTCTCTATCTAACCGTTTCAACACGGATATTAAAATACTTGGAAACCACCCTTGTTATTCATTTGACTTAGCCTGCCCAGAGATTAAAGGGATATTTTTCTCCAGCTGAATTCTATTCAACTTTTATCAGTCGATTTTCATTTTCAACTGTTCTTTTGTTACTAGCAGCTTGTTGAAAGCGAGCTGCATAAACCTTTGAAAACACTGAAGTTCTAAAGTGCTACACTGAATTCACCTCAGATCAAGGGGAAAAGAGTCATTCAGCATATAAAAATTAGGTTCAGACTAATGCTTCATGCACCCAATATCTAGGCTATTTAATTATGAATCTGTAGGACAACTCAGCATCCATTACACTGGTTATGTCACATCAGTCACAAAGAGCTGCAGGAGACTGAAGTTAGGCTATAAAGGTGACAGTTATAATTTTCAGTAAATTTGTTACTTTTCTCATTTTTCAGACTATTGCCATTTTTTTGAACTGACACTGGAGATTAAGAATGTGGGATAAGATATATACTATAATAGTCCTTCCTAGAACAGGTGTTTGGGGAGGTAACTAATTAACCACGCTTACCCACAGAGTAATCCAGGAAATCCATAATGGTAGTGACAGCACTTCCCAGGAAAAAGGGCAATCATGTTGTGGCTTCCTTCACTTCAATAGTTTCTCCTTAGAATCCAATAATAGTTCCTTAGCAATTTTATTTTCTGAACTTGGCTGGGAGCAGCAATAGATCAGTGGATCTTGTTGCTAGCTTTGCCATACATTCTTCAAACGTCTTCTTTTGCAGTGCAAAGGCTCTCAGGAAATTGCCACAGCTTTATATTCTTGGCATTTAGAGACAGAAATGCTTGCCATGGTGAAGGAGTCACTACACTGGCTTGGATTTACCTTTGTATTTGCATAGCCTCACCTAAAACAATAACTGTATAGTAGTTTCCTGGTTCAGGATGAAGATGTTCTCTTCCTTATTATGTTCCCCAAAAATCCCACTCTTCTTCAACAGAGTGCCTCAGAAAATCACTTTTTCAAACGGTTAGGGCTGCTACATCCATAATCAGGCCCTCAAGTGTGAAAAACTACTAAAGAAACTTTTTAAAACCCTGTATGACCAATTTTTCAAAAACGCATTTCCTTCTGTCTTTAAATTGGATACTCATATTCCTTCTTCATTCACAGTATTAGGGAACAGTATGCTGAGATGTCATGGAAGCTTGGAACTGAATTACTTATCTGTTAGCAGAAGCAAGATGCAGAAGAAAGAACAAGTTGAAAACTCCTATAGGTAGGCTAAAAGAAAATGTATTCCCACAGAAAAAGACCTAGAAAAAGGAATCATATTCCAACAAATGCACTGGTATAACTTCCAGCACATTAAATTCAAGCTACAACCAGGAGCCTTTCATACCCTCTCACAGTTTACAGCCACAACTCAAAACTTTATTCCATCAACGACAAGAGATGGGATTTTTTTCTTCACTGCCCCCCGACATTTTTCCTACATGTCACAAACCAACAAATAGCATGCTTTTCTAGGAGTATGTTTCCTCACTTAACTGTAGTATCAGGAATGCATTTCAATACAGCAAGAGTCTGTACTTTTTAGCTTTAAGGTATGAATTTGTCACCTTGAAAGAGCCTCCTTGCAGTGATGGATGTTTATTTCCTTACTGGTCACTCCTGGGTGTGTATGCATGCTTTTGTATAAATGTTTGGAACAAATCTACCTACTGGTGCACATTCCCTCTGCCAACAAACATTTGCTTTTTTCTCATTCAGTGCAACAGTGGATATACTGCAACCTGTTAGAATCCTCACGCTATGAACAAACTGACCTCTTCAATTCAACTCTGGAATTTATGTAAAAAAAAGCTCCAAATAACAAACAACCAGTTAAAATATTAAAGTACACTTAAGGTGAGTGTACCTCTTACAGTTTGTTGACAGTTGGTTGACAGACTGTGATCCTTTGAATAATGGATACACTGAATATTCTGGATTATGACTGACATGTTGTTACAACGGTGGCAGCCCTATGAGTCCACAAAGGGACAGAGAGGAATGCCTAGTTTGTACCTCAGTATTACATGACCAAGCACCACTAGCAGACCTGTAAAATCTTATGCATTCAGTAAGAATCTTGGAAACTTCTCCAGCAAGGTGCCTGCAGTTTAGAACACAATCAAAGCTTCACTCCTGTTCCAGGTTCCCATCTGTCAGATCCATCTGGACTCTGATCCATCATGCACTGATTATCTGCATCTGGTACATGAAAACAGGACAGGAACAGATGCAAAGTTCTATACAGGAGCTAAAGTAGGTGACCAGTGAGCCACCTACCAATTGAAGGTTCCTGTGCATTGGCAGGAATGCACTAGTCCTATCTATTAACCCATCCATCCTATAGATGGGGTTACGTACAGAGACAGGGCTGGGTGCTCTCTTGCACAATGGAAATTATCAAAAAAACTTACAATAAAAGTAGTAGTTTTAACAATCCTTATTTTAAGCTGGCATAAATCAACACTGTTGCAATAAAACAAACAAACAAAAAAACAAAAACAAAAAAAACACCAACAAAACAAAACAAAACTAGCCTGACCTCTTTTTACCTATTTTTCTTGTTCCTGTTTTTGTGTTATCCATTCCCCTGAGCTAACACAAACATCTGTGAGGTTGCCTGCTAGATCAGGATATGGAATATATATCTGGATTAAATATAGTCTGTTTCTTGACAGGTTATTTTCAATCTAATTAAGTTCTGAATATAATTCAGCACACAATTCAGAACATGAGAATGCAAATGCTTACACTGTCCAAGGAAGTAAGAAACATATAGGTAGGAGCAGGAAGAATTTCAGCTCCTAGTAGCAGTTCTGTCTTACTCTAACTTAAAGTGATCACAGTCTAATTATTACTGGGCTGTTTTAAAGCTCATCAAATGATTTAAGAAGACAGTGCCACCATGAGCAGCAGCCCTCCTCATCACCCACACTCCCCACTCCCTTTCTTGTGTAAGATTTACTGAATACGCAGACTGACCCCACTGAAAACTAACTTTCTTATAAGACTGAGTTTTGGCTGAACCACAGATGAACTACCTGATTGCACAGTTACACAAGTGGACCAACACAAGAAAGTAGATGGGAGCTCATATAGGTGAAAGAGTTCCCTTTGGCATGCAGAACAGCTGAAAATCATCAGTTTTTTCTAAGCATGAAACTGCACATGTACTACTCCCTTTTAATCTTCATCTGACTTTTAAGCAAAGGCTTCTAGTCCTAGCTTTTCACCATTTTCAGACAAGCACCACATACAGTTGTGGTATGTAAAAACAGCAGAAGCAGGTGCTAATTGTTCCCTCTAACGTGGCAAGTTCTCTACAGATTTTTACCAAACAAGTATCTAACACTCACTGAAAACAGTTAGAATATATGAAACAATATAAATGGCTTTTGGAATAGTCCAATTAACTGGTAAATAAAAATGTACTAGACAGTAATTTTTGCAGTGTTCCTCAAATACATTTTTTCTCTTGAGCTGCTCTATGTTTCAGTGTTAAGGCTCCAAGAAAGCAGTGGTGCTTTTCTGCTTTAGGGCATACATATTAATATGTTCTTCTAGGTTGGTCAGAAAACATTTCTCAGGTTTGATTAGACAACTATAATATTTCATACATCATGTTGCCAGCAGGCTCAGCAGATTGAGCAGAAAAAACAATTAACAGTCCTTTTCCACATCTTCAGGATTTCACCAGCAACCAAACAGGAATCTCTATAGCTATGAGGATTACAGTTCTTGGGTCAGACATTTACTAGTAAAACAAATTATTAATAAAGCAAAGATCTGCATGCTGAAACCAAAACAATGCAGGCAGTAGAAACACTGTACATAACAAGCATTTTGGAATTCTTTGCAAGGCACTGCTGTCATAACAGCACAATTTGTTCCTCAGGGCTCTGTGCTGGGACCAGTCCTGCTTAATAACTTTAACAATCTGGACAAGGGGATTGAGTGCACCCTCAGTCATTTGCAGATGAACTGAGTTGGGTGGGAGTGTTGATCTCCTGGAGGGCAGGAAGGCTCTCCAGAGGCATCTGGACAGGCTGAATCAATGGGCCAAGGCCAACTGTATGAGGTTCAACAAGGCAACAAGGCCAATTGCCAGGTCCTGCCCTTGAGTCACAATCCCATGCAGTGCTACAGGTTTGGGGAAGTGTGGCTGGAAAGATGCTCATTGGAAAAGGACGTGGGTGTGCTGGTTGACAGTGGCTAAACACAAGCCAGCATCTGCCTATGTGGCCAAAAAGGACAATGGCATCCTGGCCTGTAATGGGAATAGTGTGACCAGCAGGACCAAGGCAGCAATTGTCCCCCTGTACCTGGCAGTTTTGAGGCCACACCTTGAATCCTGTGTCCAGTTCTGGGCCCCTGACTAGAGAGAAAGACATTGAGGTGCTGGAGCATGTCCTGAGAAGGGCAACAGAGTTGGTGAAGGGTCTCGAGCGCAAGTCTCATGAGGAGCAGCTGAGATAGCTGGGAGCTGAGGAGTTTTCTCCTCCTGGAGAAAAGGAGGCTCAGTAGGGGCCCGTACCACACTCTACAACTACTTGAAAGGAGGTTGTAGCCAGGTGGGTGTCAGCCTTTTCTCCCAAGTAACAAGTGATAGTATAAGAGGAAATGAGTTCAAGTTGCACCAGGGGAGGTTTAGATTGGACATCAATAGAAATTTCTTCACCGAAAGGATTGTCAAGCTTTGGAATAGACTGCCCAGGGTAGTCGTTAAGTCACCATCCCTGAAGGTATTGAAAGGCTTGTAGAAGTGGCACTTAGGGACATGGTTTAGTGACAGACTTGGCAGTGCTGGGTTCACAGTTAGGTTCAATGACCTTAAAGGTCTTTCCCAAACTAAATTGTTCTAGTTAGGAATCCATTTAAGACAAATATTCTAAATCTTCACCTTTTCAATCTTACGAGTTTTCTCATTCTCCTTTCACTACAGATAAACCACTAGCTTTTAAAGTAATCAGCAAAGAGTTAAACATGTTCCTTATGGCCTGTAGGCTCTGTAACAAAATGCTTCCTCGACGTTCATAACTTTGTTTTATAATTGACCAAACATTATTTTAATAGTTTGCTCACCTAGTAAATGAAGCTACCATAACAACTGACTTTATTCAAAGCTGGGACCCAGCACACAGGCTGATCACCATTCATATCTTGTCCCTAAATGAGGGCATGGGACTTTTTCTCTCCATATAATAGTTCCCCTGTGATTTCCATCCTTATTGACTCAGCTCTGGGAAGGAAACTGAATGTTAACCTACTGGACAGGTGATTTACAGTAAGAGCTCCCTGTGCAACTTCAAAAGCAAGCTCTGCACTGTTGCAGAGTTTAGGTAATGTTTGCCTTGTGACTAGAATTTAGATGTAGATTACCAGCTGTGCCAAGCTACAAATTGAGTCAACAGAGTAGCAGTTGTTTGAAACTGAGAGCAGAATTTGAAGATTCAAACCACATCAAAAAATACTCAAACCAAAACAAGCATTCATATTATAGCAGGAATGAAAGACATGGAATTAAGTCTCTTTTTGACAGGTCTTTTTCTCCAGACGCTTCAGCAGCAATTCTATATGCTCAACTAAAACATATTTTACATGTAAAATTATCATGTGTACAGAATATGAAAACAGATATTAATATGAACAAAACAGATAACTGCAGTTGTCAGTGCTCTTTACGTACAGATACCCATTGTCTTCATAAAGCAAGCCTATTTCTGCTAAATGGACTGTGAAAATCAATAGCAAACTCCATTTGCTAAGTAACACTTGTAAGCTCTGACTTGGCTAAGGGAATCTGGACTCAAATGGTTTGTGCAAACATACCAAGCAAGAATTCAATGGGAATTCTTAATTCTTGCCATGTGGTCACTAGTAGGCAGCTTTGAAAGACCAAAGTAATTTTGACATCTGCATTTCTGAACTTGCACCTGTGCATTAAAAAAAAAAGAAAAAAAAAAGAGAAAAAAGACATTTTACCGACAGGCAAAAGGTTTTCTCTACATAAATTACTAAAAATAATTCAATTATGCTTAGCAATTTTCCTGCTGAAGACACAGTCTTTTGAATAAATCAACACAATCTGATAGTCTTTTTTTCTGCAATCAATGTGCTTAGTAATATGACTTCTCTCACAAAGCTGTCATAATGCGAAAATCAGATGCACCCTCTTCATATTTTCTGTATTGTTTTTCAACTGGGTGGCAAAATAGGCAATGACCAGAAAAAGCCACTGGTACAAATAAAGTAATTTCAGCAGAACAAGTATTTTGCTCCAACAGCCAGGCCTGGCATTCACCTATAGCTTTAGCAGAATTCCCAGCGTGTACCTTAAATTAAAATAGAGATACCCATAAGGCAACAAGTCATTTTGGTACAAGTAACTTCTCATTTGGGAAACTGGGTTAAGCAACACTGGGGACCATTAACTGCCTCTTCATTGGGGGGCTGGAATCAGTGTACCTAATGCAGCTAAATAAACAGGTGCTCAAATAAACTGCTTAAAAGGCCTTAGCACAGTGGCATGACAGCCTGGGCAGACTCTCTCAAATGCTCCATGACGAAGGTGTCAGGATTAACTTTGGAAGACTGTTCCTGACTAATACAGCAGGATACCCAGGAATAGAGAACAGACTGGAAAGGCTTGCTGGGGTTAACCTCTCTCCTGTATGCTGGCTCTGTCCAAAGAACGCAAGCAAAATAAAAAAATTAAAAGAAAAGGGGGGTGAAAAATCAAGAAAAAATACCCAAGAAAAAAACCAAGACAAAAAATCCCCACACGCTCACAAAAAAATTCCAACAATTTAATAGAATAAGAAATTATAAACGGTACTGTTCAATTGTAAGTGAAGGTGCAATTCTTATTATGTTTTTTAATGCTCTGTACTCCTAGTGCACGTGCAGTGGGAAGAAACGCGGGATGACAGCGTTTTAATTAGAGGATGCAGGCGACAGAAGAACCGCACCATGCGAGCTCGCAAATGCGGCTCTGCTCCGCGCCCGAGGGGAGGTGCGGCCAGGCGGCTACAGCGCCAGGCGGGGCGGGGAGCGGCTGAGGGAGCGTCCCGGGGAGTCCGGACACCTCCCACGCCCCAACGCGTTTCTCTGTCTCTCGGTGCTGGTGCGCTGCTTTCCGCTCGCTCACCCATGAGCTGGAGCCCCGGGCGTTTGTCGTCAGGGAAGGCGGCGGCCGGGGAAGGAGGGTAGCTCCTCTCCGAGGGAGGCCCCTTGCTCCAGCCCCGGCGCAGCCCGCCCTGCAGGGGCAGGTGGCGCATCCCGGGGAAGCCTTCCTCCTCCTCCGTCTCCTCCTCCACCTCCTAGCGCTGGTGGCCCGGAAGGGAAGTCCTGCCCCTCCTCCTCATCCAGCTCCCAGGTGGCAGCAGCCATCTCCGTGCGTCCTTCTCCGCTGCCTCCCGCGCCTCCGCTCCACCTGTGGCGCGGTCGGGGGGCGGGCAGAAGGCGAGTGCCCCCCGCCCTCCCGCTTCCCTCCGCCCGCCCTGCCTCCCGGGACACGGCCGCCGCTTCCTCCCGCTCCGGCTGCGGCCCTGACGTCGCTTCCTTCCAACATGGCGAGGGCAGGTTGTTGCTGCGGCCGCCGCCGCCGGTGCTGATGGAGGCGGGTGCGGGCCAGGGGCGGCTCGGGGACTGACGGGTGCCGTCCGCGCACACACGCATCGGGGGTGGGAGGAGAAGGGAGGAGAAAGCTTCGTCCTCCCTCAGCTGCGGGGGTTGGCTGTCGGCGCCGCCCGGGCCCACCCCAGCCTCCCCCGGGGGAGCCGCTGAGCGGGTGTCGGGACGCCCTGCGAGGGAGCCCTTCCCCCGCACCCGCGGCGGCCCCTGGCAGCAGTCCCGGCGGGAGAGGCCGGTGCCCCACTCTCACTTCCCCGCTCCACTCTCCTCCTCTCACGGCTCGATCGTGCCCATGTATGAAGGGAAGAAGACCAAAAACATGTTTCTGACCCGGGCCCTGGAGAAGATCCTGGCCGACAAGGAGGTGAAGAAGGCGCATCACTCCCAGCTGCGCAAAGCCTGCGAGGTGGCACTAGGTGAGGCGCGGCCCGGGCGGGAAGGGAAGGGGCGGCCAGAGGTCGGGGTACGCTCCGGGGCCAGCTTTGCCTGTGCTTGTTTGTGTTGCGGGGGGGGCTGTGGGGCTTCTAGGGGAATGAGGCAGACGGGCTGCCTGGCAGGGAAGGGCCGGAGGAGGTGGGGTTGCGGGCTGAGTCCTGGCACAGGTTTGGGTCATGCAGCACAGCCCTTCGGAGGTGTGGGTGCCCTGGGCTGCGGGCGAGCATCGCCCCTCGCCGGGAGCGGCCCCTTGCTGACAGCAGCGGCGAGGGCGCTGCGGCGCCTGCCGGGCTCTCCACCTCCTCCTCCCCGCTCTCAGGATGAATAGGCAGACACGGAGCTGAGCTGACCTGGAAGCAGACGGCCGGCGGGGAGGGAGCAGGTGACAGGCAGCGGTGAGGGAGGAGGGACGGGTGAAGAAGAGGGGCTGGCGGGAGAGCGAGAGACAATGCCACCAGGCCACGTCTGGAGCTGGTGGCCTTTCGGAGCCGAGAGGAGGGCTGGAGAGGGAGAGGATGGTCCGGGAGATGGTGCGAGGGAGAGCCTTAGCCGAGTCTTTCCTGATGGGGGAACAGCTGATGGGGAAGAGGGCTTCTTTCATGCATGGCAGAGTTGGAGCGGCCACAGAAGATAACAGAATCACAGAGTTGTTAGGGTTGGAAGGGATCTCTGGAGATCATCTAGTCCAGCCCCCACGTTGTTGAATTCCCAGGATGTGTGAACGTTTGCCTGCTTCGGTCCGAAGGAGTGGTGTTGGGTTTGTAGTGCAGCTGTGTCAGCACCACCTCGTCTGGGAGCATGAGGGAAGTACCAGTGCTGGATAGTATAAAGCACATGTAGCCGTCCAATTACAGGCAGTTTAAAAGGACACTTGGGCTCCACAATTCTGATATGACGAGTGCAGGCGAGGCTTGAACCTATGTGGCAAAATATAGACATATTTACTGAAAGACTTCTGGGGAAAGACCTGTTTTATCTAAGTAATACGTAAATGGATTATGTCCCTCCCTTTATGGTGTAATTGTTTCTGTTTTGGAGATAATTATCTTGATTTTGTACAGTAATAATGTCTGTTTAAATGGATTTGTTGGAAGACGTAACATTAAATTGAAGCTTTATTTTTTAAAAATGAATGTAAGTAATTTGAAGTTGTTCTTTTATCATTCTATTAATTCGCATGTTAGTGCTTAATTTTTTTTTTTGAAAGAACAGTCCTTGATTTCTTTGTGAAAGATCCTGGCAGAGGGAGGGGCAGAAACAACCATAGTTCAGCTGTTTATTTCTTCTTAATTGAAATCGATGAGAAACAGTTTTTTTCTTACATTTCTCATTTATCACTGGAGTGGTTAACAATAATCTTATGAATTTTGCAGATGGGATTAAATTGAATACCCTTTGGCTCTTCTTTAGATTGTACATTCAAGTTAGAAATAAAACAGAAAAATGGTTTTTTATTGTTAAACTGATTTATATCCGGCTTGTGTGTCATCCACAGAATTAGACACTGGTATTAATCTTGCATTTCTGCTGTACTTCATTTCAGTAGCTTGATCTATCTTAAGTATCATCCAGATCCCTCCAAGCATGGCTCCATTGTGTTACGCAGATTATAAAGCAGCCTCTCTAGATTGTACAGTCTGCCTCTTGTGTCATGTAAACTGATTTGTGCGAGGAGACCCTCAAGCACGCATCCCAGTAGTTTCTATCGTACAGCTTCATTGAAGCCTTCTCCTGTAGATCTGATTGTGTGATTGGGGCTTAAGTAGGAAAACAGTAGGATGTGGATGTAAACACCGTTAAGGCAGGAAAGAAGAAATACAAGGTTATGTGTACAACCCTACATATATGAAAGCATACATATAATTTAATGAACTTAAAAAAAACCAGACATGATGCTAACTACCATAGAGTCTTACTGAATTTTTTTTTTTTTTTGTTACAGCACAATAAAATACAATTGGTAATTGTAAATTTAGCATGGTCCCTTGTCTGGTTTTGTGTGTGTGATACACTCCTGATTCAGAAGTGGCAATATGTAACTCTTGAATAGAGTAGTACTCACGTCTATCTATAAGAAAATTTTTGGAGAAAAGTACATATCATCCGTATTTCACGTATGGGACAATTGGCAGTTAAAGCTGAGCTACGATTTTTGCAGCAGGATTGGAAATAGGATACATGTGTTCTGTCCATTTAGCTCCTCATCTGTTAAGACTACCCCTTATTCCTGAGAAATTGCTTTATTTTGGAGAGCAGCAACATTAATGATAAAACATGAGTAAAATAGTAATTTAGAATTGAATTTAATTTGGTGCTAATTCTGGCAAAGTCTAACTACACTTTTATTGGATTTTTCTTAAGTGGTAGTTAAATAAAAAGTAGCTTTTAAAAATCATGGCAGTACTTCCATATCCTGAAATCAACATCTTTTTTTTTCAGTCTGAATATTTAATTGATTAGTCTTCACTGAAGTTATCTGATTAATATAAAACTCTGCCATTAAGATCTTTTTTTTTTCCCAACTGCATGACTGTAGTGAGATGTTGCTTTTTATTTACTACTGATAATAGGTCAGATATTCTAACTAGTAGTTGTTACTAATTCAGGCTTTTTTGTTTCATTTTCTAAATCCACTATTTACAGTTGTTTTATATTGTTTTTATAAAATGATCTGCTATTGAAGTATTTGATTAACAAGCAAGCAATAACCAGAAATACAGTATTCCTCTACGACAGGAAAACAAAACAAATTGTCGCTCTGCTTTTTAGATTAAAGTTAACAAGCAGTATTTTAAGCATCTTTAATAATCTCCCTTTGTCATTTTTAATCCGCATATATTTTCTTAAAAATCTGTGCTGTTGCATGCTATTAACATCATACATCATTTATTTTTGATTTGTGAATTCTTAGGGAGAAAAAAGCCTTGCAACATTCCTGGTGTATGTTACTGTGGCAGTGTGACCTCTGAACAGGTGGTAAGATGAGGTCCTTCTAGTATGATCATTTTTCTGCTGATTAGAAGATAAAGCAAAATATGAATTAAGTGTTGCAACCTGAATTATAGATGTTCTTTGGCTTTTTAACAGGGATGAAATTAAACCTGATGCTTGTAGCATCCCATATTTGATGATTCACCAGGTTGTGTCTGGATTTATATAGTACAGTTGAGTTTAATTTAACATTGTCCTTTCTGAAAGGTATTCTCTCTGTGTAGAAAACATAATACTTATTTAGTCACCCAAGGAAATACAGCTAATTTAGAACTTTGTATTCTTTACTTTCATAGCAACAGCTCTTACTTATGTAAGGAATGAGTTTATCCTTAAAACTGTCCACTTGCAGAAAGCATCAGGCAGCAAGCTGTCAGCAGGATTAGATTCAGAAGCTCCTTTTCCAGTGAGTTGCCTCCACTGCTGTTTCTGTATTGGTTTTCAGCCATGTTATAGTCTAGGATACTTTATTGTAAACATACTGTGTTTTCATAAATGCTGAAAGGTCTTGAGGGAAAAAAATGCTCATCTGAACATGAAGTTTTTAATAGACTGAACAAAAACTGTTAGTACTTCGTGTCAGAATCTGGAGCATAGATTTGTCTGCCTGAAAAGGTGGCTTCATAGGACCAAGCTGAGCAAACCAGAATGCCCTGCTTGTATAAAGTCTGCTAGTTCAACTGCAAATCAGGAGTCAAACAACTCTTCCATGAAACTTCAAACTACATATAATATAAAATGATTGTACCTATAAAATATGTACCTAGTGTGTATTTTAAAGAAATGTGTGCATGTGCTGCCTGGATTTCTGGAACTACCAACTAAAGAGGGCTGAAACTTAGTTTTGAAAGGTTCTCTAGTGCTCCTTGTATTGTTTATTTTAGTCTGCCATGCAAGGATCCTGCTGCATGATGTAGGTCTCATGCAGGGTGAAAGTAGCAGCTCTGTTCAGTTTGTACTCTGTTAAGTGTATGTGTAGGATGATGTAATGGTGGTCTATAATTAAGCACTTAGTTTCTCTGAAAACAGGTAATGCTTGGAGTAGAACTAACCCAGAGCTATGAAGCTTCATCTGTGTCCTTATCTGTGCAGATCTGAAAATGACCTATCACCTACTTAACTTTTTCTGTCTCTTTTTACCTTTCCTAGTTTGATCTACTTGTGTCCTTTGCATATACAAGCAATTGCGATACATTAGAATGAGTTAGGTTAGCAGTCAGTACAGAAATGCGTGTATATGTTGGAAACTCTGGGTGCTTTGGAAAATACCTTCCAACACTATCATGAACAGTTAAAAATGCATTTTGAAGACCATTATTGTGTTACTGCACTAAATTTAATTTTACTGGCCAAGCTGTGGATGAGCTAAATTCTTGTTTGTATTTTGGATAATGCTGCTCCTGGTAGGCAGCCTTCTGTTTTTCATGAAAACTAGTTGTCCTTTTTCAGAAACTGAAGGTCAGAATCTTTGGAGTCTTTACTATGCTAAATACAAAGAGATTGGTATTGCAATATTACCAGTTATCTTCATGTGCTATGGGCATTTTTTTTCATAATATACAAGTTACTATTATCCATTAAAATTCATTTTCTGGTTATAATTGTTCTTCTGAAACACTTTCAAGCAAGGAGGGTAAGTGGAGATGTCATGCTAGTAAAAACAAAGATGTATATTAAAAAAAAAAAACTAAAAAAAAACCAAAAAAAAACAAAAAAAAAACCAAACCCAGCAAAACCCCAGAAAATTGCAGCTTCCCTTCCTTCCTTTTGCTTGCTTTACTAAGCTTGGGCTATAACTAGAAGGCTTTCAGTGTGGTTAAGACCTCATCTACTTTTGCAGAGATTTAAAACTTGGCTTGGTAACAGTAAGGTTTGGTTGGCCCCATAAACTGTTTTCCAGGTTGCCTTTAGTATTTGACATGTAGGGTGCTGTTTATGTAGAATTTATAGGGCTAATTTAAGAAAAATTGTGTGTGGTGGGATATTTTATTGTTTCAAATGTAATCAGATCTTGGCTGTGCAGAATGACAGTGCTGATGAGGTTTAATCTCTTTTGACAGGGGATGGTTGGCAGGGTGCATGTAAAAGCACTTTTGTAAAAAACAAGGTGGATTGTATTTGGGTTGGAAAAATGTTAATGGAGAATGAGTATCACATATTTGGGTTTTGTCTTGGAAGTTAAAAATGGTGTTTCTTTTAGGTAGCTGACTTTATCCTGAAATATGTGTTCAGTTAATGCCTTTGATATTTTGAAAGTTTGAACATTGATTTTCACTATCTTTTAAAATTTAATCTTGAAAGAGTTCAGCCTATCTTTGTGACACAGGACAGCTTTTAATACCTCTGTTCTGCTGCATATTTTAGAGCCCTAATTAGAGTGTTGAAGCTTAAAATGAGAAGTTGTTGCCTGTGACCAGAATGCATCTATTTCTTGCTATATTTACTGATTTGTGGGGGTTTTGGTCTAGTTGATTGTTTTTCCTATACCCTTTTCCAGTGCATTACTTCTATAATTGTCATCTTTTCCTTTCTTCTCTTGGTTCTTGTCTCCAGTTAACCACTGTGTCATTCATTCAGGATGACAATAGTGTCCATTCTTATGTGTCTTCTTCATATACAAATGAGAAAACTAAGGCCAGCTGTTGACATCAGTTGTACATTTCCAAACTTTTTCTGGAATCCTTCAGAGAGCAATCAGTATTGAGATAGTATTTGGATAGTATGTTCTAAATATGTTAGCTTGTGCAGTTGTCAGGAAGGAGTTTGGTGTTTGTGGGTGTTTATAGAGGGAAGCATCAACCCTCTAGTTCTAGTCAGTCTCTCCTGCTCCTGGCAAACATCCTAGCTGAAATCATGGACTTACAAAGACGAGAAAGGCTTGTCTTTTTGGGAGGCACCTAGCTGTCAGTTCTGGGGTTTTAGTGGTGTTGATATTGTTATCAGGTTGCTGATTTAAATGAATGCTGCTAGGAGCTTGGGAAGCAAGACCTGCAGACTTGTACATGACTCTCATTCTATTCTGCAACAGTCAGTGGTAGATCAGAGACTCAAATAGGCAGGGGAAAAGAGTTTTATGTTTTCTGCATCCAACTGCAAAGTTTGCCTGTGTGATATGTAAATTGGTGGTTTGCAGGGAGAAAATATTCTGGTCTGTGAAAGACAGCTACTATCAGTGGAGCATTATAGGCTGAAGGGACCTGGAAAACAGCTCTGCAGATTTAGAGGAAGGAGGGAGGTATCATGGAAATACAGCTGAGTAAGAAGTTTGGTAATTTTTATCTGTAGAGGAGGCAGACCTTTACTGTGTGTGTTTAAAAGCCAAAAATAATGTGTAGTAGCTGTGCTAGTCAGATGCATACAAACCAAGAAGTATTCTGTGCATAGTCCCCAGTTAGCCTGTAGTTCTTACTTTTCCGTAAGTAAGCAGTAGAAGAAACTATAGGTTACACCTAGGCCAAGCAGACCTTTAAGAAAGACCTTTAAGAAAAATCACATGCAAGAAGTCTCCAAACAACCAGGGAAAACATAAAATGCTTCTGTGGGATTTTACAGAAAAAGAATATTGTACAAGGATAATGAAACAAATGGTACTTGGTGTTTCTATAAAAAGCACTTAATGTGATAACCTAAAATGAAGAAGAAAATACAAAACCTCAAACCTACCAAACAGCACCACCACCCTCTGACCCTAACCTATATAATTTATAGATACTGTAATGGAATGCAGGGGAGTGTTAAAAAAAAAAAATCTGTTTTGAGGGATAAGGTAGACCATACTTGTTACATGCTTTCCATTGTCAGTATAAATGTAGAGAGACACTAAAAATAGGTCTGTCAAGACCCAAGAGTTTGACATACCTGGCACAATTCCCATATTGATTTCTAATCAATCTTGGGACACTGAGAAAATTCCAAAGGACTGGAAGACATCTGCTACTATGCCAGTACTGTTCCAAGGATGAATAGGATGACTGAGGTAATTACTAGTGTATTGGCTTAATGTTGATCCCAGGCAAAGTAGTGAAGTGACTGATACATATGTCAGTGAGAACAAAATTGACCATCAGCAAGGATTTGAGAAAGATATAAAATAGTTTTAAAAAAAAGGCAGGTCCTCTACCAGTTTTAAGATTTGGGGATAGATTATAAGGCATTTTCACTACCTGTTAGTCTTCTGTAACTCTTGTGATCTTCAGTTCTTAATTTTACATGTTTAGAAGTAAAAAATGGCAAAGTGGTAGAAAAGAGACTGATAAAATTTCATTTGAATTGATAAATATTAACAAATTTTGGTGAGAGGGGTTTTTTTGTGATGTTTAGTTGTTTGGTTGGCTTGGTTTGGTTTTTTTTTTTTCCATTCTGTTTTTCATGTTGCTTGTTTCCAGTCTACCCTTGGTCTTAGCTTTTAGGTATTCTTCTTGGTGTTGGAGATTTTGCATGGGTCTCTTCAGGGATTTCTGGATTTGGTGATGTTTGCTGGTTTTCTTTAATTTGAAGTTTTAAATGTATTAGTAGACGATGACATTTCAGTTGGGAAGCAGGAACTTCTTTTAAAAGAACTTGAAGTCTTGAGGAAGCTGAGCTGTTGTTAGGATGCTGTGGTCAAGAGTGGCTTAAGAGCTTGGGTAGGGAAAGTGGAAGTTGTACTAACTCTGTACCTTGCACAAATGATGGCCGTTTTGTCATGCATGGATGGGTTTTTTGTCTTAAATCCAAGCTTTTTATTTTAAAATTGTATAAACACTTTAATAGCATAACTAGATTTTTCCAAAACCGAAGGCGTCTTTTAATAAGACATCTAGGTCATGATTGCTTTGGACTTTTTAAATTACTTTAGTTTTACTCTTTTTCCTGTCCCCGTTTCTGATGCTCTATCATGTATATTCACATGGTACAAGATTGCATGGTCCTTGATGTTATGCTATTTATGTATTTGTTTTTGTTCAAATGGGTAGTGTCTGCTGTCCAGTACTCTCCAGCTTTTTTTTCATTTCATGTATTTCTTATGTCAGAAAAATTATATTTTAAAGATAATTGAAGATACTTGCCCTTGAGATAAATTGGTTTATTCCAGCTCTCCTTTTTGTATACTCAAACACAGAGGGAGATAGGTTTCAAAAAGGTGAGCCATTAATAATGCCAATTCTGCACGCACTGCCTTTAGCACTTGCTGTTCTAATAATCTCAACAAGTTTTGTAATGTTGTTCCTACTTTTCAATTAAAAGTAAAAGTGTAACTGCATTGGTAAATATTTCATGTGAAGAGATTTTAGCCCATGCTGGATCTAGGAGTGTTTTACTCCTTTTTTTTCACTTTAAGCCTCTTGAAGTGACTCCCAAGTGTCAATTTGCATTGCAGTTGGTTTGAATGACCAACATGCTTCAACATTGCAATGTGCAGCTTTGCAGTTTGAGAGAAATGAGGGAGGAGATATTTTTAGACATTGAAATTGAGATAAAAATACTGATGTTTACTGAGGAGACAAGATAGCATTTTATACTACAGTCTAAGCTGTCCGGTTGACTAGTATGAGGTAGACTTTCAAAGTTTCAAATTTGTAAATTAAAAGTAAGTAGTGTGCCAGTGGTGTGATTTCTTTAGTCACTTCCCATCACATTTCAGTTTTCAAACTGTGCTACAAATTGATGCAGATATACTTAAGTAAAGCAGTGTACTTTTAATGCAAGTTGTAAGCATAATGGGATGCCCTTCCAAGTGAAGATACATTTTGCAAAGTTGTAGTTCTGTTGTATGTAAAACGAACATACTGCTGCATGCCTGGCAAGTGACTTTGCAAGTGTTAACGGTGTGTATAAAGGTCTGGGTGGTACTGTTACCTGGACTGAGAATGCAGCAGCCAACATAAAATCACTGAGTTCTTTCTGCAGCTCAGGAAAACTGGAAAAGGCAGAGTCTTGACTTGGCTTGCTTAATGTGACTGTGATTTGCAAGAATGCGGTCTTGGGTCTTGTGTGCTTGAGGGAGGTGATGATTTCTTTGACTGACTTCTGTAGTTTTTAACAGTTTATACTTAAGAGTAATTACTTACACCTTCTATTTTACTGAGATTGTGCCTCTCCTACTTGCTCTTTAAGAGCATTTTAGGACATGTAGTTAAATAAACTGTAAATTTAACTGTATTGTTAAATAAAAAGAATTCATGTAATCAGTACAATTACATTTTCTCATAATACTTTAGTATGAACTGTGGATCCAGTGGATCCAGTAAATATGGAACTGAATGCCTGAAATTCTTCACAGTTTGGTAAGCAGTGGTAAAAGAAGCACTTTCTCACAGTTGGCAACATGAATAAAGTTAATAATACTGTGTAGTGGTGGTCTTTTTAAATAACCTTTCACTTGCCTTCTTATGGGTATCTGAGAAAAGAGAGAATAGTTGTCATGAGTAATTGTCTTAATTTATGCGGTCTGAAGTTCTAAAAAAAATTATTGGATGTAAATAAAAGATGGAAAACTAAGATTTCATTTTATTAATAATTAATGCATATGTGCTGTACTGAAGGCAGTCACACTGGAGCTTTCAGTAATATTCATATTCTTATTTCTTGTGTTCTTTCAAATGTCTTAGTCTGAGCTGCTTTCTGAATCAGCACTTCATGAAGAAATCAGGACTTCTGTAACGGGATGATCACCTTGAATGCTTCATTTAAGAGAGCTCACATCAGAACTTCCAACTTACAGTTTGAGCTTTCTAATACAAGTTTTCATTTGGGTGAAAATTACAAACTTGATAGGGTTGTAACCTTTTTGGTGGGCATACCACAGGTATAAAAATAAACTTAAGTCCATACTTTCCTGTTACCCCCTTTTTTTTTTGTTTCCTCTATCAAATATAACTTTACGAGTTATGAATTTTGTAGACAATCATTAAATTGTGGTCTTCTGACCATCATCTTGTAGCTGGAAAAGAAAATTATTTTCTTATGATTCAGAGTTACAGCAGGAGGGAAATGGCTTAGTGCTCTTTTAATTAAAAGGTTACCAGTAGTATAATTCATGTATAGACTTACATGTGACCTTTAAAGTTTTAGTGGCTGAAATGGGTAAGAGTCTTGCAATGTCATGGGTTTTGTTGCTTTTGAAGTTACTGTAGTGAGCAGGATAGTTAATGGGAGTATGTTGGGGCTTCGTTCTGTATTTTTTTGTTGCAATTTCTCTAGTTATAGTGGACTTAAAATTATCTTATATTTAGGTCTGCAATAAAGCTTAGTAAATTTTCAACTTTTAAATTACCATTTAAACTACCCATTTCCAAAAGGGAAAAAAATAATTGCACTCAGATATCTACAGCAAGGTCAAAAATAAAATGTAGATTTTTTTTTTTTTTTCCCTATACTCTAAAGGGATCTTTTAATTTGATTCTGGCTGTTCTTAGAACTTGACACTGCACAAGACCTTATTGTCCTTGGTTGCATCCTTGGGTTTGACAAATCATAAATTCTGTGACCAATTCTGGTCATTGGACAGATTAGAAATAGACCTCATACACATTGAAAACGTTATAACAAATGATTGTCCATGTTGTCAGGAGGATAATCAAAAAACCTGAAGGTTCCCTTTTTGCAGGATGTAGGAAGTGTTGCTACCCATACTTTGATCAGCTTTAACTCTGGATTTTATTAAAAAAAAATACTCTAGCAGTCAAAATAAATACCTTCTTTGATATGAAGATGCTCACATAGCTGGCTTAGAATAATCATTTTATGCAAGGATTTCTTTTATTCCATGAGACTGTTCTGTATGTATATTATAGCTATTCAGTATGTTGTATACTTGTGTTTATGGAGGGCACAGCAGAGGTGTAGTTACCTTTATTACCATGAGTAATCTGTGAAACTTGTATATTATACTGGTTTGTGGTAGCTGGCTATATCATCACTGCTATGCATGCGTGCTTACTCCTGAAAAAGAAAACACAAACATTTAAAAGATAAAGGAATGTTTGAAGGATCGTGTTGCATGACAAAATCTGCTGAAGAGGTGAGCTGTGTGAAGAGGGGACATGTAGCTTTTGTTCATACTGCCAAATGATCCAAAAACAAGACTGAGAAACATAATGACAGTCTTGTTCTGCAGCAGCAGCCTATCTTTGCCAAAATAAATACAGAGTATTAGTAAAACGTTTATTTCAGTCTTCATTTGTTACCAACCAAGCAAATGTCAAATAGGGCATAGTAGAAAATAACAGAGAAGTCTCAAGAAACAGTTTCATCAGTAGGTAAAAAAATGAATGTATGCTTGCGTATATATGAATGACTGAAGTCTTTAAAAATAGTCAGCTGAGAAAGTATCAGCGATTTTTTCAAATGAGGATGTTGTCTTAACAGGAATGAGGCCAGGAATGAGAAGGGATAATTTGTGGAAAATTCTTAATTCCATTGCATTAATTATTAAGGTATGAATATTTTAATTTGTTGTACTTGACAGAAAGCTTAGTCATGGTAGGTAAATGCATTCAAGTGCATTGACAGGTAACATTCAGTTAAAATGTATTGAGCAGCTCTTGAGTCCTTGACCAGGAAGTAGTTTAAGATGTAGCAATTGAAGAGTTCATCTGTAAGAGTGAGTAATCTCTATTATATGCTGAAACATAATCTCAAATTTAGCTTCATAGCAGTCATTTAAAAAAACTCACTAAAGACCATATTTTTTTTTATTTCAATAAGAGTCTTACAAGATTGAGGGATCAAAAAGGGGAGCAAAATGCTTAGAGCTGATTGTCAGGTGTTTTGTTAACAATTAGTAGATATCAGCTATCGATAAAAGCTTGTCAAATGCCTGTGATAAAGCTGGTATGAGCAAATAGCAAAGGAAACACACCCATATCCATATGGCTTGTAAATTATAATGGTGTAACAAAAATATTTGGGGAATATAGACATACTGAAGAAGAATAAAATCCATTATTTACCTTTTTGCTGTTTCTGGAGGCTGAGGAAATTTCCTATAGAGGAATTAAAATAAATGAGTCAGAAAAAAATTCCCGATTTGAAGTTTAAACTAAAGATCCTATTAACTTGCTAGGATTAGGAGCTTTTAAAGGACCTTAAATCTGGAATTGCTGGACTGTTTAATAGAGCATGTAAGATTTAATTTTCATTAATTGCTAACAAAGGAATGGGAGGTACTAAATGTGACTAGAGCCAGTGGTTTGTTTTTTTAAAAAAAGATCGTGCCAAGGTTATGAGGGATGAAGAAATCTTGAGAACCTCAGCCTTGTCAAGTCTGAACTGTAGCAAAGAATGAAACTAGTGGAGAACAGAATGGATGTGTTTACTGTGGTGAGGAAGAATTGGTGCGGACGTTTCTGAGGGGAAACTCACCATCCTAAACCTGCAGAGCAGCCACTGAGTCTATAGATAAGTATAAGGTAACCCAGTTTTACAGTGAACCTCAACCAGGTTGCTCACCTAAGGTTCCTGAAGATACTGAGCTCTCAGGGATAACATGTTCTGTTTTCCCTACAAAGAGGTATTTCAATTCTCTAGAGGTTTGTGATGTTTTGGGGTGACTGGTGAGGTGACAAAGGTTAATTAAAAAAAATACTTAACAGAGTGAAAACAACTTGCTAAAGGCAGCACTTGTGCTGTGCTGACCCACTCCTTGATCAAAAGGGCATTGGTTGGATGCTGCCAAGTGCCTGCTGACCTGTATTGTGGGAGGAGGAAACTGGTCAAAATTGTGGGTTCACAAACATGTGCTCTAAATAAGGCTTATATCTGTCAAGAGGTGCATGGCATTTGAATTACTGTGAAAGATTCCATCAAGATATTGATTCCTTTGTCAAAAACACAAATGCGAAAACAATAGAGAAAAAGAATGAAGCAGTTAGGCATCTTTATAGAGATACCATGTGTTCCATGTGCAGTTTTGCTCTGTGCTGCTTTCTTGATGCATTGGAAGTCAACAAGGATGATTTAAAGTGTGGAATGTCTTCCAGAGGTGATTAAGCAGACTGCTTTTTATTCCCTGAAGGGGAAAAAAATGAGAGATGGATGTAAAGGAAGTTTATAAAATTGTAAGTAGCATAGACATGATGAGAGAATAACTGATTGTAATTTCTCATACTGCAGATACAGAGATCCTGTAAGGAACTCAACTTTTATAAGTAAAGCAAAAAAAAGTTATTTCCTGTAGCTTGTAATTACATTCATCCCAAAAGTTAAAATGATTTGAAAAGTGATTAAGTGAAAATTTAACAAGGGTTGTCAAACCTGGAGGAACAGTCCCTGTACAGGAAGAGTGTAAGAAGCCACAGATGGCTAAATACTGGTAGGAGGGAACTATTGCAACATTCCTGCCCTGCTTTTGTAATCTGCATTTACTTGAGCATTTGCTGTTGGCCATTCCTGAAAGCAAAATGAAGACTGGATATCAAGGGTTTAAGAAAAATTTGCTGTTCTTGTATCTTTGTGTTCAATACTGTCAGATGTTCTTAGATTTAATTTCTGGGTTTGTTCCCCAGTTCCCAAAGTTGTCGTGAACTTTATTTAAAAATCCGGGATAGGGTTGCTCTGCTTTTGTTTGCATTTTTGGACGCTGATCTGCATATGTATTTCATGAAACATTCATTGTCGGTCAAGCTTTGTTACTTGCTTTTGTTCCTCTTGTTTGAAATTTAGTTTTCTGCTGTGTCTGTACTTTATGGTGAAATAGCTTTTGAGCTGGGTAGTACAAAAGTTCAAAACTATTTACTTATTTATTTGTGTATTTATTAAAATACAAGGTTAGCTACAAAGAAAAAATAAATTTTTCTTCTTAACTAAATGGACTAGAGCTACTGCATACAAATCCCTGTCTTATGACATGAAATGGTGATTGAAAATACTGATGTTCTGGGAATGTCATCATGAACTGAAGATACACTAATTCTAGAATTAAACTTTGCATGTAGGTGTAAAAAGCTGTATTGTATCTGAAGTAGGAAGAACAGAATGCTTGTATAAGACAAGGAGAGTTCAACTGTTACAAGATATACTGTAGCTTGATTTTTCCAAATTATGTTTGGTTAGGCCTTAAATTTTTGCTTCATAAAGAACCGAAGTACGTAAGTGAAAATAGTTTGCTTCTTTTGAGTTTCTGTGATAATTTATGTAAATGCGATGCTTTATGTATACAACTATAAAACTGTTATTAAAGTATGAGAGTATTGGTGCTGAGGAGAAATTGAGAAACTGGCTTTGTGACTTGAATTCATGTTATCTGCTATGTCTGTTACTATGTTGTTCATGCTGTCATGAGAGCATAACCTTTTGAAGCAGGACTCAGTTAAAGAGTAAAATGCCTAAGATTAGGGGCTTTCATATGTATCTGTATATGTATATAATTATTGTTCAGCACTCTGCTGGCTTTGGAGGTTGCTTGGGCAAATTCTGAAGCAGACATCCTGGTCCATCTGCTGAACAGCTCCCTCAGCTTGTTACTGCAGTGACAACTTGCGTTTATAAGAGGTCAGCCAGACAGCATACATGAAAACGTGCAGGGAAAAACATCATATATATTGAACTGAATCCTAGCTGGAGTGCAACATTTTGTGTTTCTAAATGTAGGTTTGGTTGAATGTTTGGGATACTTTTTCAGTTGTAAATGCAACAATTAAAATGGCTATTACATTTTAAGAGTTAATCAGATACTTAAGAGACTTGTTTCTGTTAAGCCTTCTGTTATTGCACTGTTTGACTGCAAGTGAGTATGCACAAATTTCTCTCTTATAGGGATGGATATGGTGGAAGAATCCAGCAATTATATTGCAGAGGGGTGAGATAATTTCATACTATCAGGTCTTTGANTTTTTTTTTTTAAAGTCAGACTGCTCATGTTTGCGTGCTTTGAACTTAAAGGTCAAAATGAAAAATGATCTTTGGAGAGAAGCACATTGTGTCCCTTCAGATGAGATACAAATCCCAGGATTTTGTTCTGCGTATATTTCATTTCAGATAAGCTTTTTCAGGCAGGTGGAAATGAATTGATTAAAAATGCTTTCCCTATTTCAAATGTAATCTTATGTCTGCAAATTTTGTTTCTGCTTTTGACATATATATATATTTATTATTATTATTTTTTGACAGAAATCCACACTTTTCCAAGCAGAGGAATGTGCTTGAGTTTCTGATTTTAAGAATGGCTTCCTCTCTTTCCCCTCAGTTAAAGGAGGGGAAAGAGAGGAAGCCAAACTTGATATGAAAAGGCACAATACATTACTGCAAACTTGTTTTCTTTGTTAGACATGATACTACATTTCTTTCATATCTGATAGCTTTCATCAGAATGTTATACATAATCAATTATGTTGCTTCAAGTTTACAGAACAAATGAGGCTGCTTTTCTAAATTTCAGAGGGCAACATACCAAGCTGCTGTGGCAAATCAAGAATTATTGATGATTCACATTCTCTAGAAACAGGCAAACATACTTCACAATTTTTAACAACAGAGCTACTGGTTTCCTTGTGGCTTGGAGGAAGCATAAACCCACCATGTCCAGAGAGAGTGTCTGCAGCCCTGCTCTTGCATGCAGTGCAAGCTACAATTCTGCTGACTGGAGCAAATACTCAGTCAAGTGAAGTAATGAATGTTTGAGAAGATTCATAGGAGGACTAGATGTACTGAGTCTCTTTGCAGGATACACTATTGAGAATTTCTGTCTGTCCTGATTTTTCACTCTGTTTTCTCTTTTATGAGTATGCAGATAAACTAATGTATCCCATCAGTTGATTCAGGTAAACAAGAGTTGGGTTGAGTCCCCTTATCTTGCATGAACTATTCTAGAGAGACTGGTGGAATTACATATTGCTTCAGACCATTAAGCTCTATCATCCTTTGAGGCTTAACCTTGCCCTCCTGCCTTAAATTTGAAATTTAATTCAATTAGTAGATTCCCAGCTCTTTTTAGGGGGGTTAAAAGTGTTTGCAGGAATTCACACAGCGTGCTTTGTGATGTTGGATTACTGTGACAGAGGTGGTGTAAATAAAGTCTCACTACTGATAAGAATTACTCTGATTAAAATCACTGTGTTACAGAATTTATAACTAGTAGTCAGTTTCGTTTACCTTGTTATGTGCTACTGAAATGGCAGTTATGATTCTTTGCAATAATACTTGAAAAATCAATTCCTGAGGCAGAGAAGCTACTTTTTATGGTTTACTTAGGTTTTGTTTTGTCTGTCTCCAAAGACTTGCAATGCTTTTCTTAGTCCAGCATGTGCTATTTTCCTGAGATACATTGGTAAGAATCTTTTTTGTGTACTGACTGATCTGTATATTGTTGCACTTGGTGAAACGGCTTTTTCTTTAAATTGTAGTTATTTGGACGTGAATACTTGTAGTGTATCCTGTGATCAAACTCCTGTAGGAGGTCTGGCTTATTTTGGTGTTTCTCTGCAGTATTTTGTCCTCTTGTATTCTTTAGTAAAGACTTAAATGACCTCACTCAACGCACATTTTCATGTTTCCATGTTGAATTTCATTATCTGTTCTGTTATTCCAATCTGTTATAATTTAACAACCCATAAATACCCAGCAGTAATACTGGGTGGAGCATTTGTTTTCTTCCCCATGCTGCCCTTCACCACGTGGCAAAACCAGGTGTACGAACTCATCCATGTTGTGGGGTTTTAAAAAAATAAAGTCTTTGAAAATTTAAGTTAAAAATGTTAACATTTATGTTCTTAATCCAGAGTTACTTTGATACTTTTTAACTAGCAAAGTCCCTCTGCAATTTTGTAGCAGCTGTGCAAGACAGCTGTACTGGATTAATACAGATAGATGATGCAGCCGGGAGGAAGGGGATGTTAAATAGCAACAATGCTGTTCAACACAGTGAACAGCATTGTAAATGTTCCTTGCTGAATAGTCTTTCTTTGTTTTCAGAAGTTAATTCATTTGTGTGCATAGCACACATGTGCCATCTTCTTTCTTTAAGCAGCAAAAAATACAAAAAAGTAATAAAAGTATCTGAGTGTAGTTAGTTTATGCTGTTTTCAAAATGTGCTACGTGTCTCCATTTGGATAGCTGTTGCTGTGTTGCTGGGGTTGTAGCCTCTAAAATCCGTATTTACACAACTTAAAAGTGTTTTAATACATGACATGAGAAAGAAGAGTCAGAAAAACTGTACACATTGTGAATATGAAAAAGAATATACAGTTGCAGACTTCCCCCCCTCCCCTTTATGTGATAAAGAAACATTATTGCCCTGTCAAAACTTTACTTCATTACAAATAAAGCAGTAATGTTGATGAAATATAGTGGGTAAACTTCACAGGGTTTTGCAGTATATTTTTTCCTGTGCAGTTTTTTGGTGTACAGGGCAATGGGCAATTCTGTTCCGACTCTTCCTTCCCAAAACATGTGATGCACATGAAGTGTGGCAACTCAGGGTCACGCAGATCTACAGTGAGTTGAAATAGCTCACTGATCCAATGAAAACTAAAATTGTCAGGCTATTTAAACTCAGTGCCTTGGTAGCTATTGTGTAAGGAGTCTGCAAATAAGCACAGACAGTGGAATAGGAGGAACCATCTTTTTTGGTGGTCACCCTCAGATAGACTGGATTAAAGCACATTGGAAAACTGACTGTCTAGGTAAGATCCTTTTCATAGTCTGATTAGGTCATTATTTATTAGGTAAGCAACCAAACTGCTTTTATGTTAATGGACCTTTTCAGCAACTTCTGCCAGCCGTTCTGAGCAGGAAACCAACACATAGAGGTAGTGAGAGGAGGTGCCAAAAGGCTGGCACAAGGTGTTTGAAAGGTATGCCCTACTTGATTAAAATAAATACACATGGCTATCCTCTTGTAACTCTGTTTAAAGATGTAAGTAAAAAGTCTCTTTCCATTCTTTGATATTGATATAAGAAAAAACAAAAGTTTGAATATGGCTGGGTGTTTGCTGTAGATTTAATAAAGGATGGGGGCCCATCCCCTCTGCTTCCCACAAATGAAGGGAGCACAGGGATTTACTGCTGTAGAAAATGAGCTTTTCTGCCACGTTAGAAAATAAATGCTACTAAGAATGACTACAGTTCAGTTACCCTTGGTAATGTGTGTCACCACTGCTCAAGTAGTCAGTGAAGCAACTTGACAGTAGTCTCAACTTGGTTTAGCAAATAGAAGGATTATTTCAGGAAATCCGGTTATAAAACCCCACTGGACTGAATTATTCTGAATTAATTTTAAGCAGAATGAGGCTACTAGAGTAGTTTCTGCTTTTGTTTGGATTTGCCAGTGATTCTGTATTTGAAAATGTCATATCTAATAAACTGAAAGAGCAGGTAGTAAGTTTGACTGAATCAAGACAGGTTGTGCATTTGGGTTTCTGAATTTACACCATGGTTGCATATTTCCTGTACAGTGTATTGTGAGCAGGGCTGGGGAGAAGCTGTAGTTCTGTATGGGTGTCTAAAAATGGCTAAAAAGAACACTGAGAGTAAAGGAGAAGATTGCTTCAAAGATTAAAAAAAACGAGAAGGAGCATGAGTCATAATGACTTTTGAAATGCAGATATAAGAGTACAGAAACGCTTTGACAGGATTTGCCACAAATCGGTAGCAAATCAGAAACTGTGGCATGGGAAGTAACAACAGATAATGTTCCCTTCCTGTATTAACACTCTTCAGAGGAATTAGTGTCATCTAAAGTTGAAGCATCTTACCAAAGTCTGTATTCATGGCTTTTGAGTTTTTATTCTGTGTGTACGTACACATAAATATTTCTCTGCATGCTTCAAAGGTTACTATTCCATGTTTTTCAGAGATAATGAGATATGATACAGCATTTCACTTGATTAGAGGGTTTCAGGATTTTGTAGAGCACAGCAAGGAGGATTTACATGGAATTTCATCAGGAGTTATCAGACTCAAAATATAATTGCTATTTGTTTGGAATGCTGCTTCTTAAATAGTGTTGATTAATCTGCTTCCTTGGTTACTCCTTTCATACCTGTAAACATGAAGTTAAAACAGTATAATATGTTGGAATGGATACCAAACGGAAGTGTTCAAATATACTCCTGAGATTGTTTTATTTGTCTGTACAAGAATTATTTCCTATTGTATAAATGCAAAGTGAAGACCGCAGCAGTGATTTTCTTAAATCTGCACAGAACTTTGCTGTTTTCTGTCCCTGTGCCTTAGCTGTGTGAGCTCTAATTTTACAGACAGAGGAAACTAGGTATAATGAAAAGTTAATTAACCCCAGCAAGAACCAGCAGTTGTACAGATGTGTGAATAAACTAGAACTGAAGGCCTGTGCTAAAGTCTGGGCTCAGGAATTTTGAGAGGGAAGAAACACTTATGATATTTTACAATGGGGAAAATGTACACAGGTGAAATTCACACTTTGATGCTGTGTTGTACTTGCACTTGCATCTGCATTTCATCCAATCCCATTTTTCTTTAGGTTACCTTCCTGAATTAAAACAGAACCAAAACTGCATCCTAAAGGCCTAGTGCTGCTATCAGCCTCTTCTTGGACTCCCACAAATAGGCTTTTTTTGTCCATCTTGTAGACACTGTATTGAAGAGGATTTGAGGGAAGGGAGATCTCTCTGCATCCTGGAAGGTATGATGGAAAAAGCTATTTATAGGATTTAGAGGAAGACATAGTACTGTCATAGGTATCTTGGGAATTCCATTAAGAAACAATTTCAGCTTTCATAATGAGTAGTTTGTTCTCCAGGCTACCCAAAATACTGATCATTTCAGTACTGTCTTCCTATAATGAATTTGCATACACTATTACCAGTTTTAGGCAGGTCAACCTGATTTGATAATCTAGGGGGATAGCAGTGTTGTAGTAAACTGTTTAATTATTCTGTGCTGGTTTGAGATCCCAGTGAGGCTTTTTATAAAGCTTTCAATTTTTGTCTGCTATTGCATACACTGCTACCAATTGACATTGCAGGTAGATGTATTAAAAGTTACTGAAGTTAATTACAGCACTAACTTAGTAGTTAATTTAACTGCTACAGTTAAATAGGAGAGGAGTATACTCTAATCTCAGTTTGAAAGTTCTTCATACCTCCTCAGCACAAGGAAACATTCTGAAACTGGAGTAGTTCACGGTTCAGAAGCAGTGAGACAAAGGCTCTGTGGGAGCAAGAAGAGTGGTCAGCTGGAAGCATGAAGAAAATATCTCTGTGTGTTCTGGACACTCTATCTTGGCAAATCTTCAGCTTTGTCGAAGATGTGTAAGCAGTTTAGGTGTTAGGGACGTTTGGGTAAAACCAAGTGCTAAATTTGAAGCATATATTTTTACATAAACTTACTGTTTTTTCTTTAATGTACTGACTTAGCAGAAATTGCCCACAGAGAGCATCTCTCAATCATCATTTTTTTTAATGCAGCGGCACTTGAGTTAAAAGCAGCTGTATGTTTCTCCAGTTCCATTATTTGGACTCCTTAGACGTAATTATTTTAGTTTTTTTCTCAAGTCGGTTAGTGGCTTTTGGGTGTTAGTACTGCCTTACTTTAGCTGAATAGACAGAGTCTTTTAAACACTGCTTGAAGCTAACAGATATCCAGAAAATAAATAAATTTCATGTATTTACTAAGAAATGTATTCTACTAACCCAGTTTGGGGAAGAAGGTACTCAGCATGACCTGTTTGTAATTTTATTTTATTGAGGGAGAAATTGGTTTTTTTGTTTCTGTCAAATTTATATGGCTTTACTACTGTAAATTCAAAATGGGTACTCTTTTTTAGTGAAACTGTTACCATATGTGTAATAATCATATTACATAGTTAGGAATGTAGTTAATTAAAGTTATCTTGAAATAAATACTGAATTTGTAGTTTTATATTACAGAGTTTCTGTATATCTTGACATGGAGAAAGACATTGTCAGTATTGTTAATGAGGAAAAATTTGGCAGTTTTTAATCATTTAGTTGCCACAATATTTAGTATGATACTGGAGACAGTCACTAGAATACTTGGATGGAAGAATGCAAGCAAAGTCAACGCAAGCAAAGTCAATTCAAGCAAAGCTTTAATGCTTTAATTGGATTTCACCTTTTTTTTAATACAGATAGCGATATAATTTACATTCATCTTCACTGCTTGTTCCTTGGATCTTATCCACTTGCTTTGACATGAAAGAATTGAATGCAGATTGCTTCCTTCTCACTGTAGTCTTCTATGGTATAAGTCATGTGAACTCCATTGATTCGTTTCCTTGAAGTATTGGAGCCTGTGCTGCTTTGGATGGTTCTACGTTCTGATTACCCAGGATGCTTACAGTTCTTTAAAATGTCACTGCTTACTGTCATGAATTCATTATATATTTTATAAACTTTTATTCTGATGCTTACAGTGAATATTAGGCTTTAGATGTGCAGATCCTTGTGGAATTGAGACTTACGCCTGTGTTTCTCTGGCAGGTAACATCAGTTGTTTAAAATACAATATTATAGGAATGTAATAGGTACTTGTTTTTGGATACAGCCCTGATGCAAGAATGGAAAAACAGAATGAGAGATGTATTAAATACTTTTAGGTGTGTGGGGTTTTCCTAACATCATGTTTTGTAATGAACTTGTAAAGTATGTTTCCACTTTATGGTAAATAGTTTGCATTTTTCCCAATAGTAAGTTCCATAAGAAAGAATTCTTTCTCCTGTAATCTAGCATACATCTTGATGTTGATATCATATAACTTAGCTCTATGTAGCATTCCTAAAGGTAGCAGTTTAATTATTCCTTACTTGATGAGAATGTTATCCTTGACTTCTGCTAAAGTTTAACTCTAGAATATTTATACTTCACTTAGTATGACAGCATATTTAGGTAAGCAAAAGGAAATAATACCTAAAGATAGCCATTTGAAATTTAGGTTATTAGAGATGCCCTTCAATGTAGTTAAGGTTTAAATCATAGTTTGAATGTAGGGGTAACTTTGAAGGGTAAACAGTGAATTAGTCTTAAATTGGGATTTGTTCGGTGTTATAATCCAGTATTGCCCACAGTGCCTGCTTGACCTATTTGGCCATTTGGACGTTGCTGTTTGGTGTTACTCACTGTCATTACTGAGAGATTTTGTTGCGTTTATAGCTGTAAATGAGATTAGCTGGTTGTAAGATGTTGAAGAAGGAGAAAGCTGGAAACTAGTTTGGTTTTTTCATACTAAAAACTATAAGCAGTCTGAAGAGGCTAAGGAAAAGTGTTCAAATAACATGTTAAAGTAGTGAATTAAAGCTGGAGAGGGAAGAATGAAATTCTGGATACCTGTTGTGGTGGTGGTGGTTTATCTCTGGCTCGCAGCTAAACCCTACACAGCCTCTCACTGGCTTGTATCAAAGAGAGAACAAAGGGTAAAAGTGCAAAAACTTTGGGTTGAGTTAAAGACAGATTAATTAAAAAAAAAAAAAAAACGGGGAGAAATGACAACGAAGAAAATCAAACCCAGGGAACGTGTGTGAGATGCAGGGAAAAAGCAGTAGCTCACCGCCAGGAGACCCATTATCAGCCAGTCCCCAAGCAACAATTGGCAAACTGCACACAAACACCCCTACCACATGCCCCAATTTTTTATTCCTGAGTGTGACACCATGTGCAATGGAATATCCTTTTGGCCTGTTGGGGTCAGCTGTTGTGGCTGTGTCCTCTCCCAGCTCCGTGGGTGTCCCCAACCTGCTCACTGGTGGGGTGGAGTGAGAAACTGAAAAAGGACTTGTCTCTCTTTCAGCACTGCTCAGCAATAACTAAATATTCCTGAATTCTGAATTGTCAACAATGTTTCTAGCACAAATCCAAAACATAGCACCATACAACCTACTGTGAAGAAAATTAGCTCTAACCCAGCCAAAACCACCAACAAAGGTCTTAGACATTTTCAGAGATTTCTTTGAAATTATGATGGTCTGTAGAAGCGTAGATGAAATGGAAAATTGTGTTGAAACTCATGTGCATGACTCATTTTACCTGCTTGGTGAAACGGTTCATGCATACCATTGTAAAACTGCAAAATAATGTATCTCTTTGATCACCTCTAGCTTCTGTGTGCAAAAACTTTGTGTATTTCCATTAATTCTGTGATAGAGCTGTATAAAGAGGTCTTCTGGAGCAGTGTGTGAATGGGAGATTCGGAAGGGCTTTGTTTTGTCATTTCTGCTGCACTTTTAAATAATTAAAATTAGTTCCATTTTAGGACACATAATTGTTTCAGTGCCATAGAATAATCTGAGCTGTTTTTCATAGTAGTTCTATGTTTACATCACAGATAGTACAGAGGAAGCTGTTGTCCTTCCCTACAGTTTTCATCCCCTGTTTCAGTATCTTACATCCTTTTTACATCTTCCTTCCCAGAATGAATGGTGATTCTGAGATAATAAGCTTACCCAGCTCTTAGATCCTCTCTGTTGCAGTTTTGGTTGTGTATTTGGAGAGAGGGAGAGCAAAATAAGGGAGTAGCCTATGTTTTCAAGCCTGGCTTCATCTTTCTTTTCTAACTAGTTTTTAGTTCTTCAGGGATTATCTTTTCCCATTTAAAAGAATGCAATGTGTTCAGGTTCATCTGTCTTGAACAGATTGTTTATCTAACATGAGAATTGCTAATTACCTTTATTATAATCTAGTTTTCTGCTGATAATGCTTCTTGAGTTTTTGTATGCTTCCTACTGAATGTGGTTGATACATGACCATGAAATTGTACTGTGATTAACTTATATTCTGGCGTGGAGAGCAGAGGGAGCAATCAGACAGTGAAAGAAATTAGATTTTCTCTATTCTCAAGGGTAAAAGTGAATTTCAAGTCTTCTGTTTTACCTCATTCATACTAATAGTATCATACCATGTGCTTCTCTGCCATTAAAAATATTTTCGTCTTCTATATATAATTGACAATGGCCACTGTAAGAATCTTTCTTTTTGTTTAACAAATCTTATAAAATCAGTAGTTTCACATTAATAGACTTAGGCAATGCTGCTTGAAATGATAGTAATATTTAGTTAGGTTGACATTTCTATAAGCTTTTTACATCTGCTCAGTTTTGTTGGAAACTAAACTCGGAAGCCATTCGGTTTTACCTGTTGGTTGATAATGTTGTTTGTTGGATAGACTTCAGAGTATCTCAGGGAGCAGATCTCCTGGGTGTGAGTGCTAATAATGGAAATAATGGAAAGTATGAAGATGCTGGAAGGGAGGAAGAAGTTTCTTCTCCTTCGTGTTGGTCAGGAATTTGTTTTCAAGCGAGTAGGATTGAATGTCATAACCTGGGAGGAAGGTATTCTTTACTGAAACATTGCTGATTGTTAACCTTATTGTTATTGTTGTTACTTATTGAGGTATGCTTGATGTCTGGAATATGGAATTATTTTCGTGTTTTGTCTAGTCCTGGGTAGCCCAGATTTGAACAACTTCTGGAGTAGCTGTTTCTGACTGACCTGCTAACCTCTGGGGCTTACTGGGGGTAAATATGAACATCAGTCTTACCAGAAATAAGATGTAGATTTTAAGCTGATGTGCATTCCATATGTTCAGTTTTCTTGATGTTGGGAAAGTCATTTAGGAAACATATTTGCTACTAGTGATTTGTGATTAAAATACCAAGCTTTAGAACCTGTGTTAAGTAAGTGAATCAATATGACCATGCGAAATGGTAAATGAAGGACAGGATGCAGACAAAGTGTGCTTTTGCTACATGGGAGCTTAGTTAGAAATATTAAGTTGGTGGGTTTTCTTGTCAGAATCAATCCATGCCACTAGTTTAAGGCTTATATGCAAAAATCGAAGTAAAGTGTTTGGTTTAGTTGATTATGGTTTTGCATGTTTGAGCATGACTTGATATTGGAATAGGTTTCCTGAGGGGTTTTCTTAAACAAAGCACACACACACATATATATATATATATATATTCATTCTTGATTCTATACAGTTTATTTCAAGTATGTATTGCTTCTGCATTGGAAAACCTAGGCGTTATGGAATTCCCTATGATTTAAGCATGCAAAATGACTAGAGAATGGATGAGACTATTACTGAATGAAAGATGTATCCTAAAATTAGTTCCAGTAATTTAAAATTATTTTGAAAGCGTATTGTTAAAAAATTACTTAAAATGTTAGTCAAAAGCATTCAACTCTTCATCCTTCTGTTATATTTTAAAATAGTATTGAATAGAGGCACTACAGACTTTTTTTCGTCTCCCTTAGTCATTACTGTGGTACCTAATACTGTTTAAAACCAAGGGTGATAGTTGGTCATTAAGATTTCACATAAGAACTAGCAGCGGTGGATTGTTTGGTTGTGTTTCTGTATAATCTGTGTTTATCAAGCAGTATATACTTTATATCCTTTATGGGTAAATGAATAGTTCTAATAATACTTGTGTTTTCCTTGTTTTTTCTATATGCCAGCTGTGAAAAGAGCTGGCCAGTGTCTTCACAGAAGCATTCCAGGGATGTGATGTTTAGGGGGCATGACTGGATGCAAATTTAAGCATCCAACTTTGATTATAGATTTGCAAAGTAATAATGATACAGTTTGCAATCGATATAGGTAAAGAGTAGAGGTACTTACGACACTGTAAACATGTATTTTCTGTTTTAGAATAATCTCAGTTTCAAATGTTTACCTAAATAGTTTTGCTTTCCATTAGTTTTCTGTTATTTAATTTTATATTTGTGCTTATGATACCATTTATATAACTATGCCTTTGTTTCGTTTTACAGAGGAAATAAAGTCTGAAACAGAAAAGCAAAGGTATGTGATAGTTCATCGTATTGAGTGATAGTGCTTTTAACATCTTAAAATGTGTACCATAATTAATCTGCATGGAGAATATGGGCTCTCTCTGAAAAGCATTTTCAACGTATTTTGGGTGGTTGGTGGTATCTGGAACATACAGATAGTGCTGCTTTATGTGACTGGCTATTCTGATGCAAGGCACAGGGCTTGGGAGAAGCAGCAGAAGATAGTTTAGAGGGAGCAGGGTGGTACTGTCTGGCCAAGGAGCATAGGAAATGGGGATCAAAGTTGGAAAAGGTCTCTGTGGGTAGCACAGAAATATCTTCCAGTGTGTTGGAAGAGCCTTGAAGTGGATTCAGAGAAGGAGGAAGAATGCAGATAAAAGACTTGAAGTGAGTCATCAAGGAGAGGAGATTGGGGTGAGGAAGTAGAAATTACCAGAGAAAAGTTAAGTGCAAAAGATAGTGTCTAGAAAGGACCTTGTTAGGGAATAGGTGTAGATTTGCGAAAGCAGTTCCTCTGCGAGTGAAGCTAAACCCAAAAACTGACATTCAACAGTATTCTGCTGTCAACAATAAGCTGTAGAATCTGTTATTGGTATTTCATTACATGTTCCACAGGATCATCTTCGTCATCCAATGTACGTTGCTAACACTGAGTCAGGGCTGTGTGGTGAAGACTGTTCATACCACTTGTTGAAAGAATTGGATCAGTGGGTGAAACTGAGGATGAAAGTGTTCTTAGACAGATGGTGCTGCTTGGGGATCTCTGTTCTCCCCTGTAATTGAATTTCAGTTTTGGTAAATCATTTAAACCACAGGTGTCAGAGCTGGATGCTAGTGATTTCTGCTTCATCTCCTGAATATTTGAACAGAAATATACAGTGCTGGCTTGGAAAACAGAATCACTTCTAGCTGGAATAAAGTTTCAGAACTTCGTTTCAGAAGATGTAAAGGAAAACTTAATATCAAATGCGCTGAAAAATTTAGACTTGCAGCTTATCAAATTGGGCATATAAAACTTAGTGGGGGCATCTGATTGAGATTGTGCTTCGCTCTTCACCAGCAAAATAAAGTCCATACCAAGAGCTCATAGTAAGATCGTAAAAATAAATTTAATATTTGTGTAGTGTTTAGAAATTGTTGCATCAAGCACCACAAGATTATCTCAGACAGAAAGTAATAATGTGAATTTATAATAGGTTTTTCGTAGAGTAGTTTAAATAAAGCAAAAGTCTACTTTGTGAAGCACAATAAGAAAAACTGCTTTATGTTAAATATTCAGTGAGCGATATTTGTTCTGGGCACTGAATAAGGAAAAGTGATATCTGGTCCTGTAGTTAAATACCATGCTAAACTAATGAGACCACAGAATTAAAATTATTTGTACAAATATGGTTCAGCCAGTTCTGAACTTCAGGCACATAATTTCTGCCCTATTAATATCTGAACTTTTGATTTTTTTTTTTTTAGGGGGTAGAATGTGTATGTCTTATCTTCCTATATACATTTTCTAAATAAATTCTGATTTCTTCAATGCTGTCTTTATTTTGACAGTAGCCTTTTGCTGCTGTGAAGGCTTTGCTGGACTTGGAAATTGTGAATGAATTTCTCTATTCTTACTGTAGAGTCAAGTATTTTAGGTGCAGTAGAAAATGCTGTTCTTCTAGGCCCTAGAATAGAGAAACGTCTTAGTCTATTAAATTATTTTCAGGTTCTTACTTCTGTAATTGAGATTCAAATACCATAATAAAGGGGTATCTCATGATAATTCTTTAAGTTTTCCAGTCCCTGTTCAAGGCAACTAATCTCAGTTAACCTGGACTGCACTGAAGAGTAGATAATTTCCACCTTCCAGAAATTTTGCATGGAAAACAGTTTCTTTTGTTTTGCTGTTTGTTTTTTAAACAGAACTGTAGTTTAAAGTGGGGTGGAGGAGAAGGGAATAGAAACGAACAAGCTGATTTATGTAACCATTACACAGCAAATGCTGCCAAAATAATTTTCTCCATCCATTGTTTGATACATACCTTAGCCTTTCTCTTTGGCTAATACATAAATTTCAGCATATTTTATAGTTCCCATGCTTGGTAGATGCCTTGGGGGAAGAAAGTTTTGGGGATAGTTTCTAGGTTTAGAAGCAATTCTAAACATTAGGACATTAAGAAGAAAAGTCCTGCTGAGTTCCTCTTCTCCCCTCCCTGCTATCTTCTTCCCTTGCATTGTCACAACGTGGTGAGCTTACCGAGTTGCTTTTCCAGAGACAAATGTGCATCATCTTCCATATTTAATACCTTGCCCATTTTAAAATAGCTTTCAATTAAGAGATGCTCCAGGCTTATGCAGTAGGTTGCTGTGGCATTGGTTCTTCATTTTCAGAATCTCATCATGCCCAGTTCCTTGTTTTGGACAATTCTGGGTCTACTTCCAGAGTGCTCTTTTTAGTTTAATTTTAATGGTTCCAATGGATATAATCACTTGATGAGGAACAGTCTTGTCATAAGACGTAAGCAAAAGATAACTGCTCTTTCATTCCTCAGAGTAAAGTTTTTATAGGAATATCAGAGAGTTTTAAGAGCACAGAAGAATCATGTACTTCCTCTTCAACTTATCTGATTAGGGTATTGTTCAAAAGAGCTCTGCTTCCAGCAAAACAATACAGGGCAATAAATAAAGTTGTGCATCCAACAGAAAAACAAACCTCTGCTTTTCTTCAGGACAAAAATGTGTAGGGATAAATTCTTAAACCCTCAAAAGAGATTTATTCAGTAAAAAGTAACATCTTAATACTAATTATTCACTCTTAAGACTTAGAATAAGACACCCGAATTCTAAGCAACCTAAACAAGGAGATCTGTTTGAATGTGGTGCCAGATTATCATCTCAAGGACAATCCAGCCTACTCCTTGGAAAGCTGAAACTAATTTCTATTGATTAGTTTAAGGCCCACTCCATAATGCGTGGAACTGCAATCATGCTTTGGATTTATAATAGACTCTTAACAGTTCATTCTTCTGCTTCAGGAACATGAAATTGAATGCATTCCTTGAAGCATCTGATTTAATTAGCAACGTGCATAGGACCTGTACTTGAATGCAGTTGTTCTGTGAAGATCTATTTGAATTACTGCAAGAATTCTGTAAGGCTTTGCTACAGAATATGACATTTTGCACATTTTTTAGTACTGCTGATCAAGTCTGTGTAAGACAGTGTGGTTTACCTTTTATCTAAAGGTACCTATATGTGCACAAAAATGGTTAGGAATGCTTTATATAAAGGTGATGAGTTTTTCTGTGAAATGAGAAATTTTAACATCTTTCTTTGAGCCAAAGTCAAACTGCATTGGTGCACTCAAATTAGTGAAAGATGACCCATTCTTAATTATCCTTTTTTTGTAAGTATTAATGAGCATGACCTTTCTAAAGGTGCTGTAATCAATAAAACTTCATCAACTCATAATTTTCTTGCTTATGTACAGTTAGTAATTTCTAATAATTTGCTCAAGTGAGATACGTTGGTAGCCACTGAACTCTTAATTTAAGTGGTGTTACCTGAAGCAGAGATTAAGATAAAGGTTCACGTGTTTCATTTTGTTAGTTTATTGCTTTTGCCAGTCTAGTAAGGAGTGTCCTTTGGTATTTGAGAGGAAACAAGTCTTTATGACTCCAAACCATCAGGGACCACTGAATATCCCTTTAGTGTGCAAATGGATTAATTTGCCTGGTGCACTAGGGAGCCATGAAGTACAAAAGGTGTTTAAGAATATTTTACATATTACCATTGTTAATTTCTAGGCATTATTCTTTCCTAAAGTTAAGTTTCTTGATATTTTATTTCATTCATAAACATTGTGGTGGTGAGAACTGTTTGTGTGATCACTTTATAATATTCTAATACAATCATTCTGTTTAGTCCCCCTCATGGAGAAGCAAAGTCTGGTTCAAGCACTCTTCCACCTGTGAAATCAAAGACAAGCTTCATTGAAGCGGACAAATACTTCCTACCGTTTGAATTGGCATGCCAGTCCAAGTGCCCCAGGATTGTCAGTACCTCTCTAGATTGTTTACAGGTTTGTATGAAGATGAACTTAACCATCAGCTGTAGAATCCTGTTGCTTTGGAGGGGAGTGCAGTTGTTTGTAATAGATAATGTCATGGGGTTTTTATTATTTTACTTGATTGCACAAACAACCAAATAGAATGCATTTCTCACAGAAGATGAAACTATGCCTTATTTATTGTGTAGCGTATGTATGTGTTTCTTTGTGTATATATGTATTATCACAGTTACATGTTTGCGTTACTGTGTATAGCTACCTATTTTTATGTGTTTAAATATATGTTGAACTAACACAGCAGGTATAGCATTAGCAAATTCATTTTATGCTATTTATAGTTGCACTAAAATATTTTCAGTTCAAGATGTCTAGTCTCTCAAAACTCTGAGGCTCCTGTAATGTTTTTAGAAGAAATTCTGCAGTATTTTATTTAGCCATTCACTCCACCAGAGCTGCCCAACAGTGAACTCAGTTTATAGTCAGAGGCACATACGTGCCTGGCCTGCTCTCATAGCATGATGCTTCTCTGTGTAGCATGGGGATTTACAAGTACTCTTGTGCCTAAAGTGTTCAGAGGAGGATCTTACTAATTTTGTAATAAATTCCACTTCTAAATATTGAAGACCTAAAACAGTTAAAAACAGAAGAAACACTTAAAAATAACACACTAGCTAGTAGCTTAAATAGAGAGCATTTGTAGCTGGTTTATCTGGTATAAAAAACATTCGTGTGTTGACTGATTATGAAGATGTGTGATGTTAGTTTTTAGAATCCTGTTTGTTTTAAATGTTTTAAATGTTTTAAAACATTGTTAAATGATGGACAAAACCTTTAATGTTAAACTTGCTGACAAACTTTGTATTGCCGTTGCTGAGTGAAAATGGAATAAATCTGGAGGCTATGTAAAATAATCCTTGATGTTTTATGAGACATGGGATAAAATGTACTGTTTTAATGACTCTGTGCAAGTTAGAACTATCAACTGAATTTATTTATTATAAGAAAAAGCTGGCTTAATTTTTTAGCTCTTATTTACATGGGTTATTTTCTTCTCTCCAGAAACTTATAGCATATGGACACTTGACAGGGAATGCTCCAGACAGCACAGCTCCAGGAAAAAAACTAATTGATAGAATTATCGAGACAATATGTGGCTGTTTTCAAGGCCCTCAAACAGACGAAGGGGTTCAGCTACAAATAATAAAGGTAACACGTTTAATACTTCCTGTATTTATAGTGGTGGCAGCAGGAAGACATTCATTACCTCGGAGTTCAAAACCAGAAGTGCTTATTTGTAAAAGTCATGGTAGTTTTAAAATATTTCCTTGATCCTGTTTATTGGAGATGGAAACTCCCTATCCTATGCCCTTCCCCTAATTTCTCCTACTGCATTTTGGGTGAACTCATCGTTGTGGCCTCAAGTCTTGTTCATAGACCACTGGGTGAAATTTCATTCGCAGCAGACCTGTGGAGCCTCTAATTGTGAGGAATTACTGTCAAACAATCCTGCACTCCCGGTGGGGGAAATGGTAATTAAGCAGCAAATTTTAAAATCCGTTTTGGAATTGGTTGATGAAATGCAATTAGACCCACCAGTTGGACATCACCATGGTAGCTTTGTGCTGCTTTGTCACACACTTTTGCATGAAGGAGGTCCAGAGTTTCTTTCCACAGCGTATATAAATGTTGCATGTGGAGTTTGTACAAATGTTTCTGGGAACCTGTTTTCTGATTGCAGCCATTAATTATGGGTATTTATTGCAGGAAATCACTATGCCAAGTACCAGAATTTAGCTGCCTAGTGGAAATGCTGTACCCTGCTCCTGTAACAGCAGTCTTTGAATGGCTGCAATGGTGAGCGGCAGTGAAGAATGCAACTGAAATTAGTTAAGGGAATACGGAGTGTTTGTTACTTCATAATCTTGTGCATATGTATCCTGAGGCACTGGCATTTCTTGCAGAGTGTATTTTCTTGTTTCAGTGCAAAGAATGTAGCTCGTGTTTCTTCTCCTTTTCATAGCTCAAACCTTCCCTGTTCTTTTTTGTACTCCACATCTCCAGCAAAGAGTTTTTGTAAATGTTGGTTCATGCTGCCGTTCTCTAGATTTGTTGTGTTTTGCCCAAGTCTTTAAGATGTTTTTCATCCTGCAAAGGGAAGTTTTTATTGATTTAAACTTTCAGTGGCTGAAACTATTACAACTCTCTCTCATTGTAATACCATCTCTCTGAATGCTTTCTTACTCCAGCCCTCCTTGCCTGAAGGGGCTTTTCTAAGAGCTGGTACTCCTTCTGTCCAGGAGAACAGCTGAGAAAGTAAATTCTTCAACAATTGTAAAATGCATTGTGTTCCCTCATTTAGTGCCTTAATTATTGTATTGTTTAGGTTTAGCTAACTACCATGGTAGAACGACTGTGAAAGTGGAGAATACTGTTTTGACTTTGACTCCATCTTTGTCCAATACACTGAACACTATAAAAAGCTTGAAAATTTTCAATAACCTTGGCAAAGACCAGAACTTCTGACTTTGGAGGAATAATGAAACTGCCAAGTCAGTCGTATTCTCTTAGGCTTTATAACTCTTCCATTCTGAGATGAATGTGGACCCTGCTTCTCCAGTGTAATTTGAAGGATGGATCATATATCTTCTTAGATTCTTCTGTGGTCCTGGTGATTAGTATGTTATCTGAAGAAATTTAATTCCATCAGGGAGATAGAAGGCAGGGGACCTGGATCTCCTGCTTTTTTGTGCTGGTGTTCCCAGGCTGTTACCCACAACATAAGCAGCACTCCCACAGGGCAACTGCTTCACCAACACCACAGTGAAAGCTGAGAACTTGAATCACTTGGACACCTTTGTCTCTTGGAGGATTGTCTTGGTTCTGCATGCAGAATGGGTGGCCCTTGCATAGCATGCTGTCCTCACTCGGGGATCTGGGAGCTGTCGTGGGGAAGAGTTTACACGCAGTGCTGTTTCCAAGTTACTAGGTGGCTTTCCGGGGTGTAGTCATCTTAAGCCCGTTCGCAACAACCAGAACCACACAGACATTCTGAAAATACCTTTCTGCTGACTACCAAGGAAATAATCTTGCTGACACCGAGGAGTATAATTTGTCTTTTTTTAGTTATGTAAGCTTTAGAGTCACGTCCTGAGGTAGTTTTGATGGAGACCAGTTTAACTTTTCTGCTCCTATTTTCACTTGCATGTTCTCTTCTCTGTAATGCCCTTGTTCTTCATCTGCCAATTCCATGATGAACCAGACTGGGAAATTGGTTCCCTTGTAGTTTATTTTGATTTGGTGTAATTCTGATTTGAAGCCATGTAACTTTCTTGAGTAGTTGTTGTGGTGGGGATTGTTGTGCAGAAAAAACGCATGTAATTAGACTGCTGATGCAATTAAAAGTGGTTTATTCAAATTGTGTGTGAAATAACATCCCTTGATTGAATCTTTCTGCCTCCAGGTTTGGTTTCCTACGGCTGCTGTGGTATTTGTGGTGTTTGAGTGCAGACTTGCACTGACAGTTGCAGAGGTCTTAGCTGAAGTTCTGTTTACATTTCTTCTGGTCTTTAGGTGAAGAACTAAAATTATGACAAAACTTGTGCTTTCTTTTTTTAATCTGTAAATAAGGAATAGGGATGTGGAGGAAGGATGGGAGATGATATCGTCTGTTTACACTTGTGTTTTCATTCCTTGATTTGCTGTATGAAAAGTATTTGCTATTATCTAGGTACTTTTACAGCTTAGCTTACTAGTGTTTGGCAGAGAAAAATTGTTGCATGTGTTTTATATTTGTAGTCTGAAAAGTTGAATGTTATTTAGTGACTTTTAGTGTTGCTTAAATTCCAAAATGATTTATCTGTGAAGGTTATTTGATGTATTTGTTGTTTTGTGGTATAAGGAGTTCAGTTTCCTGTGTTTTTTCAAAAGTCAGTCTGTACTAACATGTTATTTTGTGATAAGTAAATGTTTTCACGTTAACTTAAAAAAAATATTACTGACAACAACCCTACAGACCCTCTCAAAGGAAACAGAATTATGTGGTTCCAGTAGCTAATTAACACTAGAGAGAAGAGCTAGCGCTACTGTGGTTTATGTGCTGTTGCAAGAACTCGAGAGTTTCCAGGCAACAGAATTACGAAATTAAGACAAAGTAAGCCTGTGCTGATCAGATGACAGCTGTACTGTGTCATAAATCTTCCAAAGATAAGATGATCAGAGTTGGCTGAAAGGAAGAAAAAACTGACCCTGAGTTGAAAATTGTTCTCCTGGTTGTAGTCACATTACTTTGTTGTAATCATGCTGTTCTTATGGAATATTCAGTGTGGGAGGAATCAAAAGTTTAGAGTTATAGATGGATGCTGGATGTTTTTAGTAGAGGGTTATTGTTAATTTAGTTTACTTTTAAAATTACATTCGTTTTGCCTCACAAAGCATGATACTTCCTGCACTGTTCTAATCCTTTTGTTTTAAATAATGGAAAATTCACTCAGCAAACGTGCTTCAGGCTGAAAGAAAAAATATTGTGGGTGTCACACAAAGATACGATAATCTGTAACTCAGGAAATTATTCTGAAGATTTTTCTCCTTTCCCAAAGCCATCCAATGGTTGCTTATAAAAACAAAAAAACTTCATTTACAATAAGTAGGTGTCAGCACAGAGTGGTAGGGTCTTTCTCAAACACAGAACAATAGGTATGAAGGATTGGAGGGAAAGTATAAGGAAACAAACTCACAGGATGGTAGCCAGTAGTTTCACGGCAAGGAAAGCTTGTTGTTTATTGGTATTTTTGCAGGCTTTGTGACAAAGAAAGCTTTTGTGGAAGGACCTGAAGGAGAATGAGGTGGTGCTAACCTTTCATGAAGGTTTCCTTACATGCCTAAAGAACAGCAAAGGGGAGGAGTAAATAAAGTAGGCTTTTTTTTTCTTTCTTTTATTCATTAGCTCACAATGAAGATACTGGATGAAAACAGGTGAGCTAAGTGTGACCAGAAGGAGTAGGAACTCAATTGCAAAAAGCCTTGAGCAGCAAAACTTTACATGGTAGAAAAGCGAAACATAATGCTGTGACTCCATGGGAGTAGCTTGCTCTTCTGACCTCTGCAGAGAGCCATTTTTCTGTCCAGGCTTTGCTCCCAAACTTCGTCCTACCCCATCCCTTCTCTTAACGTTTGTTTTAATACTCTGCATCTACTGAAATCACTTTTAAAACAAACAAACAAAGCCTCAAAACTAAACAGAGAACCACCTGTGGATGCTTTTGTTCTCTGATTTTTAGTTGTATTGATGAGTTGCTGTTAAAATAGCACAGGTGGCTTCATGCCCTGAACTTGTTGCAAAGTAAACAGTAAGAGTGTATGGCTGGGAGGAAGGCAGACCTTTTGTTATTCCACCTCTCAGGGACTTATGTTGTTGTGATGCAGTTTCAGATTTTGTGTAATCCTGCTTAACTGGGGACTGTTGCTGAGGTAATTGTCCGCTGCTCATCTGTTTCCCCTCTCTTCTTCCTCATGTTGGTCATAGTAGCTGTTTGGTCACAGAATAAGGCTGGGGAGTAACATGGAGAAAAGTACAAAAATGAGAAAGGAAGGGTTTATTTTTCTAATGTATGAGTTCACAAGGGAACTCATAGAGGAGCAGTACTGCCACTTCCTATCATAACCTGTGGTTTCTCAGGGTTAGCTGTCATGGCATTGTGATAATGATATACTCCTTTATGATAGAGAATCAGATGATGTTGTTTAGGGCATGTCAGCAAATTGAGCCCTAAATGAAAGGTGCCAAGAGGGAAGGATGTTCAGAAAGTATTTGTAAAATACTTCCTGTTTTGCATTCATTCTTATATTTCTGCTGTATTGTCATAGTAGAGGAAGAGAAATGACACTGAGATGTGAAGTTAGCATGATTAATAGCCTGAGGATCTAAATTGTAAGGAAGATGGAAGATATGAGCAAGAGATTGAAACTAAAAATGCTTATCAGTTTGCAAATGTGTATGGTAGTCATTCAGATTAGTATCTAGTGCCTGGGTAGGGAAGAAATCCAAAGAAGTGACTATCAAGAGCTCTGTAAACTCTTTTATAGTTTGATATCTGCAAGGAGATGCTCTGTAGAAAGAAAGACTGATTCCTCAGTCTGCACTGAAAATGTTATTCAGTGAATTTGGATTAATATATTAAGGAGGTATGTCTCTGTGTGTGTTTGAAACATTTCTTTGCCTCCACACTTCTAATCAGGTGGTGTGAAAAGAACCAGGCTCTACTATTCATAACAAGCATACTGAAGAAAACTTAGAAAATTCAAGCTGTTAAGCCAATTAAAACAAAAGACCACAGTCTATCTGTAGCCTTGTCACCTTTCTCTACTATCTGGCTCTGCTTTCTATTATTAAAAGCTGGGGGAAAAAACCCTCATAAGACTTTGCTCAACTGAGATGGAAGTTAAAATTGGATTTTCAGGTATCAGCTTCTTAATCATCCAAATTTAAGAAGACAGAAAGTGACACAAAGGAGTAACTTTATGAGTGACATCACCAGAACCAGAGATGGAGACTTGATCCCCTTGCACCTTTTCATTAGTGTCCCAAGTGCTAGGCTGCAAGAGACCATGTTTTCCAAGTGAGAAGCTGTGGGTGGTTCTTAAACTGGTGTGTTAAGTGTGTGTGTTCATGTTTCAATGGTATCATTTGTAACTGAGTCAAAGAAATACTAACTAAATCTAAATACCTACTGTATTAGGTCCAGACAGTAGTGGTTTGGAAAAAATAGTTGTTTATGTCTGCATCCACTTGTTCAACTTGTTTTCAAGAGTTGACTGATTTTACCTTTTAAGGGGTTTGAGTGAGTGATGGGTACTATTTCTTCACTTCTTGGTGCCTTGTGTGTATAGAAGTTCTGACAGTGTCAGTAAGAGATGTGAGGTATGGTTTGATGAGTAAATTACCCAACACTTGAAATAACTTTTGGTTTTAACTGTGATAAATTTACAAAAGTAGGAGCTTTCCAGTGCATCAGTTCTTTTTTACTTATCCTAAACATCCCATTAAATGATCAGTCTGTCAAAGTTTTTAATGCTCAAAATTCCCTGATTCTTTCTGTTGGTTTACAGTGATGAATATAAACTGTTGTGAATCAGGCTCTTCCCCTTTCACTCTTCAACACACTGACAGTGTTTTCAAACCCTGTCCTCAGGTTCCATCTGCCTCTATTTCTGTCCTTTAATCCAACCTCCCTCTGCCTCATATAAAGATAATTTGTTCCTTACTTCTGTGTTATCTGATCTGTAAGTGGTTTATGCGCATTTTTTTAAAAGAGAAGCAGATATTAGCTCAATGGGAAGAAATAAGTGAATTTCTACATAGGGGGCTAAACAATTTTCTAGCATCTACCAAAAGAAAACTTTTATAAAGGGCAGTTGTCTTACTATAGCTGTCTAATCTCATATTCAATCATTGTTCATCACTTTTACATTTATTTCTAAAACAGCTTTTGGACCGTTTGGCTTCCCTTCCAGGTTTTAACAGGTAGTCTGTTTCTCTTTTATGATCAGAAAATTTGAGGATGGAGGAGGTATTTGAAGAAATTTGAGGAGGTTTTAGCTACCTTTCTGATGGCTCCATTGGTTGCTTCTTGCTGTTACATGCTATGAAACATGTATTTCTTAGATATGTGGATTAAAAACACTCAGTTTAATGTAACTGGTAAATATGATTTTCCAATATGGCTACAAGAGTACGTGGGAAAACATAATTAAATTGCAATTCAAGATATGTATTTGGATGTATTTAGAAGCAATCCAGTTTTGATATTTATTAATGTGCAAACTTTCTGATTGATAAAGGTTTTGTTTGATAAATATATGTATGTGTGTGTTTGTTTATTTAGGCTTTGCTCACTGCAGTAACATCTCAACACATAGAAATCCACGAAGGAACAGTGCTACAGGCTGTAAGAACATGTTACAATATCTACCTAGCAAGCAAAAATCTTATAAATCAAACTACAGCCAAGGCCACTCTAACACAAATGCTGAATGTTATTTTTGCACGTATGGAAAATCAAGCAGTGAGTATCTCAGTATCTTTTGCTAGAAGCTACCTCTTGAAAGCAAACTAGCTTTGAGAGATTTGTTTCATTGTTATTAAAGCTTTTTAGATTTTCTAACTTGGGTACTTTGGGAAGAAAAAAAGTAGTATCTGATATTTTTCTTCTTGTGTTTTTAACTCTGAAATATGAAATAGGTGGGCAATGTGGGGTTTGGGGGTGGGGGTGGTGTATGGGTTTTAAATTTCTTGTAGTGGTTCATTGTATTTAATAGATGTATTCACCTCAAAGGATATCTTGCTTTGGTTTGACTTTACATGTTATCATAATCCATTATACAAGTCACAGAAATTCTTCTCCTTCTGGGAATTCCAGAACAAGGGACTGCAAAAAAAAAAAAGTCTACTTTGATATTTTTCCAAGCACTCTTTGTTTATTGTCACCTCCACTGCCTGAACTTCCTTACAGGGCACGCAGACAACTCTTGGTCCTGTGGTTTATGTAATGTAGTCGTCCCTTCTCTGAACTATGTGCATAGTTGGGAAGCAGCCCTCTTGCAATGGATTATCCCATGATACTGAAGTTATTTATAATTAAACAGATGCATTTTCTTAAAGTGTTAGAGCTTTAGGAAGGCACTGTGTAAGCAGAGACAATAGAGATGTCATCTTTATAAAATAATGCATATGTCTTATTGTTTTATTTTGATAGTGAAGTTCTTGTGTGTTTGCAATGCTTTTGTAGCTTCAGGAAGCCAAACAGATGGAAAAGGAAAGACACAGACAGCAACACCATCTCCAGCAGTCTCCAGTAAGCCATCATGAGCCTGAATCACCTCAGTTGAGACATATTCCAGCACAGACTGATCAGCTGTCCAAAGACCATGAGAGAGAGCTTGACCACAGCACAAATGATGTGGACAAGAACCTTCAAGAAGATATTGAGGCAGAAAATGGATCTGACATTTCTAGTGCTGAAAATGAACAGACAGAAGCTGACCAAGCCACAGCAGCAGAAAGTAATCAGTGTGTATTTCTGTTTCATGGAGGGAGGGAAAAGGTCTGTAAAAAGAAAGGCTTGAGGACTGTCTTTTTTCTTTCTCCCAAACCTGGAGTCAGGCATAAGTTTTCAAGTAGTTGACTAATGCAAAATGCCCATTTGTCCTTGTTACCACTGTCCATCAAGAGTATCCTTTAGTCCTACACTCTGTTGTGGTCTCTGTATCAAAAATTTCTTTTTGCATCTATGTAATATTGTGAAAGTTTTTGAGAATAACATCTCAAAACCATGAAGTTTTCAGTGTTTAATGTATGTGAAAATACAAAATCGATGTGTTTGTTGGCATAGGCCTATAGATTAATTGCCATTTACAGGTTAAACACTGGAATTTTTACATTCTGCAAATAACTATTTTGAAGCATCCAAACATTTATTAAGAGATTTGTAAGTCAATTCTGAAATATTAAGTGCAAGCAAAATACCTTCTTATGTTCAGAGTTTCTCATTAATACTTGTTTGTGTTTGTTTTTCTTTATAAAGATCTTTCTAAAGCTGATGGAGGAACATATGATGGTGAAAGCAATGAGTGTGAAGAGAAGGCACAAGAAATTGTAGAAAGTATTGTGCAGGAAATGGTGAACATAGTAGTTGGAGGTATTATATTAATATCTGTCTAGTCAATAGCAACTGTGCTCTGATTCTTGACCTTAAGAATTATTTTACCACTTTCAAATATTTAACTGAAATTTATCATCATTTAAATATGACTTGGATGCTGAAGAAGACAGTGTCAGTTGTCAGACTTTAGCTGTGCATTACTTAACAGTAAAATGGACAGGATTTCATACATTCATTTACATTCATTATATTGGAGAATAATGTTCTTTTAAAATACAAGTTCTTGGTGGTTTTTTGTTTATTATTATTATCATCATCATTATCATTATTATTTCTATATAAACACTTTTCAGAAGTGGTTCCCTCTCTGTAGTAGCAGTGTATCACTATATTTTTCAGTTTGTTGGAAATTGTCTATCAGACTAGTGAGTGATGTCCCCTACCAGTACTTCTTGGAAACTTGGTAGAGTGGTGACCCTGGCAGTGAGAAGTTATAAGTAAATTTTTTATTGTCATTGTCATTAGTGGGACTTGAGAGTATTTGCAATTTTATAGTTCTGTAATGCCATGTAAATTCTACCTTAAGCTGCTCCTTATGATCGTTTTAATATTTAAATGTTGGTTTTTAAAGCTCTTTGTAAGTTTTAATCTCATGTAACATTTGTTAATAATTTTTACCTTTTTTTCTGATAGATGTGGAAGGGACTGCTGGTGGTGATGGCACAACTGTATCGTTAGAGGACGGCAGTGACAGTGAAAATATTCAGGCAAATGGAATTCCAGGGACTCCAATTTCTGTTGCTTATACACCATCTTTACCTGATGACAGATTATCTGTCTCTTCCAACGATACTCAGGTACAGGCAGTTATAAATTAGAAAATTCTGAAAAAAATTACTATGTTTTAAATGTTGCCTGCCACTTGTGCAGAGTGATTAGTGTAATTCCATAAAATAAGTTACTGAGATGAATTTCAAGTATTGTCATGTTATTCTACTTTAATGCACTACTTAAATGAATTTTTTCTGAATAAATTTTGCATGCAATGTCTTTTTTATCTCAGCGTGTTTTTAGCTGCGCCATGGAGTTCATTATTCCAAGATTAGAGAACTCAGTTTCCTGTTTTGTGAAGTGCTCTTGAGAAGCTATAAAACTAGTATTCAATATACATAGTGAAGCATATAGCCAATTATACATGTCTGTGTATTTCGAGTGTGCTCTTTTCAAACAATAAATAGAAATTTCAAGCTGATAGCATGATCTTAATGCAGTGATTTCGGATCAAGAGTTTCATGTTTGAGAGGATTTGATTTTCATTAACAAAACAGATGTGAAAATACACTCCCTCTGTTGTATCAGACATATATACACTTGTCAGCTGACCAAGAGTATCTGCTGTCAGTGTACTGAGAAATTAGGTTTGAGAATAATAATTTTAAGTTCATTAAGTTACAGTCACATAGGCCATCAAATAGAAGACTGACATGAAATATGTTGCTTATGTGTGGAACATAATACAGAATTGTAAGAACTTAGTAATAGGAGTGTTTATGGTGCCATAGAAATTTTATCAAATGTATCTGGTGACAGATAGGTAACTATTCATGTTCTATTAAAATGTCTAGTGTTTGGGTCCTTTGAAAGTAGTTATCTACTGAAAGTGCCTGGCAGCAATTCACTGCAAATTACCCTACTTAAACCTGACCTACCTAGTTCATGACACTGTTTAATTAATTCTGACTTTTTACTGAGTAGGCAATTTTTAGTAGTGACTTTATTTTCAACTGTACTGCAGAATGTTTTGTTTTAGTCTTGAGACCATAAAGCTAAAGTGAATTAATTTTATTTGTATAATATATTAACTTCCTATTGCTCAGAGGTGGGAATTTCCCTACACGCACTGCTAATGCAAAATGGAATACTGAAATATGTTAACCTCCTTAGGAATCTGGAAATTCTTCAGGACCTACCCCTGGTGCTAAGTTTTCCCACATTTTACAAAAGGATGCCTTCCTTGTATTCAGGTCACTGTGTAAACTCTCCATGAAGCCCCTGTCAGATGGACCACCAGATCCAAAGTAAGTAGAATTTAAGAATTTTCCTAATGAATATGAAAATAAAAATAAATTATTTAAATATTTTTGTGTGTTCTGTTATTGAGAAAATAATGGTATGGTGAAAAGAACCTAGAAACTTTGGAAAGGCAGTTTTATGTTTTAATGCATCTTTTGTATACCTGTTTAGGAGTTTCTTAACATCTGACCTTCTATAAATACATCATATTCTTCCTAGTTGTTGTTTATAATGCCTTTCCAAAGGGTTTGTATAGAAGATCTTCAGGTATTTCTGGTCTTGTTTGGGTTGCTCTGCTTTTGGTATCTTCTAGGTTTGTAACCATTGCTGGCTGTGCCCCATAATTTCTTTCCTCTCTTGCATATTGCTCACCATCCATAATATAGCTCTGTACTGACCTCTGGGAAGAAAATTAGCTCTACTCTAGCTGAAACCAGCATATATGCATATCCAGTACACATGCTCAGCTCTCCTTCGTCTTAATATAGGCTCCTCTCCTGGAGCTGATAACTGGTTTTGATAAATTCATGATAGTGTTTCATTCTTTTGTTCAGGGTGGACAGTGGTCAGTCTATTTAATCAAAACACAGATGTTTGATAACAAATTATTTGACTGTTTTTCTCACTGAAGATACCATGTTTTCAGTTTCTTTTATAGAACTGTTTGTTGTAAAGCAAATAGAGATTCTCCTCTATAGATAGATGCCAGTGCTGAGTGTCAGCAGAAAAATTTGCTTTCTGATCTTGGATTTATATGCATATAATTTGTAAATTTTTTTTTTTGCACATTAGGAACAATTGCTAATAATTTTCAAGAGGAGTACTGGTTTTGGTCCTAAGAGATTGAATTAAAACTGTAGTATGATTTCAGATGACAGTGAAAGGCCCAATATTCTTCAAAATAAAATCAGCTTTACTGTTCCTAGTCTAGCTTTTAAAGCACGTAACTTGAAGACAGTTTAGTTTAATCAGTGATGTATGGTGTGGATTTAATAAGCTGGAAAAGATATGATGTAGTCAAAAGGGTTTGAAGGTTTAGTCTGGAAACGTTTTTAAATTATCTAGCACTGCACGATGGAAAGTCAGGACATTAGAGAATGAAAACTGAGGTGTGAGGTTTTTCTTTACTATTTCTGACAATTGTCTTCCAGGAAATGCCATGAAAATCCTGTGATTTTAGTTAGTACTCTGAGACTAAAGCTGTCCATTTATTAAAGGCTTTAATGGATTAACTCCCTTTGCAAGAGCAGTATTAGCTATTGAGGCACTTGGAGAATCTCATCTGAATCCATGAAGTCTTTGACATTCGTATTAGAACTGGTGAAGCTCTTCATACAAAATAAATTGGAGAAAAAGGCGTTTAGGGCAACAAAAATTCACTGCAAATATATTTGAAGATAACCCATATTTGGAGAAGTGCCTAGAATTTATCAGTGGTTCTGAGGCATTGATGGCTTTTTGAACTATTACAAACATGCTGTAGTTGGAAGAGGAGGCGTAGGATATCTATGGCATTTCAAAAGTCTTATCTGCCTCTTTAAAAATCTTACTTTCAATGAAGTTTGTTATGAAGTCTGTAATGAAAATATTTTTAAATTTCAGGCAACTGAATATGAAGCTTTAGCTTAAAATCACAAGTCTTGGAGTTAAGATCAGCATTTTACTTCCTGGGAACCTGATTAATGTCTTAGATTTTTTTCTCTGGAATAAAATAAGATGGAGGTGAAATTTAGCTCGAAGGTCTACTTTCTGGTTTTTGTTTTTACCTTAAACCTGTTCTAAATTAAGTGGGCTTTACACATCATACAGAATTGTTAAGGCCAGTATGTCAGGATTTCAGGTAGGAACTGACACTTGCTTGAAGTAGACAATATTTAATATTTTATTTATGATGGAAATTCTCTTCATATTTAAATGCTTACATTCCATAGCAAAATATAGTCTGGTCATGTTCTGTCTGCACACCTGGTACCATGTGATGCAAAATCAAGCCTTTTGCATCAAAAGAGATTGTCATGTCACCTTCCATGCAGTGCCAACACCAAGCGTTTTCTTGAAGAACTCCTACAGAGAACAGTTTTGGGGCGTTGACTTTGACTTGCAGCCCATTAGGAGAAATGTGATGGACAAGTTCCTCACTCAATTTGACTGGCTGTTTTCTTTTTAAAAGCATCTTTAGAAACAAGGTCTACTGTTGGAATTACATTCTGAGTTTGAAATATTTGCAGATTGATTTACCTATCCCACTTTGTTGGGCAGAAATAATTGAGTTTATTTGCAGCATACCTGATATTAGTATTTTTAGTTATAGCTAGACTGGAATTATTTTTTCATTAGGCTTATGTATTTGCAATATATATAAAATATCCAGCTACTCTGTTTGTCACAGATTGACTTGAAGCACTCCTTACTGTGTCTGGGCTGTACTGGATGAAAAATTTCCTGTCATTGTTCCCTATGACACATAACTGTCCTCTGTCAGGGGTGGTTGTTTAATGAAAGCTGTGGACTGTTCTGTTGGGATAGGCAATTGTGTCTATACCTGCCCGTCAGAAGAGATACAGCCTTTTTTGAAATGATCAGGAGTGGAAAGGAACATCAGGAGACTTAGAAGAGAATGGTTTTGCCTGGAATGCTATTTACTGCGTTGTATTTTAATAGGTGCAGATTTCCCTTATGCTGTTTTCATGTGCAGTTTGAGGGGTTTTGGGCTGTTTTGTTGTGTTTGTTGTTTTGGTGTTTCTAGAGCAGAAGTAGTAGCATTGTTCTGACATGAATTCTAGCTTACTTGAGTCTGTAAGAATCTTATTGTGGAGCACTTGACAACACTGTAGTTGCCTGATGTGGTGATTGCCATGCTTAAAATAGGCACATTATGTATCTTACCTGCTCTCAGAGTGGCATCAGCCCAGTGACTGATTAATGCTGTATTTGAGAAAAGAGATTTCAGTGTTGGCAGGAAGTAGGTCAGGTAGTACAGCTGTTGTCTTTATAGTCCTTCACCTGTGTTTCCATGCTGGTGTAAATAGAGGAGGAGGAGGAGGAATTTCGACCTTTTACAAGTCAGGGTTTGGTAGATGGGCTGGATATTTTAGATGGGATCTTTCAAAGCTCTGTTAGCAGGAAAGAATGCTCTTTCATCCTCTCGCTGAAAGGGCAACATTGCCTCTTACTGCTGTTCTGTGGTGCAGAAGACAGAGTTGTTCAACAGTCATTTTCCTTTTCCTAGAAAAAGTTCTTCTTGCCTGCATTCTTAGTTGAAAAATGACCAGTTCAACAAAAAAAATCAACATCTTTTTATGACCCTTTCTGCAATAGGTCGTGTCAAATTTGAGTTTCTTTCATTAATACTCCACTTGCAAAATCATTGTGATGTGTATTGACTTCTCAAGAGAATGTTTTTTATTTTTAAATGAGTTACACTGGGCTGACATGCTGCGTTGTTTTGTTCTAGATCTCATGAACTGCGATCAAAGATTCTTTCATTGCAGTTGCTTCTGTCCATTCTGCAAAATGCAGGACCAGTCTTCAGGACAAATGAGATGTTCATTAATGCTATAAAGCAATACCTTTGTGTTGCACTGTCAAAAAATGGAGTCTCATCAGTTCCAGAAGTTTTTGAACTTTCACTTTCCATATTTCTTACTCTACTGTCAAACTTTAAGACTCATCTAAAGATGCAGATTGAGGTATGTTACATTGATTTCTAATTAAGTGTGTGGGAGGTGTTAAGTGAACATTTGTTTATATTTGTGTAGCTTAGTCTTACTTAAATTTGTTTTCCTTTGTGACTCAGCTTTTGTGTGAGACTTACCAGCTCTTCCTTATTTTGAAGTTTTCAGTTGGGTGTGGCATGATATTATCACAAAATGTTGCTGAAACTTAGTATTGTGTAGGTTTGTGGCTAAGCTTAACCAGTGTTCAATAATGTGATTAAGAAAGTTTAGCCCTGCACTGCATATTATTATTAAAGAAAATGAATACACTTAGGAAAAGACTGTGTAATTGATGGTTTTGCTATAGAATTCTAGAATAAAAATGAATGACTTGAAAAGTATTGTGGATTCTCTTTGAGATCACTTGAACAGATTTCTTTAGCTAGGGAAGTCCCACCTATTTGATTATTGTAGCCACTTCCCTTTGCTTATCAGGGCCTCTGTCAATATATGTCCTGAATAAGAAGATCTCATTTCCTCTAAAGGTGTGCTTACAATTTAACTCCTTTGACTATAAGTTGAGATAAGTCCATATTCTTAGCAGTAAGCTATCTGAGTCCTGGCAGACATGGTGAATTTTCAGTGGATCAATTCTAAGTCATAGGGAAAAGGAAGATGTATCCCCATATGGGCCATTCACTTAAGAGCTGGACTCAATGATCCTTGCAGATCCCTTCCAAATCGGAATATTTTGTAATTCCGTGTGTGGAGGGTTTGTTCTTGAGATTTGCTCTTTGGGCTTTTAGGTAGAAGCAGCTTCTCTGAACGACTCTGTCCTCTGTCTACCCTCTTGTGGTGTCCCATGTGTTAAAGATCTTAATTCTGTGATGAATAAAGTAGTAGTGTGTACAGTGTATCCCTGCTGTTTATTTTAGTAATTCTGTATTTGGGGAGTCGGTGTGAATACTGAAGCCAACAGATTGCCCCATCCATGTGGAGCTTAAGTATGTGAAAAAATTCTTAGAAATGTTGATAATCTTGCTGTTACAAGGACCTTGAATTCATGAATTTCTTCATCTGCAGATATCATTGTACAAGTTATGTTATGGCAGCTTTGGAGGAAGAAAGAACCTACTTTTGGCAGTAGGATGTCAGAAAATGATTGTTTTCTGATCACTCACCAGGTTATTTTGATACTTCTTTGGGGAAGAAACAATAAGATTTCCAGTATATCACTGAGCATAGCTTGCATAGAAATGATTGTACGTGCCTTGAAAATGTGATGCCTTTTGAAGAGTTTCAAGACCAACTGTGTGCTCAACGAGACTGTAGTGCATGTGCGGTGTTTGGCACATCAGACAGACTGGGTGGAGCCGCTCCTCAGTCCCACAGCCTGCTTCCCTGAAAATGTTGGACTTGCTGTGTTTAGAGAGCTTACAAGTCAGCATGTAGGTGGCGAACACATTGCAGTTCCCTGACAGAAATTTGATAGGTTTCCATCACTGCCAGCCTTTCACAAATTCCAAACAGAAAATGAACACATGAGGAAAACTGGATACAGGATGCCCTACACTATTGTAGCAGGTTCTAGAGTATGCTAAATTAGGACCATCACCACATAACTGGGCTACATTTCCTCCTTGTGAATAGGGAAGCCAAAAACTTGATGCTCCAGAAATATCCATCTATTACAAAGTATGGGGTACAACAGTGTCTAGAAACTTCTTTGTTTTATCTCGCTGGTTGTGAGATAAGAATTCTTCTTTCTGCTACTGATCCTAAAGGTTATTCTGACGATGTGGGTAGACATGTAGATAACTTCACATTCAGTTTGTGTCTTGGAGCTGTAAGGAGAGCCATATGCTCTGATTTATAATATGCAAAATCTATATATTTTGGGTTCGAGGCTGCATTTTTCATCTGTGTAAGAATTTTCTGGCATGTTTTAAAAGAATGGGTTCAGATTCTGTTGAAAGTGACCCTCCCTTGGCCTGTTGACTTACATATTTAGCTAATACTCTCCATTGACAGTAAAATAGTTTGAGTTATACCTTAGTTGTATTGTAACTGTAATTCTGAATGGGTTAATGTATATATTTGCAGCAAATCAAATCGTAGATATCAGAGGAGTTGGGGTGTCGTTTATCTGTACTTACCATTACACCCTTTCATAACTGTGAATAAGCTACCTTAAAACTCATACTTAGTTGACCAAACATAATAAATAATTCATAATAAATAATTAACTCTTTTCTGGTTTAGTCTTTCAGTATACTAGGAACAAAGTCTCAACTCGGTGATGTGAATTGCAATAAGCTACATAGTGATAAATAGCATTTTTAAATAGCTGAAATGTAAACCATCACTACAGTGTTGAGAAGTTCTTCATTCCAGGATACGCTTGTCCAAAGGTGACACCAGAAACAAGAAGTCAGCTTGATCTCGAAGGCATAGAGATCTGAGCTGCCTTCATAGTATGCAGAGCTTCCAGCTGTTTTCTCTTCTAGCTTAGATTTGGGTTTGGTTTTTATCCCTGAAATCTTTTTCCCTGCCTCATCAGTGACTTCATTTTTAAATTTTCTACCAGAAAAGAAGTAATTTTGCTGGTTCCAGAGACTCTCTAAAATTACTCTCTTTCAATAAAAAATCAGAAAACACCAAATGTGTAACTGTGGATTTACTCACAGCATGACATTTATTAAATTTCTGTCTTTCTCTGATTACATAAAATTGTGGCTAAAATCAGTCTGGTACTCTTAAGTATGTTTTTTATCATTTGCAAGTCTTTGAATGTGTTGAACTCCTTAGGTTTCATAGGGATGCTTTCCTTATTAAGACAGTTATGTGGGACTGTGCTGTGTACCTCTCTTTCTCTAAAGAGATCAATAAAGTGTAACCACTGTTAGCACATTTTGCTTGAGGAAATAGCTTACCACCAAAGTCACCTAAAAGTCAGTGTTGCTGTTTTTCCCCAGATGTATGACTTAAAGTGGAAATAGCCTTATGTTTATCTCTACCTGGCTAATAGCATAAAAATCTCTGTAGAAATTCTGTGCTGTGAAGGAATATTTAATACTAAAAACAAGGGTAGTTATATATATTTGCATATTAATGCGACGCTGTTGGAGAAGTTGAGTGGCTTGAGACCATCAGCAGCCCTCTGGTAAAACTGTACGTTGTGGATTTGGTAGCCACAAGTGGCTGTGAAGAGCTGAACTCTCAGAGGTACAGAAGAGTGATACAGTGTGGTGTAGGATGGTGATGTAATGCCCTGTAGCAGTTTATGTTTGAGTTCAGGTGCTGTTATGGCAGTTGCTGCTGCTCAGGGAAGAAGTGAGAAGAAGCCTTAGCTTAGCTGCTCAGCAAGCTCAGCTGAATTAGTCACCCCATGGTGCTGATGGATCTGGTGAGGAACTAACTGAGAGGGAATAAAATAGTTTGTGGTTCAAACAACAGCATCTGTACTAAGGTGATTTCAGGACTAATTTATCTCTGTTCTAGAGAAGAGTAGCTGTCCTATTAATGGCATTGCTGCATGCTGTGCCTGGCCAGTATCCTGCTTGCAATGATCTAATACTGTAGAGTGATTCTTTTGTGTCAAGATGTTTCCGTTCTAATGAAGGTGTCATAATGCCATCATCTTGTAGAGAAAATGTTTGTCATGAGGTCTCTTCTTTCAAAGTCCCAAATGAACTTTTAACAGCAGTTTAGGCTTCATGTTAGACTGAACTAACTTTCAGGAATTGACATTATTCCCAATTCTTCTGGTTTTGAATGCTCAGAAAATAGATTTTTTCATATGGACAACACTGCAGAAGTAAATAAATAATTCAAATTCCTAATTTGCATGTATCAGTCATAAGTTGTATTTCTTCCTTTCCTCCCTTTTTTTGCCTTTTCGTTATTTCCTGTACTTCTAAAATACTGTTTTCAGAATTATGTCAGAATTTTGAGCACCCAAGTTAGCAACTGTGTTTGTAATAGATTTTTTTTTTTCTCCCTCTTCTTCGAATATTTGTTAGGTTTTCTTCAAAGAAATTTTCCTGTATATCTTGGAAACTTCTACTAGCTCATTTGATCATAAGTGGATGGTTATACAAACACTGACAAGGATATGTGCAGGTATTAAGGACTGTTGTGTTCTAGATTTTGTTTTTAATTCTTAAAGAACAAAACTATACTTGCCTTTCATTATCTAGTTTTTGTTCCAAGTTTGACGATATCACTTTATTTATAGATGCCCAGAGCGTAGTGGACATCTACGTGAACTATGATTGTGATTTAAATGCAGCAAATATATTTGAAAGGCTGGTTAATGACTTATCAAAGATTGCTCAAGGAAGGGGTAGCCAAGAACTTGGCATGTCCAATGTTCAGGTAAAAATTGCATCAAACTTTATGAAGTTTTGTGTTTCTTGGCATGACAGGTTGAGAATAAACTCTCCAGTCCACTAATTAATTGTTTATGAAATCTTTTCTAGGAATTGAGTTTGAGGAAAAAAGGATTGGAATGCTTAGTATCGATCTTGAAATGCATGGTGGAGTGGAGTAAGGATCAATATGTAAATCCCAATTCCCAGACAACACTTGGTAAGACATACGATATGCTTCCTCTTGCTTTAGTAAAGAGGTGCTGCAGGAGTTGTGTGTTCTTCCAGTATTTTGATGCTGTTCGTGTTCAGACTGGTAAAGCCTCTTGCATTAAAAAAGAGAGAATTTTTTTTTTCTTTGGTAGAAATATGGATGAGTTTGGTATAATTTAAACAAGTTGTCTTAGTTGTCTTTTCCTAATTATGTGAATTCCTAGAATTCTTCTGGACTGAAAATGTCTAAATCCTGTTATTTTTTGTATTTCTGATTTTAAAAGTATCTCAAAACTTGCTTTGAAGCTCCCTTAATTTAATCTAATTTCATGATTAAATTATGAAATTAGTAATTAGTTAATTTAGTAATTATTAATTACTAAAGCAAGCTGAATGGAGATCTTTTTTTTTTACTTATTAGTAAAAACAATACTTGCTTAACTATTTACTTATACATTTTTATAGCTATAGAAATTTGAATGTTGTAAGCTGTGAAGTAGCTAAATCATTACCTGTTTTAATCTTGTTTTCATCCGACTTCACCAAGATGAAAAGTACTAAGGTTATGCCAGAATTTTCAGCTTAAGCATTTAAAGTTGGTAGGTGAAGTAATAAACTTTCTAGGGGCGGTAGCATGGCTGTTTTTGTGAACTGAGAGCACCAGCTCCTTGGCATGCCTAAATTCTTTTAGACATAGCATTTCAAAAACTTAGAATAGTTGCTCCAGTTTAATAGTGACACTGGATTTGAAAATAAAATATAAAAGCTGTAGTTGGTTTTCTGAGGTGTTGGAGTTTTTTTACCCCAAGTGCCTGCAAATAACAGTTGTCATTTAAGGCTTAAATTTCAGTATGTGATGAACTGAAAGAATTCTCCTTGATATGCTGTAGTGATTTTTTAAATTATTATTTACTTTCCCAACCAAAATAAAATCAGAATATACATATATAAATAAATACATTATTTAAGATAACCCTGAGTTTTAGAAGCCTTCAAAGAGGATTTGACATGTGATTTTTATTTCTTTTCACTGTATGTATTTTGGATGTATGTAACCCTTTCCAATTTATAGGCCAAGAAAAACCCACCGAACAGGACAGCAGTGAAACCAAACACCCTGAGACAATTAACAGATATGGAAGCTTAAATTCTTTGGATTCTACTGCTTCATCAGGAATTGGCAGTTACAGCACACAGATGTCTGGCACTGACAACCCAGAGCAGTTTGAAGTCCTAAAGCAACAAAAGGAAATAATAGAACAAGGAATTGACTTGTGAGTGCCCTTTTATCACCCATGGGAGGGTGGATTCTTTTGGAGCTATGAAGATTCCTGGGTTTTTCTTCCTTCTCCTCATAGATACTCATCTTGTGTTAGGAAAAAAACTCTGGATGTAACAGCACTTCCTCTGGTGAAAGAGTGCTGAATGGTGTCCCCTTTGGAGCCTGTCAACAGTGTTTTGTGTTAACCTAATTCCTCACAGCTAGAAGATGAGTACTCTGAATGTTTGTTCTTTTTTCTCCAAACCTGCTTGTCTAAAAATAAGGGTTTTATATTTGGATAAAAAGAACATTGAACTCGTGATCATTTGAATATGACCTGTTTTAATGTACATGTTAATGATGAAAATGCCAATATGTTTATGCTGATGAGTCCTTATGATTAATTAACTTGTCATAATTAGAACTGGAGAATAGTGTAATTTCACAGTGCAGTCTGACATGAATCTTCTGTGTGATTTCATCTTCATCACCTTAATCTCCTCAGAGAGGTCAGTTTATGCAAAAATAAAGGTTTCCTCTTATAGTTCTGGGACCCTGCACAAATATGCCCTAGTCCTTTAGGACTTCAGTTTCTTTCCGTTTCCTGGTTCTATTCTTGTGCATATCATTCTTACAGGCAACTAATGGATTTGCTGATTGTTTCATACAGATTAAGATAAAAATCAATAGCATAATTGTTCTTTCCAAGTCAAGATTTTGCTGTCTTTGTGGAATATTTTTTCCTTCATGAGTGCCAGAGTAAATGGGAATAGCTCATTCCTGTCTAATGTGCAGTTTGATAAAGGAAGAATATTTAATATGTAGATTTTTCAGCACCTCATCTGAACTGACTGAATCTTTTTGCTTAAGATGGTACATCTTTGTGCATGGGTAAAAGGGTTAACTCTCATTTCATCTTGCTCTTTGTTGTACAGATTCAATAAGAAACCAAAGAGGGGGATTCAGTACCTGCAAGAACAAGGAATGCTTGGCACTACCCCTGAAGATATTGCTCAATTCTTGCATCAAGAGGAAAGATTAGATTCAGTAAGGAAACTGTTTCCCTGGTGGTTGTCTGTGCTCATGCTGATGTGTTTATCCAGTGATTTGCAATTAGTATAGTGTTGAGAATGCGTAACACGTTACTGTGGAATGAAGAAAAGGAAACCTCTCTCTTCTAAAATCTGTAAGCTCAAGGAATTTGAGCTGGAGAGTGCATTAGAGCTGTACCCTGTGCTCTATGCATCCTGCAGTTCAGCGAGGTGTAAAGCAAGAGACTGACCTACTTGAGCTGACTCAAAACTTGTACTTAGTTGCTAGTATAGCTTGAAGCAACTTAGTAAATAGTATATAATTTAGTAAGGAACTGCCAGTATATAATTTAGTAAGGAACTGCCAGAAGTATCTGTCCTTCAGAGATGACTAAAAGAATAATGTGGTGCAACATTAAAAGCCCTTCTCTCCCCCTAGAGGCAAGTTTTTTAATCTAGATTAGTTCTTTGATTTAATTTACAGCTAGTAGCTGTTGCTGTGCTTGGATGGGTTCTGCAATATCTGGCTAGGGAGAAATGGGAATATCTCATGTTAATATTATCATGAAAAACCTAACTTTTTGAAACAGCAGTTCTCAGTATTGTGCGTAAAAGCCAGACCCATTGGTGCCCATGTTTGCAACTGTGGATGAAGTCACAAATTCCAGTATTAATGCTTAGAATCAGGCATCAAAACTTTTTTTTAACCTTAGTTTGCATCTTACAGGCATCTTTATCTGAATGCATGCTATTTTTCACTGTAGCTTGTTGTGCTGACAGTGATCAACTTGAGTACCAGCTATTTATATTTGACCATCACTTGAATCTGTTTGAAATCAGTACTCTAGGGGATAAAGTTAAGTTTAGTAAGCTTTTCATTCCTGTAATAAGTTTCTTAACTTCAAAAATCATTATAATGGAGAACAATCATTGGTAATATTAACTTTGGCTTGTACACATATGGAATTCATCTAAGGGAAAAATAGCATATGAGTAAAAGCAGAGAAGGAAGAATGTAGGCAGATATGTATGAGCATGTAAGAGCATTATGATGGAATATATGTCCAAATTGCTTTTCTTTAGACAGTAGAGAAGAAGCAGGAATATGTCTCAGTTAACTGCAATACATGCCTCCCTTTTTGTAAGACATTTGACTCTGTTGTGTTATTTCTAATTTTTTTCAAATATAAATGCACTAATTTGTCTCTTTTGTTCTTATTTTAGACTCAGGTTGGGGAGTTCCTGGGAGACAATGATAAATTTAACAAAGAAGTCATGTATGCATATGTAGACCAACACGACTTTTCGGGAAAGGATTTTGTTTCAGCTCTGCGTATGTTTCTAGAAGGATTTCGTCTACCAGGAGAAGCTCAAAAAATTGATCGCTTAATGGAGAAATTTGCTGCTAGATATTTAGAATGTAACCAAGGGTAAGACATACTTCTTCAGAACTTTGGAAAGCAGAATATTTAGTAAAAAATCCTAATAAATTACATTTGCTATTCTTTTTCTCCTTTTTACCTTCAGGCAAACTCTTTTTGCTAGTGCAGATACTGCATATGTTTTAGCTTACTCAATTATCATGTTGACAACAGATCTTCACAGTCCACAGGTATGTCACTGGAATAATTATCTATGTAATTCATAGGCATGTAACTTTCAGGCTTTGTGAAAGTGTAGTTGTAAAAGCTTGATGCCCCAACTTAACACTAGTATGTGTGTAAGGCACAAGGTAGCTTAAGTTTGTGCATCTTTTAAGTAACAGTATTATGTTTCATGGGTGTTGAGATTTTGAAGTTGCTTTGGTTAGGCCTTTCAGTAAAGTAGATTTCTAAGATAGGTAGTTTGGTCTGTATGACAAGAGAAAGCAATTTTTTTTCTTTTTTTTTTTTAATATATATGTCTAATTTGACATACATTTGATATGTCGATCCTACTGAATATTTGAGTATTGGAATGTCCTCATGACAGTGTGGTATATTGTAGATTTGACAGTGTAATCTTGCATATGTTGGATACTTTAAAATGTCTTCTGAATCAGCAGGTTTATCCTTGATAGTAACTTTTCATGAGCTGGGCAGTTTTATAGGCAGCATTGTAACTGTGAGGAGCTTGCCTCATTTGTTGATATTCAAAGCTACTTTCTGCATTTCAGGTTAAGAATAAAATGACAAAAGAACAGTATATTAAAATGAATAGAGGTATCAATGACAGTAAAGATCTCCCTGAAGAATATTTGTCTGCTATCTATAATGAAATAGCTGGAAAGAAGATTTCAATGAAAGAAACAAAAGAATTAACAATACCTACGAAATCCAGTAAACAAAGTAAGTAGTTGCATTGTTAGCTTTCTTCAAGGGTTGGCTCTTCAGTTTCATGAAGTTCTTCTTGTTAAAAAAAGCATTGAATGAAGCAAACACCACTCACTTAACTCACAGTGGATTCTAGCTTCTAATTTCACATCCTTTTCTTCTTAACATAAGTGCGTGATGCTAACCTCAAATCTGCATTAAATGCAACAGCTTATTTTCACTTCCCTTTGTGTCTGAATTCCTCACAATCAGTGCATTGACTATGAAGGAGGCAGGTTTTGCTGTTGAGCAGCAACACAGGGAAATGGGAGGGCTGTATGAAGTTATGGTGTTGCCAATAGGTCCAGTACAGAACACATGCACTGGGTGTGTCTATTTCTAAAGTAACCGTTGTGATTTCCTGCAATAACCGATGTGTCATCTTCAAAAATTTTGCAATATTTGGTTCTTAGGGCCCAAGTTGTGCACTTTATTAATTATCTTTTCCTCTCTCAGATGCCAAAATAACTTTTTGTGTTTTTGCATGGTGTGAAGGTTGAGATGTTACTCATTCTAGCTTTTCTACAGTGAGCATGAAGAGACTTAACTTTTTCCCAACATATTTTTATAATTTAAGTCCTACGTTAGCTTTATGAATGGATTCTTGCAGGAACTTTGCATCTGGAAAAATGAATCACTCTTGTTTTCAGTATTGATTCACTTAATGTAATGTTTTATTGTAATTTTTAAAAAGCTGGTTATTTCATGCTATTTGGATGTCACTGTCTTGATGAGATGGAGGTTCTATTGCAGAAATGAAAAGGTTTAATGTAGTTCTCACTGTGAAAAAGGATGGCCAGTTATTTTTGTTGTTATTTTCTCTGCTGATGGATTACTATGAAATCTCTTCATACTGAGTTTAGCTTAGTGGGTGCGATATTTATGCTGTCAGTTGAGGTGATGGAGAAGAAATCTTTTGTTCAAATGTTAAAATTCTATAAAGGTTTAAAAATAGTTTACATTTCATACACAAGATTGCCTTAAATTAAATTTTATCTATATTGTCAAAGAAATACAAGAAGGCTGGTGTGATAATTTCAGGAAGTAAAGCTAATATAAAAATGCATCTGAGTGTTGTACTTAATGAAAAACATGAAATTACTGTATTCCTAAAGACACCATTACTAAAGATGCACAAATGAGAGGAAAAAATGTGTTTGCAGGTGTTGCTAGTGAAAAGCAGAGAAGACTCCTATATAACTTGGAAATGGAACAAATGGCTAAAACGGCTAAAGCTCTTATGGAGGCAGTGAGCCACGTTCAGGCCCCTTTTACCAGTGCAACACACCTGGAGCATGTGAGACCCATGTTTAAGGTGAGATACATGTTTAGAGAATCATGTAGAATATCACAGTGTGTTAATATAAAATGCTGACTGACAGAATTTATTGAAAATACTAAAGATTTGCATCTGCTATGTTTTGCTCATTTTGTGAGTTATTTAACTTGCTGCAACAAAGAGGATTTTGAGCCTTCTAATCTAGTTTCATTTACCCTGGAATTTAAGAAGTTTCTGTGCTGATAGAAGAAGCATCTTAATACAATGGAGGAGTTATGAGAAATGTGTTAAAGGGAGAAAAAGTATAAAAAGTAGTTAAAAACTTGAAATTATAGGATTTTTATTTCAGATATATAGGTGTAGTCAAAAACCAGATGGATAAAAGTGAGAAATTACTAATTTCAGGTCATTGTTTTGAGCGCCCCCCCCCCCCCACCCCTTCTAGCGAGGAT
>VZRN01002202.1:399247-516619 GCA_013397935.1 Dasyornis broadbenti
GATTACTTCATTGCGTTTTGGGAGAGCACTTACCAGGAAAATCTTTTGATCTGATGTTGCCTGTTGCAAAATAATACTTAAGAAAAGCTAGGATTCTCATCCAGTGTAGGGGAGGAAGCTGGACGTATATTGAACTATTACTCTAAACAAAGTATCTGCAATCATCTAAATGCAAAACTGTCTGCATCCCAAATGCCTTTTCCATACCAGTGCTTCAGATTCATAGTTAACAGAGTATGTTCAATAGTGTACCATGCCTCAACATGCTCTTGGATGTGGTCTCTGGCATAACTAACTCACAGCAATTAGCTGCCATTGAGATAAATTTTTATGCCCGTACGGTACTCTCATTTGTGCCCTTGTTCAAGTCATGGTCCTCATGACCCCTTTGTGAACTGCTCCAGGGAAGTCTCAGACTGCTACCACTGTATAAACAAATGGTTCCCTGGAGGGATGTTTTGTGAGGTCAGGTGGGAGCTCCAGGCCCAAGAATCACAGAAACATTTAGGTTGAAATAGGCTCTTAAAAGCTTTGAGTCCCACTGTTAACCTGCCACTGCCAAGTCTACCACTAAACCTTTGTCCCTAAGTGCCACGTCTGCGTGTCTTCTAATTACTTCCAGCGTTCGTGCCTGCACCACTTCCTTGGGTAACTTGTTCCAACTTTGTCAACTGCATCTGCGAAGGAAAATTTCCTAATATTCAATCTAAACCTCAACTGATGCAACTTGAGGCCACTTGCTCTCATCCTGTCCATTGTTATTTGGGAGAAGAGGCCAACTGCGACCTCTTTCACCAGCTCCATTGTCCTTCTCTGGACTTATTCCAGCACCTCAATGCCTTTCTTGTAGTGAGGGGTTCAAAACTGAACACGGGATTCAAAGTGCGGCCTCACCAGTGATGAGTACAGGGGGGTGGTTGCTGCCGTGGTTCTGCTGGCCACACTATTGCTGGTACAGGCCAGGATGCCATTGCCCTCCTTGGCCACCTGGGCACACTGAGGATCTAGCTGTAAGATTGCTGTCTGTGAGACAAACTTATGAGTTCTTTGTCACCTTATCAAAATAACTAGCATAGTGTTGCATTTGTATGGAGGAACACCAAGCACAGACCTTGTTAGAAATTTACTTTTAGGCTGCTGAAGGTGTCACTTAGCAGAGGTGTACTATACTGTCTCTCTGTTGACTGCCTTAAGGCTGAAATTAAATAATTCACTTGCAGGCATCTGTAAAATTCATAGTGTGATCTTCTTTAAGATACCAGCCCTCATACTTCCTACCCTTTAGTATCTGAGAAGTATATTTCCAGAGTTCATTTTCAAGGGAGCAAAATATTAAGCACCTGGGTTAACACCCGAAATGTCTTTCATGAAGGTGCAAAAATTTAGAAGTTGTTACTTGAAGTTACTTGAGGGATGTTCATCAACTAATTGAAGTACTGAGGACAGTGTAATGTATTGAACAGAGGGCCCTCTTCTCAAAAGTGAGAACTGTGGATTTTAAATACCTAATTTCACATTTTTTATTTAGACTTAAATTTTCAGCTAAATTTTAGAAATTTCTGGGTATCTCACCCGTTGATGTCCACATAGAATTGATCATTATAACCGTATTTACAGATACATTGGCTAAATTTCTAAAACAGAGCAAAAATTCATTTCATGCACCCATCTAAGCAGCCCAAAACTGTTAGTCTGGTTTTGAGGCTTGATTTGCACCTTTATTAACAAAACAGTCTACGAATAACAGCATACATCTAGTTGTAGAGCACAGTATACAGACCACTGGATAGTTCTTAAGAAATTATTTCAGTTTTGTGATGTTTTAAGATTAGTTTTGGTTTCAATAGCAATGAAAATTAGGAAGGTGATGGGAAGAAACGTATTTCTGAACATAAAAGCATAGAATGGTTTGGGTTGGAAGGGACCTTCACAGGTCATACAATAGGGAATTAAATCCTCAATCTGTGAATTCATCTGATGCCTTTAATACTGTCCCACAGTTACTGTTTGGTATGTGCAAGCATTAACTGCTTTTCGGAGGTAGTGCTTTTGGAATTGCTGGCTTAAATTAAACCAAAACTCTGTGGTGCATCATTTTATTATGAAATTAAGTGTGAAATCTGTTGCTCCTTGCTGTGCCCATTGACTCTGTATTTCATCTGGGATGAGTTCAGGTAAAATTATTTCTAAAATCATTCTGGGTACCGTGGTGTTTCCTATCCAAGACCCCACATAGTTACAGCAAGATCCTCTGCATCTTCTCACTGGTTTTTCAGTATTTGGGAGAGGGAGGCTTGACCACAAAGAAAGGACTGCGTAGACTCTCTTGCAGTAATTTTAGTTGCATGTATTACACCCTCAGTGCCACCTAAGGCAAGAGGAATGGGAAACATCAACAGTGGCTTAGGTACAAAAAGATGGAGGGACAAGGCAACAAAATCAGTAGTGGAGAGATAAGGCAAGGTCATGTCCTGGGTTTTGTTGTTGTTGTCTTACCATAATTTTAGTATAATTAATAGTTTGCCTTATTTTTCCTACCTTCATTTTTTTTTTTCTTTCTGGTGTTATCAGGATAAGCTAGTCTTATTTAAGTATGTACTTTTAATCATAAAGAAATCTGTTAAATGCTGTCTTGGTTATTACAATAACTGTAGACTCTATTTTTCAGTATGCAAAAATAATTTATCCTGGGAATGCTAAAACTCTAACAGACATCTAATTGACGTAGCTTTAGGGTCTGGTTTTTACAACTATCTGAAGATGGTTGTCTGTTAGTTGCTGAGGGAGAAGGCAAGTGCTTTTGAAGGGAGCTCCACTCTGCATTACCTCTGTCCCCTTCTATATCTCTCTCATGTCTCTTCTTACCACACTTTATACTATTCTGTGTCTCATGTCTGTTTGATTTCCTTTTTGGCAAAAGGCAATTTCAAGGTTATTGATGTAAGTTAAGGATGGAATTTGCACTTCAGCGAGATGTTTAAATACAACATTCCCTTCAAGTACCATCAATTGCTAATATAACACTTTGCATACATTCCAGTTGGCATGGACACCTTTTCTAGCTGCATTCAGCGTGGGTCTACAGGATTGTGATGACACTGAAGTTGCCTCTCTTTGTTTGGAGGGTATACGATGTGCAATCCGGATTGCTTGCATTTTCAACATTCAGGTAAAAAATGTAAGATTGAGACAATACTTTGATTTATGTACCAGCAAAATGTTGGTGGGGTTCTAAGAGTCCTTGTTGCTGAAGCTGTGCACTGCAATACTGAAAAGCTGCCTGCTTCTGACATACTATTTCGTCTTATATTTGACTGGAAGTGTAAATGAAGTGACCTTTATTTTTCCTGGTGTTTTGTGGTAAGTGCTTCCATGCCTCTGTACTGAATTTTTGTTTCCCTCGAAACTGACTACTTGTATGTCAAAGTACTTTCTTTCTAGCTTTGTTACAAAGCTGTTTAGCTATGTTGTGTTGTTTTATGAAATGAATCTCTCTGTCCTGTTAAATAGTATCTGTGTGAACTATATTTGAAATATTGTTCTTAACTTCAGAGAGATTATACTAATCTGAGATGTCTATAAATGGATACCCTTTTAACAGTTATGGCACTGGAAATGGCATTTCTGATGTAATGAATGAATGTATCTTGCATTAAGCACAATGCCAAGAATGCTAGACGCTCTGGCTCCGGGGTAATTGTGATTAAACTTGGGCTTTTATTGGCTTTTGTTTTTCTATTTAAAAACCCTTGGTAGGGAAGGTACAATATGTTATTGTAGATTATTAGTTAATAAATGGAGTACTGGTCTGCCATAAGTCCATTGTAGGGAGAGCCGAAGAGAGGGGCAAGCAAAATTCTTGTTTGGCATTGTTATTTTGTATGTACATTGAAAATTCTTAACAAAACAAACAAAAGCAAACCAAGAAAACACACACCAACCCAAAAACCAATCAGGTAAGATTAAGAAAATCTTGAAGTATGATACAATAGTGAGTACTTTCCTTCCTTCTCCCCTTGCACTTGTATTTGTCTAGTTAGGTAATACTTTATCGCTAATGTGGAAAGGCACATTTGCAAAGGCACCTGTGGTACAGCTGCTTAAAAAAACCCATTTAAGATCGTGTAAGGTTTCCTTCCTCTGTCTTTCCTCCTAATTCCTGCACCACCACCTGTCACCAAGCTGAACAGACTTAAAAATTTGGTTAACAAAGCCTTCCCTGGAGCCTGCAGATGTTCAGTGAAATTCACACTCCAGTTACTTTTGTTTCTAAGCTGCAAAAGTACAAATACCAGTTTCAGCAGGTGCGGAGTTCAGCTCTCAGTCCTGCAGTGGTCAGCCTTGCATGAGCAGGGCAAGGACATGTTTGCATTAAGATCCCCATGTTTCAGTTGAACCCTTCCATTGGTTTGGGACATGATTGAACTGGAGGTGATCCAAAAACAAGTTCTTAAATTTCAGAAAATGGGAAGTGTTGCTTTTGAATTTTCAGTATAAGCGATATTCCTTCTTGGTTTTCTATGGGAATTCTGTTTTGTTGATATAATTAAAAACAGTACTGGTTTGTTGGTGATTTCAGTATTACAGGATTATTCCAACTCACAAGGTCTTGAGTAGATGGCATATTATCTGACTTCAGACATCAGATAGCTCTGGTGGTTTGAAGGAGACAGACATATCTGTACTTGAACTGATTTGAGTATCTTTTCTGTTGGAATGAAGTTTTTCCTAACGTGCTTAAGGTGCCAGCTTTTCAATTTCATTGTGTAAATGTACAGAAATTAGGATTGGTGTCTATTAAGAGTTAACATTGGTTTACACGACTTGAGAGATAATGGAGGGACCTGGATGCCTTTAATTTTAAGAAAATTTCCAAAGTACACAATATAGTTTAAGTTACGCATGTTCACTTCTAAAACCTCAATTATAGATTCTGGTTTTAGTTGTTCATGCTTTTAATCGTTAGACTTGTCACACAGTCTGAATTGTCTTTAAGCATCTGAGACAATACATGCATCAAAAGGATGTACTTAATCTGTTTATATCATAATGTTTTAATTTCTGGGTGGGTGTAATTTCTGGGTGGACACGTTTATTTTTCCTCCTACTTTGCTGTCTTAGAAAAAGGGGGGGAGGGGGAATACCTATATGGATGAGTAGGACTGAAAAACATTTTGTTTTTACAAAAGATACACAGTCTGTAGACTCTACAGCTTCATTGCTTAGTACACTTTCTTTGAGACTTCCATGTTTCTGTGCTTCTACATCAGTTTCTGTGCCTTTGCCAGCATACTCTGCAGCAGTGGTTGGGTTTGTACGTGGCAGCCACACTGTGTTCTGTGGCTCAATGGCAGTCTGTCACTTCTACCATTGCCCACTGTTGTGGTGTTCATGTTTGCTCTGTGGAACAGGCATTCTTCCTGGATTTTTTTTTTTAATTTTGTATTTGGTTGTTTTCTGGGATCAATTATTTTTTTACTTTAAAATAGTCCTAAATATCCAAATAGTTAAATGTATTTCATAATTGTCATTTGTTATCTGGTGTACAGCCATTTCACTTTATGGCTTTCAGTTGATACATAAACGGAGAATAAAATGCACTTGTGGGGCTCAACTGTAATCCCCTTTTTACCATTGTAATTGGTTCGTGTGAGATCTGAGGAATTTCCTTTGTTGTTTGTAGATACCATACACATAAAAATTAGGTAACTGTGTAGAATATTTTTTGTGAGATCTGTCTAGATTATGGTGACTTGCTGTTTACCCATCCATGACACTTTCTTCAGAAGCTTCTAAGGTGCTCCAAATGATGCAGATTAAATAAGTTTTGAGCAATTCCACAGAACTGGCATAACAGGCCTGTTAGATATATTTTTTAGATTTTGTTGACAAAAAAATGCTACAACTTGAGTGAGTCTGCTCAGGCAGCATTTTCAGAGTAGGTCTGAGTGTAGTACAAGAATATTAAAAGCTTAGCTAAGTAGCAACATTTCTTCTGAAACAGCATCCTGTTTTCCCCAAAAAGACTAAACTAGAAACCTAAATACAACCTATGTGTTCTATGCTGTCAGACATTACACTTCATGTTCCTGAATAGAAGGAAGCTGATTTTATCCCACAGATACCTTCTTACTGGTGAAGAACATGAGATATTTTCACTATGCTTTGGAAATTCAGTTCTAGGAAGAGAAAGGTAAATGGTATAGTCGATGAAATCACACATTGTACTAAGAACAAGAAATGGAGAAGATATTTATAAGACTTCTGTTTCTTTCCCTCCCGTTTGTAGCTTGAAAGAGATGCCTATGTTCAAGCATTAGCAAGATTTACGTTGCTTACAGTGAGTTCTGGTATTACTGAAATGAAGCAGAAGAATATTGACACCATTAAAACTCTCATCACGGTGGCTCATACAGATGGAAACTATTTAGGAAATTCCTGGCATGAGGTACAAGTCATTTGTCCTTAAACTGTAAGAAAGCATGTTTACTGATTTTCAACACAGTAGTGTGCTTGTTTGTGCATAAATACAGTGGAATTTAAGTAAGTGCCAAGTATGTGCTTTTGTTGCATACATTACACAGCCAATTAAAGTATCAAAACATGTCCAAGTGAGAAATAAAATTGTGAGAGATGAATCCAGTACTATTCAAATTAATACTCATTTTAGATAGAAGAACATACTGTCTGACCTCAAGCATTCAGAATTTTTTCTTCCAAAGATCTTTACTTGCTTTTGCTATTTCAAAGTGTTTTTTGTTGATAAACAACTTCCTTGTTCTCTGGAATAGATTCTGAAATGCATCAGTCAACTTGAACTGGCACAGTTAATAGGAACTGGAGTAAAACCTCGCTACATCTCAGGGACAGTGCGTGGCAGGGAAGGTTCTTTTACTGGAACAAAAGATCAGGCACCTGATGAATTTGTGGGGCTGGGACTGGGTAAGTAATGCAGATACAAAGTATTTCATTTAGATGGTTTTGTTCAGAGAACTATTCACATTTGTTCTGTGGTTTTATATGAGGTTTTGCCAAAAGATCATGCAGTAGTCCTTGTAAAACTCTTAGGCTTTGAACAGACTTACTCCAATTTTTAGAATATTTAGTTTGCTCTGTTATTATTGCTAGGGTGGGAAATGTAAGAAAATTTTATATATTATTCATTTTTATTAAAATACAGCTTTCCAACTAAGAATGGATTGCAGATGGTATGACCAGATTTAATAATATTGCAGCATTAGTGCGCCAAGTATTTTCCCAAGCAAGCAAGTCTGTATGTGTAGGTTAAGCATCTGTTGTGGAGCTTTGCGAGAAATATACAGAATTCAAACCAAGTGAGAGATTAATTTAGCTTGAATTCTGAAATTCCATTTCTTTCCTATTTTGGTTACTTTGGTACTGAGTAAATGCCTTTTTTAGGCTTGAGCACCAAAATATACTCCAAAAATGAGGTGTTGTTTCTTACCTTCCTTGAAAAGTATAACAGTCTTACCTTAAATTACCTTTAAAAGGTTGGAGGGGTTGTTTATTTGTTTTAAATGGGAACACAATTAAATGTATACAGGTATAGGGTGTTAGAAAACTCTGGAAGCATCAAAGTGTTTATATAAGTCTATTTGACTATGAGAAGTCAAATAGACGTACAGTGTGATGCTCAGCATCTCCTGCCTTTTGAACTTCACCCACAGCCAAACAAAAGCTTTGTCTTCCCTCAGTTTTTTTGTGTAACTTCTTTTTTTGAGTAATGATAATTTTTCTATTTTCCATTATTTTAACCCCCAAACCAGTCCTAATCATTCAGGTTTGTGTCTTCTCCTCAGACAGATTTTCTTTTTCTATAGTCAGTCCTTTTCTTTCTGCCTGCCTCTGTGTTCGCCCCTCACCTTGCCAAGCATTGATAAAGGCAAAACTTAGGCCTGGAAATCAATGAGTCTGCCAGCATCTCACATACTGAGCTTCTTCCTGCCATTCCAACATGTATCCTTTAGTTTAGTGTTCCCTGATGACCTGTGCAACTGGGCTACTTCCAAATGCAGGCAGTTTCTCTATGCTACAGTGACTGGCCTTTAAGGTTTTAAATCCTAATAACTCAAGAATGTATACTGTATTCAGGTGTCTCTAAATCATACCTGCAAGTCATTGGTATAGATCCAGCTCATAAAGACCTTTTGCTGCTGTCAACTACATTTCTAGGGAAAATAGTTTATGCCCAAATGCATAAAATGTTTCTCTCTGAATTGAATTTCTGGGATGCTTATTATAGTGCACTTAAGGAAACTTAACCATTTTCTTTGTTTGCTGTTTTCGGTTTTTTTCACAATGTTACTTCAATCTTAAAGGAGAATGCTTAACTTGGTTTTCATGCGCTAAGGGGCTGTTGGAACATTTTCTCAACTGTTTTAGTTATGTCACTTCTTTCCATAAATCATTTTTGCAGATAGTTTAATTTTCTATGATTACTCCAAAGTATGCATTGGAACTATGGGTTTCAAGCAAGCTTTCTGCAAAACTAAATTCCTGTGAAGAGCACACAGTGAGCTGTTTAGAGTGAGTGAAGTTGCAGTCCTGTGACACAGAAGCTCCATCTTTCAGACCTGCTTATAAAATCAGATGTGGATAAGCAGCAGCACTCACTTTTCTTGCTGAAGTTAATGTGTTTTTTGAAATAACAAAGATCAGCAAAACCAAACTCGAAAGCTCCTTTGATCATTTAGTGCCTCAAAAAGGATTCAGGTGTGGCTCTTCATGCATCTGCATTCAGCTATCTTTATCTCTTGTATTACCTTCCTGCTGTGGCCCTCTTTTTTGGTTGTTCTTGGAAATTGAAACATCTCAAGCATGTGGGTTGTAAAAGTAAACAGATAAGCATGTAATCAATTGCTCCTCTGGTAGGAATGTTGCCTTACTTGGAGCTGTAATTGTAAAATTCACATATCTTCTACTTCAGTTTATGTTCACAAAGTTGGAAAAAAACCTGCTGCTGTGAATCGGTCATAGCCAAAGTGTACTTCCTGGGTAACCAGAAATCCTCTTTGGACAATGGCAAACTGAGGAATCTGTTTTTCATAAAGCAGTTACGTAGCTGACTCCTGTGTTTCATTGTAAAAGATTTCACTGCTTTTAAAGTCTGCTGTCTGTTTAGGTTTTCCAGCATTGAATTACAAATCCTGCGATAACAAGGAATTCTCATGTAAGATGGTTAAGGTTCTGACTCCTTGGAAATAGCCCTTCAAATTCTCTTCACACTCTGCTGCTCATTTGATGTGTTTCTTAGCTGACTCATTACCAAGATTCGAGCTAATTGACACTGGCAGCTTGTGTGCTTACAAGAGAAGTCTCGATCAAATTCAGTGGTATTATAGGTTGCTGAAATACTGGTATGAGGTTACATATGTGTGTACAGAAAAGTTGTTCCGTAAAGGCCCTAGAAATATACTTCAGATGGGTCAGGTTATATAGATTTGACAGACAGGCATCTCCAGCCACCTCCAAGCGTGGATGGAGAGCAGCAAGACAGGCTGAAACATGAGACGTTTTTCTCTCAGCAAACCTCTGAGAACAGAACTGCAGGCCTTTTTTCAGTCTTCTGTTCTTCTCTATATTTCTGGGGGAAAAAAAAAACCTAAGTACAGGGTATGGGGAATTACCCAGAGTGGTTGCAAGATGTCTGCTCTTTTTTTGATGGTGGTTCAAGGAGAGTTTGGAGATTGCTAAAAATTTCAGAATTTTTCTCACTGCAAAGTTAGCAGTTACTTAATATGAGCTTTCCCAGATGTGGATTACAGTTTTTAGCCTCCAAAATAAATAATTGCAATTTATATTTACAGCTCTTTATCACTATTCTTAGGTGATAATTTTGATGCAGTTGAGATGCAGCCTAAAGATGGGGTTTTGGTGGAAACTCTTCTCTGTGAATGATTAAAATCTTTCAGGATGGATTTACTCACTTTGTGCTAATTAAGTGTGAAAAATTCTCCTCTGAGCTCTATTCTTAATCCTATGTTGCATATTTTTAGTAGCAAGATTACCAAAGGTTCATTGAAAGATGGAGGAAAAAAAGGTGGTTCTTTCAGGTTTTATTTCTTTCACTTGTATCTATTGCTCCAAATGTGGACAGTTCTCTGGGACTAATACAGTTTATACATGGACAGAGAATCCATGTAATTAGGAATTACACCACCATGCAGCTGTTCACTGAGATATCCAGCTCATGCATGGGAAATTAAAAATGTGCTTCTCTTTTTTGTGAATTAAAAATATATTTAATTATACTGGTAGTGGCACAACTTCTGTTTCTCTTTCTCCCCAACAACTTCTGTGTTTTCTCTTACCCATTGTTCAATTTTTTTTTTTCACTGTAGTTGGTGGAAATGTGGATTGGAAGCAAATAGCAAGTATTCAGGAATCCATTGGTGAAACTAGCTCCCAAAGCGTTGTTGTTGCTGTCGACAGGTACTGTATTAAATTTGTTGTTGCCACCTAAAGTTTTTTAAGCAGTACTTGAACACCCTATGCAAAGAAAAGAGCTGTATTAATTTATTTGGAAAAGCTACATTAAAAACTACCATAGAGAAGTGCTCTTCAGTTTTGGAGGAGGGGTTCCCATTTTTGAGGGGTCATTGGTACTTTTGCAAGAAGGAGAAGAGCAAAAATTAGGCAAGAAGCCTTTTTACTGATAAAAAATTACTACTTAAGATTTGCAGAATTAAGTCTGCTGTAGTGTTTGTTGAATCTTGATTTGCTGTATATAGTAACAGATAGCAAATCTCATTTTGCCTTACTACTGAGGGCATTATTGTCAGACCCTTTTTCTCCTAAATGTAATTACTGACTCCCTGCTTTCCTCTAGGTTATGTAGATGTTGTCTGAAATGACCAAAATTATTATTCCAGTCTTCCTTTCTATGGATCCCATTTATTTTAACTGGATTTGGCTAAGCAGAATACGTATTATGAACATTCCCTGTTTATATCATACAGTACTGATCAGACTGAAGTGTTCATGGATCTTACTTGCTCAGCATGTAAGGAATCAGAACATACAATTTTCTTAATGGTTGTCAAAATTGATGAAGAGGTATCATTTTGAAGTCTTACAAACATTTCTGTGGTTGAAGTACAGGCAGCAAGATCCATGTCAGTTCAATGAAAAGTTGCTTTGCAGTAAAATCACATCAAGTGCACTGGAAGCTTGATGTCAAACACGTAACAGCTGTTCAGGATTGCAGTGACCCTCACTACTTCATAATGAGAAGTGTTTCAATGCAAATGGGAATTGTGCACTCTGGAGAAGTTTGACTTCTGTATTTGGTCAGGGATGATAAAAACTGACAGTATTATCAGTATTTCTTTACAATTGCTAATTGTTTTTTTAATAAAGGTAATCAGAGGGTGTCTATACATTATTAAGAAAAACAAGACAAGGAAGCTTGAATCCATGTTTTATAGATGCTTTTCTTAAGAAATTGTAACAATGTCTTTAACTGCACTTTACAGAATATTTACGGGATCGACAAGGTTGGATGGAAATGCTATTGGTAGGTTCACTCTCTTCCCTACCCCTCCCCACCCCTGTAAACCAAACCTTGGAAATCTATTGCATTAAAATCTGTGGTCATTTAACAGTGGATTTCGTTCGCTGGCTTTGTGCTGTATCTATGGATGAGCTGCTGTCTGCTACCCACCCTCGAATGTTTAGTCTGCAGAAGATAGTAGAGATTTCTTATTACAACATGGGCCGGATAAGGTTACAGTGGTCTAGGATCTGGGAAGTTATCGGTGATCATTTTAATAAGGTATCTCTGTTTATGATTATAGTGCATACTCCTTCAGTTATCAATACAGATTCATTTTATTTTGAGATTTATTGGAAAAGCATGTGCATATCTGAATCATGGTGGTCTTTCTGTCCTTCTCTGTAAGCTTAAACCAACAAAAATTGTAAAGCTGGAAAGACCTGTGAGAAGGCAGAGGTACACAATATAGTAAATATTAAAACAGAAGTATACATGAAGTTATTTATTATGACCTGGGTCTAGAACTGGCTGCTCTTAGTTTTGTGTTATAATTTTTGGAGGTGTTTCATGATGCTTGGGTTAAGAGGTTGTCTTCTATTCAAGTCTAAATTGATTGTTTATCAAATCAATGTTTGACATGCATTTTTAATACAGCTGGTGAAGGTCTTTTTTAGACAGCTTGCTTATTTTTAGGAAGTTTTAAATGCCAGGTTATTTAACATAGAAAATAGCTGGTATTAGTGAGGGATTGTTGAGTTGCATAAACAGTGTGGTTTCTGGAATTGACTACTGTTTAATTTTGTTAATTTTCCAGTACTGCTTAGTTCTCTGTTATCAACTGTAAAAGCAGCTTGTGCTGAATCTATAAGAATTCTGATGCAAGCTTACTCTGCATTTCTATTCTATGTTTTCAGGTTGGCTGCAATCCCAATGAAGATGTAGCTATTTTTGCAGTAGACTCATTAAGGCAATTGTCAATGAAGTTCTTGGAAAAAGGAGAACTTGCTAATTTCCGATTCCAGAAGGACTTCCTAAGACCGTTTGAACATATCATGAAAAGAAACAGGTAATAACATACAATTAACTGAATTGTCTGGGGTCCCAAGCATCAACTCATGCAATTAGTGTTTCAAATTGCTTTTGTAAAATCAGTTGTTAGAGAATTATACTATTCTAACTGATTATGTAATTTGGTTTAAAAAATTATTGTTTATTATCTTAATTTAGGTCTCCTACTATTCGAGACATGGTTGTACGGTGTATTGCACAGATGGTGAATTCCCAGGCTGCTAATATTCGTTCTGGCTGGAAAAACATTTTTTCAGTGTTTCATCTGGCAGCCTCAGACCAGGATGAAAGTATAGTGGAACTGGCATTCCAGACTACAGGACACATTGTCAGTGAGTATGGATGATATTCAGACATCATGGAAGTGTGTGTCACTCCAGGGCCCGAGAAGCTTTGTATGTCTGTGGACTCCATAGCCTGCAGAGTAAAGCCTGCTTCATGTCTTGGAATCAATGATTTACACTTTCCAGTCAATTCTCTGGGAAAATACTTTTAAAAGTCAGTAAGATTAGAGTTATCTGGCTTTCTTTATGCCGTTTAAAAAAGGTTGTTTGTTTGTAGCATTCTGTAGTAAAACAAGTCAGGCCTTAGATAATTCTATTGAATGTGTACATTTTCATTTAAGTGTTCTGGGGTTACCTCCAGGGGGGAAAAAAAAAGTGTAGCCATTTTACTAATACGTTGTTTGCTTAACTTTTTCTCTGTTTCTTAATTGTGCATGTGTAAGGCCTGTTTGGGAGAAAGTGCTGAGCTAGGGGGCACTATGATGATTTTTTTTCTCTCTATTCTAATCTAGATCCCAGGCTTTAAGGGATCTCTTTATTTTGTTGGAACCTCTGCCAGTTTATAAAACTGTTTCAGCATCAATGAAGCACTTTTTCTCTTCAAAAGTAGCTATTTAAAAACAAGGCATGTTGCTGGGGAGCAGGTCCATTAGTAGATGTAACTCCAGGGTTCATGTATCTGTCTTAAGCTCTGGTCACACAGACTAGTGTTAAACAGTAAGCCTATTGCTCTAGGCTTGCTTAACTCTTATATTTCCCTGCTTTATTCTAGACGTTACCTTAATTTATTTTAAACACTTGGTGTCATAATCAAATGACCTCTAGGTAATTTTTTTTTGTATTCTGTTCTTTTACTTTAGTTTTTCTTGCTACTCAGGCATTTGATAGCACCAATCAATGAACCAGTCTCTCATGACTTCTGTTATAGTCAGTTCATATTAGAATTAATAGATTTTAAAGGATAACACTCTTTTCTTCTGTTCACACTTTCCTCTCAGCAATCGTGTTTGAAAAACACTTCCCAGCAACCATAGATTCTTTCCAGGATGCAGTAAAGTGCTTGTCTGAATTTGCCTGCAATGCAGCATTTCCAGATACCAGTATGGAAGCAATCCGCCTCATTCGCCACTGTGCAAAATATGTGTCTGACAGACCTCAGGTATAGTCTGTGTTAACTAAATTGTAAGTACTTTTATAAAGAAAAATTACTTATGCTAAAGTTACTGACTTCCCTTTCAAGTTTCATTGATTAATGATAAATGTACTTTATTCAGAAACAAGAGGAATATAAAATGCCACAGGCTTTGAAAGTATCAGCGATTTTTTTTCTCTTCTTTTATTCCCCTTTGCCCTTCCCTGTCCACCTAGTTCAGCTGGAGACTAGCACTCCTGAGAGCTGCTGGAAGTCAGCATATCTCAGGATCTACTCTCTACTGAGAAATGTGCAGAGTGAATAATGGCATAAGCATAAATGCTTAATATCCTCAAAATGTTAGTGAGGTTAGATCCTCACTTTCAGAGCTGTCTCTGTAAAAATGAGAGGAAGAGACTCACACTGAACTGCAAGCAAAAACTGGTGCTTGAATGTATAAGCTTGTTTATTTTTTTAAGTTTATTCTTCATAATATGCTAAGCATTACTTTGAAAAACACTTTGCTTTCTCAGTGTTACAGTTTTGATTGCCAATTCATCTGAGGTATCAGGGTATAACGCTTTTGCAGGAGAGATTGTTGTTTACGGTCCAAAGTGTTTTATTTTGAAGAATCTTAACTTCTATGACTCTGTGTAACCCTGTATTTCCTTCTAAAGGCATTCAAGGAATACACAAGTGATGATATGAATGTAGCTCCTGAAGACAGAGTGTGGGTGCGAGGATGGTTCCCAATTCTCTTTGAGTTGTCCTGTATCATCAATAGATGCAAATTAGATGTAAGAACCAGGTAACAATCAGTATTTGTAATTCAAATTTTAAAAGGCTTACTTTACAGTTTTAAAATAGAAACAGCTCTTGGTAAATGTAATCACTGTAAAATGACATACATATTTAATTTGGGTTATACCACTGTGGAAACAACAAACACCTCTTAAATAGACACTGGAATACAGAAATTAAGTCTGTGTTCTGTACATTTGAAATTTTATTTTCTTTTACCATAAATAACAATAAACCTTGGAGATTTAAAAATTGGTTTTATATCATGATTCATTAACTGGTTGAGGATTGCAGAAGTGGTTAAAAAAAGCAAAGCTGTACTCTGTTCTCATCTAAAACCTGCATATTTTCCTGGAATACGATTTTCCCTTGTAAAGTGTTTCAGTTGCAGTTCTGATGTGAAATATGAGGGGTTGTATACAAATAACCTTAAATTTACACATTGGCATGCGAGCTGTGCATCTGGACTCCCTTTCTAGCTGGTGACGGTTAATACTTGTTTCTAGACCTTTGTATTTTTTAGCTGGAAATATTTGTTTATTAATTTTTGTGGTCCTTGATAAAGAATTGAATTTAATTTTAAATTACCACAGTTCTCAAAAATATTTTTTGGCTATTGCTTGCAACTGTCAAGTGCTTTTTTTACAAGCTGATTTCCTACTAAGTTTTTGCATACTCATGTGCATGTATAATGTTCTCAACAGTATTTGAGACTGTTATTACTGCTGCAGATGGACTTACTTGATCTCATCCATGTCTTTCTGTAATTCTTAGTGTAAGTTGTTCTTTTTCATTTCAGGGGCTTAACAGTAATGTTTGAAATAATGAAGACATATGGCCATACTTACGAGAAACACTGGTGGCAAGATTTGTTTCGGATTGTCTTCAGGATATTTGACAACATGAAACTGCCAGAACAGCAGACTGAGGTGATAAAAGTGGAGGACGATAATTTACATGAGAACTACGTTTACAGTAGAAAACCTGTAATATAGCTTTGTCAAGTAATGTAGGGTAAACCTCAAAACTTGGATGGTGGACCTGTGGTTCTAGTAGCCTTGTTTTGTTTTAATGGCATTTTGTTGGCAGGTGTTGTCACTTTTTTCATTTTTTAAAACCATGTATGTGAAAGGCCTACTAGTTTACACTAGAAACAACAGAAGAATAGCATGAAGTGCAGTGTCTTTAGGGCTTGTAAGAAGAACTGTAGTTTTTACATGTGATTGGAATCAGACATGCAACACTTGAGTGAGGCTTGTAATCAGCAGTGAAGTCATAATTAGAAGAAATAAGTTCTGTTAGTTCAAAATTTTTTGATGACAAAGGGAAAAAAAAACCCTCAACGAAACAGAAACCAAAAAAACCCATAACCAACCCACAAACAATCAAAAACCACCCAAAACAGCACTGTGCTGTTATTGCACCCTTTTGACCAACCATCCCAGTTTTGATCTGCCCAACTGGAACCAGCTAGTGCTCTGACAAACAACTGAACAGAAATGGGCTTAAAAATATAAATAATGTGTAAATTATTAATATTAGAGAAGTTAGATCACAATTGTCAATTGTTTGGCAGGCTTTGTATGGCTATTTGTAGTAGGACATGTCTCACATTGTAAATTTTTATTCCCTGGAAAACATTTAAGAGAAACACAGTTTAGCTTGCTGTTAAATTGTTGAGCTAGGATTGGACACTAAGATAATTTTTGCTTGTCTGTTCCTGTAGTTCTTTTTAAACGTGCTAGTTAGCAAAGCAGAAGTTGAGGCTCCAAATTTTGAGGTTTTGAGATACAGAAATGAATTTCGTCACTGTAAAGCAAATTGAGTAAAAACAAATGTTCATCTGTATGTGTATACTAAAGTTTCACCTTAAGGTTGTAACTCTTTTTTTTTTTTTTGACTCCTAGAAAGCTGAATGGATGACAACTACTTGCAACCATGCACTTTATGCAATATGTGATGTATTTACACAGTATTTAGAAGTACTTAGTGATGTTCTTTTGGATGATATATTTGCACAGCTGTACTGGTGTGTGCAGCAAGGTAGGAACTGCACAAATTATTTTAAAACAATGTTAACATTTTACTCTGTTGAATGTGAATAAACAAATACACTGTTTGTCTTTTACAGACAATGAACAACTGGCGCGATCTGGTACAAACTGTTTGGAGAATGTTGTCATCCTTAATGGTGAAAAGTTTACCCTAGAAATCTGGGATAAAACTTGCACTTGCATGCTGGATATTTTCAAAACTACAATCCCTCATGCGTAAGACAACTGTTAATATTTATACTTTATAAAATAGTTTAACTAGATAACTTACCCATATCAGACTCTTAGATATCTCATAGGTGGGGTGAACAAAAAGGTGGTTATGTGTGGACTAAAGAGAAACAGACTTACTTGGAACGTAATGATAAATTAGATGTAGTTAATCTTTTGTATTGTAAATGATAAAGTTTTAAAAACTTAAATACTGTACAGAAGATAAACAACAACAAAAAAAAATCAGCAATCCCCAGAATGTAACATCATTCAGTTTAAAAGTTTTGCATTTTTGGAGAAAATCTGACTTCTTTTGGTTATTTTTTTTTTGTAATAGAAGATGCAGACTTTACTATTTCTAATTACGTGTGAAGCTTTTTCCACAAAATACTAAAATACTACAAGTCTTATAGATTTAAGTCTCTGTGGTTGATGGTTAATTTCCATCATATGTTTATATGAATCTTAATATTTTTATGAAAATTATCTTGGATATTTGGTAACTCTTTCCCTTCATGTAATAACTTGATGTGAGGTTTCTTAGAGTAAGGCCATACTATTCTGAGTGTTACGTTTTATCCATCCTAGAGCAGAGTAACAAGAAATCACAGTGTTATACCAAAGATATTTATACCAAAGGGTTTTTTGCCTGTGCTACCAACACTGAGATGAAACACTACTTGTTTCTGATACTCTTCCTGGTGAATTGTTGTTTTATTACTTGTCCTGTGTGTGTCATGCAGTTCATTTGCTTCTGGGACCTCGTTTATTCCTGAAGAAAACTGAAGCAAAAGGAAACTACTGCATGTCAGTCTTTCCTGAATTTTAGAGTTGTATATCAGATAGCACTGTAAGAGAGCTTCATTCATTAAAAGATAAAATCTGTCACTACCTCACCTATTTTTTAAGTAGGTATAAATTAATTCCATCCAAAAAGTAATTATAACATGAAGCTATTTGGGAGCTAGCAAGATACTTCCTTCTGCATTTTGGTAACTGCCAAAAATAAAATTGGAAGCCATATCTCTGGATTTAAAAGTCCAGTTGAATTAGCCCTAACTTACTATGGCCTGTACTTGGAAAGATTTTTACATGAATATTCACAAGTGTAACATTTGCTTTGGTTTCAGCATGTGATCAAATACCAGGTTTCTGGGTATTCTTTTAGTTGAATATTAGAAACCTTTCTAGAGCAGCATTTTTGATATCTTAATATTTAGACATACTCAGAATATTCCTGTAGCCTTTAGTTCTATCTAATATGAAATCTGTGCATTATTCACTTTGTTGACACTTCACTTTTCAAATGGGTTATTTTTCTTAGGAGAATATCCGACTCCTTCCTTAATCTTTCTCTTTATTCTAGTATAATCTTTCTGTACCGTGTTTTGAGAACTTCATCATATTATTCCTTCTTAAATTTCTGGAAGGTTCTCAGCTTTTGCAGTCTGTCTTTTTTTTTTTTTTTTTTTTTTTTTTTTTTTTTTTTTTTTTTTTGGTCTGTTTTCTTTTTTTTTTTCTGAGGTTACTCATCTTTTTTTCCTTCTCTTTGTGTCCTAAGTGGATACTTCTTTTTTTACCACTCTTTTTATGGGATCTGGTTCTTTTTCTGTGACTCCTGGTTTGGCTGACATTTCATATTTTTATTTCTTAGTCCCTCTGTTAGCCATATTTTTGCAATAGAGCTTTTACTGCCCTACCATCCTTAGTTTTTTATTTTCTTTTTTGACAATGCGGTTTTAATACTCAGCTTGTTGTGGAGGCTGCCTCAGTGCTTAGAGAAGAAGGCAAATGATCTCCTTACCTTTGTTTTTCCATGCCTAGAAGAAACACAATAGTTAATGTTGAAATGAACACAGACAAACCACACAGTGGTATATATGAAAACTTTATGGGCAAGTGCTTTATTGCAAATTGTCTTCAAATAGTCAGAGGTTATGAATCTCTGGAGCATAAAGTATCTTCTGGCAGAAGTTCTTATTACTCTGATCAGGTAGAATTACATATGTTCTTTTTTAACATTCATATAAAATATCTTCCAGGTATCTTTCTTTCATTTAAGAGCTGCAACATTGGCTGCAGGAGTTCTTAGTTGCAGTATCAGCCTCTGCTGGTTCTTGGCAAGTTACTTTTTTGCAGAGAGAGATGATCATATTTCCTTTTTTAGAAAATGTACTAGAATATTTCTCAGATACCAATTTCTGCAAGGATCACTTACTAGAATACCACAAACCATACTGCTGCCAAGTTTCTGCAGATCACTGAGGGGTTCATAGCAGAAGATACTAATACAGACTGACACAGAATTGCTGCAGCTGGAAAGGGCTCTGGAGGTTTTCTAGTCCAACCCCTGTCCTTAGGCATGGCCACCCAGAGCAGTTTTCCCAGGATCATGTCCTGACTTTTGAATATCTCCAAGGAGGGAAGCTCCACAGCCTTGCTGGGCAACTGCTGCCAGTGCTTGATCACCCTCACAGTGTAAAAGTGATTCCTAATGCTCATAGGGAACCTCTTGTGTTTGTTTGTGCCATTGCCTCTGGTCCCAGCATTGTGAATCACTGGAATAAGCCTGGCTCTGTCTTCCTTGCACCCACATTTCAGATATTTATAGTATGTTGATGAGATGTCCAGAGTCTTTTCTTCTCCAGGCTGGACAGTCCAATTCTCTCAGACTCTCCTCATAGGAGAGATGCTCCAGTTCCTTCCTCACCTTTGTGGCTTTTTGCTGAACTTCCTCCAGTAGGTCCATGTCTTTCATACTGGGGAGCCCAGAACTAGCTACTGTGCTGTGCAGAGGGACACATTCCCCTTCCCACCTGCTGGCAGCTCTCCTCACACAGCCCAGGATAATGTTTTCAAGGGCACCCTGCTCACTTATGTCCAGCCTGGTGTCCACCAGGATCTCCAGGACCTTCTCTGGGGCCCAAGCTGCTTCCCAGCTGGGCAGCCCCCAGCACATCCTGGGGTGTGGGGTTGTTCCTCCTGAGGTGAAGAACTTTGTTCTTGCCCTCACTGAACTGCACAAGGTTCCCATCAGCCCATTTCTCCAGTCTGTTGGGGTCCCTCTGGATAGCAGCATGACCCTCTGGTGTATCAGCCACTCCTCCTACTTTTGTGTCATCCAACATCCTGAGAGTCTGCTCTGCCCCATCACCCAGATCATTAAGATGTTGGACAGAACTGGACCCAGTATTGACCTCTGGGGTGTACCACTAGTTATTGGTCTCCAGCTAGATTCTGTGCACCTAATCACCATTCTCTTGGCTTGGCTGTTCAGTCAGTTTTTATACCACCTCACTGTTTGCTTGTCTAGCCTATCATTTGTTAGCTTGCTTTAATAGTTCTTTTAATTTCTCTTTTAGTTTAATTTCTATCCTGTTTATAACTTTTGTTAATTTAAATTTTCTGAAGCTTCATGAGAGCAAGTCTTGGCTTTCTGGTGCTGAAAAATTCAGTGTGAGTGCCCTCTCGTCCTCAAAAAATTCAGGAGTTAGAATTGGTTCCTTGCACAGATTATGATGGTCTGGCCTCTACTGGTTCATAATAGCATATTATCCCAATCCCTCAATTTGTGTCCTTGCAGCTTTCAAGAATCACTTCAGTTCTCTGTACTTTATTTGTTGTCTTATTACATGCCTCGAGATTTTATCTTACCTCTAATTTGTCCTTTTAGTTATCCAGTATTTAGTTTTCTGGGGATCAGTAGTATATTCATTTAGGAAGCTTGACTTGGTGGGGAAAGCCCTCCCTTAGGATATGCAGACACAAATGTCCCATACGTGTTACCTCACACAGATTGAGACTTAAAGAATTTGAGATCATGGCAAATAACTTTTATCTTACTTTGTAGTGGTAGATTGGATAGAACAAGAGATGATGGGACCACTTAGGTTGTTTAATCCAGTTTCCCTCCATTCTTGGCAGGCACAGACAGCCTCAGTAAGTTACAATTAGTGTAGAAATTTTTTCGTGCTAGTGTTAAGATCCTCAAGACGGCAGTGTCCTGTAGGAAATCAGCAGGGGAGAGATCAGAAGTATTGTCAGTGACTTGATGCCTCATAACAGCAGTGAATCCTGAGCGGAAGTGGTGAATCTTAACTGGAAATAGAAACATAATGCTGGAACATACTCCAGACAGAGAATGCAAATCATCTCCAAATGTTCATGTAATTTGTTCTGGAGTAGATTCATTCCTTATTCTAGGTTAAGCTTTGAGGCAGTGTGGGAGAAGAGGCCCACTAGTGGCACTAAAGCACTGCCTTAAGACAAATCCAGTATTTCTGAGAAAAATTAATTCACCTCTGCACAGTGCACTTGTCTGTCCAAGGTAGTTGGCAGAAAGTTCAGAAAGTTGGCAGAAAGTTCAAAAAACACAGTACTTACATGTTTAAATATGTGTGAAAGAATGAAGTGCACTTAGAATTGAAATTAATGCAAAAATGTCCACACCATGTTGGAAGGGGACTTTTTGGTTCTGATTTATACTTCAAACTTAGTACATTTGGGACTCGTTTTGTGTTTTCAAGGCTGCTGACTTGGCGACCGGTTGGTGGGGAGTTTTGCTCTGGCCCTCCCTCTGATGCAAAAGAAAAACTGGTAAGCTGCTGAAATCAAAAAATAATTAAGATTGCAAAAGCTCGGTACAAATGTGTTGTGATGTAGAATAGGTGAAAAGTGTACTTGGTTTATATATATTTTTGAATTTTGATGTACTTGAAATTTTTTTCAGCTCAAGTGCTATTTAATGTCTAAAAATGGCCAGGAATTATTTGATAAAGAAGTACGTATTTGTTTGCAGCAAAGTTGACTTCCAGAAATTGGCTGTAGGTAGTTACCAGTGTTTGTTTTAGGTAATGTCCTGTGTCTGGTAGGTTTCTCTAATACTGCATTTGGGCTTTGAGTTGTTTTCTGGTTTGGGTCATAGTTTTTCTTTCATTTTGATGTATTGGCAAGAAGAGAAACTGCTAAAGAGGGATAGATTGACAGATTGACTTTTTTTTTCCTCCAAATTTTCTCGTAGAGAAATAGACCTTAAATATCTATTTAAAATAGAAAGTATATGTAACCGTCAGATTTCTTAGTGTTAATTGAATAAACTGTTGTGAAGTCTGGATTTGCCTTCAAGTGACAGCCCTGTAGCTACTTTGCTACTGATGAGAATTAGTTTAGCTTTTGGACATTCTCACAAGATTGCTGCATGAAGTTCTTTATAGATTAATGAAGCACTGGACAACAATTGTTCAAGGATAATGAGTCCCAAATGAGCTTTACTAAGAGAAACCAACTCCCTCCCTTTATCTTCATGGAGTGTTAACATAATTCAGTTAAAATAGAGATTAAATGTGATGGCCTGTTCTCATTATATGGGTATTGCACCTTCATGCTGTATCGTGACTCATTTATAGTGACTTGATCTAAACATATTGGCTATATTTTTGATCCATTTATGTCAAATACAATAGCATGCATAAATGGCAAATAAATTAAATGTCTTAGTCTTGAGTAAATTCAAAGATCTTTTCCCTTTGAAATAATTTAACATGAATGTTTCTAAAAATTATTTTTGTCTTCAGTGTAAAAAGACATTTTGCAAATCAAAATTAACAGAGCTTGTATAATATATGATACTAAAGGAAAAATATTTTTACTCCTCTCATTTAGTAGGATGGAATTTTTACAGGCTTTGGATATTTTCATATCATTTTTCTTTAGGTAGATCAAATATGATGGAGTGTTTTGCTATCTGCAGACATGATACCTATTAAAATATGTATTTTTACTTAGTAGAGATGAAAACCTTTGGTTATCTACTGATATGAGAGGCTGAGATGTTCTTTACAGGAACCTTGCAGCAAACCTCCTATTCTTGATCTGGTAAAAGCCATAGTAACTCTTGGCTGACAGAAGAAATGCTTGGAGGGAATACAAATACCTGTCTGAAAAATGCTGCTCATTGACTTTTCAGGGTACTTAAATATTTGTTGCTTGTTAAATTTTCAGTTGTTTCTTACTAGCTCATCTTTTTAGTACATCTTTCATGACTGTTTATAGCAAATATGACTAAAGTGAATGAAAGTGCAGTGTTGAAACAGCAAATGTCTTGACCTCTGAAGAGCACAGCACTATTACCAATTAGGTTGCAGAAGTTTTCTGTAAGTTAATTTTTTGTCTTTTTTTTTTTCAGGATACAATCTCCCAGAAGTCAGTAGATATCCATGATTCCATTCAGCCTCGACCTTCAGATGGACGCCCCTATCAACCCAGCACAGGGGCCACAGTAGCTGAAGAAACGAGTAAAGCCAGGCCAACAGCAAGTGCGTGCTCTGTAGTGATTTGGCATTTGATATCTGTTAAGAGTAGTATTTAGTAGATCTTTGATCTATTAGTTATAGCCCCAGTTATATGACTTCAGAAATAGGATGTGAAGAAATCAAATTGTTTAAATTTTTGTCTTCATGTAGTATGGCAGAATTCTCTTGGACTCCTGTGGGTCCACATTTTTGGCCTGTGTTTTAAAAATCCAGGAGTTCAACTGCAAGCTTCTAGGCTTTTTACCCAAAGCAAAATAATTCAAAACAGTAGTCTAGTAGTCTCCTTACAATGCCGTGTAGTTTTTTTTTTCCTTAGGAACAGAGATTTTGCAGTGCAAAATGCAACAGAAGCAGTAGATGAAAGAATTCTGTCTATGATTTGAAGAGAGTGTATCAAACCCTTATTTGAGATACTTGTGCAGTTATGCGTTGGTGCTTAAAATGGTCACATGGTGATACTAGTACTTGCCACAGTTGCAAACAAGCAATGAGCCCCTGATGTGCTAAGCCTCATGCCTGGGAACAGTCTCAGCCTCTGGCGCTTGCTATTGCACTCAAGGTCCAAGTCACTCATTTTGGTGATTTTTAGGTAACACTGAACCAGGTTAATCCAACATATCACAGACAACTTCAGGAAATGGTTTCTTAAGATGTTCCTGTTGGTAACATGGTGATCTGTCCCGATGTTAGTAATTCAGACATGTGGATTCCAGGTATACTTCATGAATGTGCTTGAAGTTAACTGTTCTTCAACTTGTCCTCAAAATAGCTCAAAAAAATTCTTTAGTTAACAAATAATTTTCTTTCCTTTAAAGAATTTCCAGAACAGAAGTTATTTGCTGCTCTTTTGATCAAGTGTGTTGTACAGCTGGAACTCATTCAGACGATCGACAACATTGTGTTCTTCCCAGCAACTAGCAAGAAGGAGGATGCAGAGAACCTAGCAGCAGCACAAGTAAGTGGAACTCACAGATCTCCCTTTTTAGCAGCTTTTCCTCCAAAAGTTTTAAGATAAAGTTTCTTAAACTCCTGTAACATCTGCTAAATTACAATTTTTACATGCATTTGAGAACTTGGACTGTTGAGATCTTTTACAACTTCCATTAAATTGCATTTGCTGTGCCAGGGCAGCACTGTGGAGATTAAAACATGTATCATTCAAACGGATTTATGTAACTGGGGTGTGGATACAGCCTTTAATACAGTTTTAAGTGACGTACAAGTACAGATGGAAACATGGTAGGATTGAGTTATCACATGAGCTTGCTGAAGATAGTTGTGAATTTGTACTTCAAATCTCTTTTGTCCTTTACCTTTGTTTTTTTAATAGAGAGATGCAGTAGACTTTGATGTCCATGTGGATACACAGGATCAAGGGATGTATCGTTTCCTAACATCACAGCAGCTTTTCAAACTTCTCGATTGTCTGCTGGAATCTCACAGATTTGCTAAAGCATTTAATTCAAACAATGAACAAAGAACTGCTCTCTGGAAAGCAGGTAAGTCAGTCACCTTGGAGAAATACTTTGAGACAGTGGAAATTGACCCAAAAATAGGTTAAAAGTACTTTGGTGCTGAATGTAAAAGCTGAAGCTTTAGCTTTATAATTGTAGGATTCCTAAAGGAAGGAGACTTCATCTGTGCAGGTGCAAGTATCTTTGGTTTCCTAAAATTTAAGGTTTCACTGAGGTACAGCTGCCAAGCTGATTCCTGGCTGTAGGTGTGAGTCCCATGCTTGAAAGCTGCAGGGACAAACACAAGTTTCACAACTGCATGGAAGATGGTATTAAAAATGGGTGCCAAACACAATTATGGCACATATAAATGGGTTAATTTTTAGCACTGCTCCATTGTACTAAATGTTACGAGAAATTAATTAACTAAGGTGGTTCTTCTAATTGTCTGTGTGCAGAAGATGCTTAGAAAGAGAAGTGGGGGACTGTAAGAAAAAATGTCAGCTGAACCAAAAATCTAAATGGGTGCTTGGAATTCCTGTAGGTTTCAAAGGCAAATCAAAGCCCAACCTCCTGAAGCAGGAGACAAGCAGCCTGGCCTGCGGCCTGCGCATCCTGTTCCGCATGTACATGGATGAGAGCCGCACCAACGCGTGGGAGGAAGTCCAGCAAAGACTGCTAAAGTAAGGGCCATGGAACTGAACCTGTTCAGGTTATGTCTGATGTTAAAGAAGGGAGAGGGTTTATTTAACAGGATAAACCTCTGTTTGCAGTAAACTTCTAGAGCTAACACCTGTGTGTGGTGGTCACAGCTAATACTAAGAGTTTTCTGTTCTGTCAGGAGTGCTGTGCCTCCAGCTACTGATGCTGTCTCTCCTTTTTGTTCTCATTACGTTTTGCAGGAGAGAACAAAGGTTTTGTCACCTTTTCTTTTGTATTGTGGGTAGGTGAGGGCTTGTTATAGCACCTCTTTAAAAAGGAAAGCAACTATCACCTACACCCTGTTTTTTCTTTCACTAACCTCAGGCACTTTAGGGAAGTGGCACTGTTTGCTCTCATTTACAGAAATGGACACCGGGCTTTAGCAGCCTTGTGGGCATACAGCGGCTTTTGGCTCTTTGGTTATTCATCTTAATGCTTTTGTTTACAAAGTTTTTCAAGCAACTGCTGGAATAAGAAAGGGCTTAAAACCACAACAGTAACACTAAAGGCTAAGACTTTAAGGTTCACAGACAAGGAAGCAGAGCTGAAAGGTACCTGGTTACATCAACATGAGAGGTTCCTAAAGTCCATATAGCATTTTGTCACATGCCTCTCAAAGAGCACTCGATATGTTTCAAATACATGCACAAACAGCATCATCACATTTTGTCAATTTATTTATTACTGAAGTCTTAGAACTCTGGGTTTGAGTTGAACAAAGTCACTGCTTTGTGTCATTAATCAGGCTTAGAGTGGCTTTCATAAAACAATGCTGTTATACACTAGGGCTTGAGACTGCCAGAACATGCAAAACCAAAGCTCCCTCTCTACAGTAGAGCTCAGAAAGAAATGTGACTTACTGGTTTTTTGTGTCTTTTGTCTCCAGTGTCTGCAGTGAGGCTCTGAGCTATTTCCTCACTCTTACATCAGAAAGTCATCGGGAAGCCTGGACTAACCTTTTACTCTTATTTTTGACTAAAGTCCTGAAGATAAGTGATGAAAGGGTAAGTAACTGGAACGATGTTTCAGATGACGTTTACAGGTAAAAAGTAGTTCCAGACTGGTTAGTCACACACAGTTACAGCCTTGACTTTAAAGGCTCCTGCTGCTCTGTTGACACTCTTGTGTTGAGGGAATGTACATTCAAACTGCACTTGACAGTTACTGACACTAATAATTCAGTGTGAAGGTGCAGTGAGTGATAAAACCTATCAGAGAAGTTTAAAGATGCTGGAATCCTTTAGAAGTCTGTGTTAATTTGTTTTTACCCCTCTTCTGCTGAGGAAGAGGATTAGTGATGATATTTTATTCAGAGAATTAACTCTTGTTTCTACCTCCAGTGCTGCAGGTACATGCACACCTTGACCTTCTCCAAAGCAATTCTGCAGTAAATAAATCCCTGTTTAGATCTCCCTCTGTTTGTAAGAAAACTTGGCTGAAATAATTAAGTGAAAAAGGCTAACTGCAAGAAAAAGTACAAAATAAAAAACTATTTCCTCTTGGACACTAAACATTATTAGTAAGGAGCTTTGTGTAGTTGGTGAGCATCTGTTAAGAGTACATCACAGCTGTCTTAGGCTTATTCCAGCAGCGCTAACTTCAGTTGTAAAGATGTTTCTGCTTGTCGCTTTGTGGGTTTTTCACCCCCATGTGGGAGAGCATTTAAAATTCATACTTTGCAGTGTGCTTTCTGAGGTATATTGATGCGTAATAGAGTGATTTCTTCTGTTTGTTTTCTCCTCAGTTCAAGGCCCATGCCTCATTCTACTATCCTTTGTTGTGTGAAATCATGCAGTTTGACCTAATTCCTGAGCTTCGAGCTGTTTTGCGAAGGTTTTTCCTGCGGATTGGTGTGGTTTTCCAAATATCCCAACCACCAGAACAAGAGTCTGGAATAAGCAAGCATTAGCAGATATTGACGCTGTGTTTAAAAGTTTATATTCCTCAGCTAAATAAAAGGACCAGGTAGCTGGGCCATTCTGTCTGGATATCCATATAAATGATTTCTTTCTCTGACAACGTGTATCCAAGGGTTAACGGTACCGACGCTTACAACTGTTAATTAAGGCTTGCAACACTCCAGTCCCTCTCTTTCCTGGCGGATTCTCTCATCAGTTTCTCTTGCCTGGCTTGTGCTGAGCACAGAGCCAGTTTTTTAGCACAGTCCCCTTGTCAGCACGGGCTGCAGTGTCCTTTACTGTCCTAGACAGCAGCGTAGCAACAGATGTTTATGGCGGGTGTGAAAGTAAAATGTACCCAAAGAAACATATATATGTAAAGGTTTGAGCTTCTGTGAGAAGTACAACTCAGGAGAGCTGTATTTTGAAGGATAAAATGTTTATAGTGAAAAGAAAATGGAGATTATTGTTCATGGAAAAAGATATTTAGCAGCTATGTCTGATATTCTAAGATTTTTGCACACTCAGGCTGTCTGAGACATTGGTAATCATCCTTCTGTGAAAATGTACAGAGATGCAGGTCTGTAATATAAACTCTTTAACACTATACAGTTCTTCCCAAATTATTTTATTTCTGTATTACTGATTTGTTGAAAGCCCATAATTCTTCCTTGTTTACCAAATGCACTAGAAGTTTGGGTTTCCTTTTTTGGGTTGTGATTTTTTGTTTGTTTGTTTTTGAGGTGGGGGTTCTGGGTTTTTTTTGTTCTGTTTTTTGGGTTTTTTGTTTTGGCTGGTTGGGTTTTTGGGGGATTTTTTTGGTTTTTTATTTTTTGAGGAGGGGGCTTTGCGTTGTTTTTTGTTTCTTTGGTTTTTGTTTTGGGTTTTTTTGTTACTGTTATTTTTGTTTTGTTTTGTTTCATTGTAGCCCAGAAGTTACTGTTGCTGACTTTTGTCAAGAACACAGTAGAAATATCACGACTGACATAACTACCTGTAATATACTTGTTTTAGGGCTTTTAAATATAACGAGCCATTGAAATGATGATCCTAAAAGGACTGGAACTTGAATCACTGCAAACAAGTCTAGGTTGTGTCTGCTGTCAGATGTTTTTTGTTTGATGTAGATTTCACTCTTATGTACAGAATTTAATGTTGGATATATTCAAGTAACAAATCTGGCATGGTTTGGGGATGGTTAAATTTATTGGAAATGTATTCATACTGTGAATTGTGCTCTGATGGTTAACAGACGAGATTGTCAAGCATTCTGTATTACAATGGATGTAGAAATTTTTTTCAGATGGACAAAATGTATATGGTACAGATATGTAAAGTTTTCTATGTAAAAAAATTCTGTACAACTTTCTGTACAATATTTGGTTCTCATCTGGCATATTCTAATCAGGTTATAGGTCAATAAAGTTTTTGAACTCTTTCATCAGTGCAATCAAAACCAGTCTAATCCATAGCTACTTGTTTTACAGTTTACTTTGCCTCTCACACTTTTGTTTTGAAGAAGCAAACCCCAGACCCCAGGAGCAGAAAGGTGGGTGCCCTTTGGTTGACTGGAATGCGGCTTCTTGCTGTTAGAGACAAAATACAGAGTGGAAAAGAGTGGTAAATTTTTTCAAAAGGTGGGCAGGGCTGGAGGAGAATAAAAGTGCTTGTACAGGAACTGATCAAATGAACCCTGTATTGCTGCACAGATAGAAACTCAGATACTGCACATTGCTCTCTGGGGATTAAAATACAAATATCAAACAGCTGATGGAGAAAGGGGGAAGGGAAGGGCTGGGATTGCAGTTCTGCTGCCTGCTGACTTGAACACTTCAGGCAGCTCAGCCTTGTCAATGTCTTTGATTCTGTAAGTGAAAGTGGAATTGGATTGTTCTCCAGTATGTTCCCACAAAACTAACTGGCATGGGAGAGCAGTGTGAAGACCAAGAAGGTGTGTGAGGGGGCCTCCTCTCACTTACAGGGCAATGAATCTGCCATAGACATTCATGGCAGGCTCCAGAAATAAGCATAAGCAGTTCAATGAAATAGGGGAAACCCAGAAAAGGGAATTAAAATGCTATGACCTGTGATTCAGTTTGCTCACAAAGTTAATTGGGCTGTAGCAAAACCAAAATAGCAATTGCTAGTGTCAGAAGGGGGAGAATTGAGGTTATTTGAATTAATTGTAACAGCCTTTCCTCTTGGACTGTATTTTACTTGTTCAGTTTGTTGTGTCATTTAAATCTTAAACCACTGTCCTAGGCCAGACCTGAGGTCTTTATTTGTCTGACAGTGGTCAGTAATAATTTTTAGAGTGAGTATGTGTCCCATCCATATTGATTGTCATACTCTCCCCCATGGCTTTGTCAAACTGTTCTGAGACCATTATCAGGGTGTTCCTGACCCTGCTGCCCTGAGCACTGTTTAAACAGCCAGTGTTCCTTGTGTGTCTGCTCAATTGCTTTCGAATCATCTGTGTTCAAGACAGAACAGCTAGTACAATGAATTTTCCAAAAGGTTGGGCAGTGGGGCTTTTTTGATTTTAAACCTCACTGCCTTTTCTTTTTTTTTTGTTGTGTACTGCTTTAGTAATGACTTTTTTTTTAATACAGCCTGGCCTTCTCATGCCCTATTTATTGCTTATGTAGAAAAGGCCCAATAGCTGTTTCATTTTGGTTCATTGGAAACTGAACTTTGGTGTCATCATAACTCTTCTGTGCCTCTCTTTACTTCTTGCAATGCCAGAGCAGCACCGGGTGTACTCTCAGATACAGAGAGGTACAGCGGGTGTACTCTCAGATGGGTATTGTGTTCAACTTGCAGCTCTCTGAATACTCACAATTACAGTAATTATCGAAAATCTGGGATCGGGGTAGAGAATAGGTTCTATTTTAGTTCTCCCAATATCCATCAGGGCTGTGGACTGCAGATACATTTATTTTGCAGGTGAGGCTGTCATGATAAAGCATTTTAAAAAGTTAGGAAGGCAGAAGGGCCCAGCCAAAAGCTGAACTTTGGAGAGGCAGAGAAAGTGAAGGAAAGATCTGAAAAGGGAAGATGCAAAGGACCGTGTCCTGAGCAGCAGCCTGAGTGGCTAAGGGAGGGTGGCTGTAGGGAAGAGTGGTATTCATGGTGCTAAGGACTGCTTAGCAGTAAGTTTAAAGACAGTGGTTTCAGACCATGGCACAGGTGAGGGAAGTAATTCAAAGAGGGGCTGTGCCATGTCCTGGCCTTGAACTGGAGGAAAGATATGCCAGTCTCGGATGGTCTCGCATTTACAAAACTTACTGCAGTGAAATGAAAGTGGCTTGTTAGGGTAACAGTTTATGCTTCTGTCAGGGGTGAAACTGATTAAAATTAAGGGACTACAGAATAATTGAAGTCTGTAGACAGCTAGATGAGGAAGAAGAGAAATTATGCCTCTAGCCTGGAGTTAGTACAGTGAATGTGTCACAAAATTCAACTTGTGAAGCAACGGGAGAGAGCCATCAGGACAGGTGACAAAAGTATAAGGCATAAGGTGGGCTTGGGCATGAGAGGGTGGTGAAGTGTATTTACTATAAAGCATTTTCATCTCAGCTGCTTAAAATTATTCCCCCTGCCTCCGGGAAGTCCAGATTGAAGCAGCCATGCAGCCTGCAGCCAAGTCGGCAATCATACCAAAGCCCCTGCATGAGTGGCCACTGCTGTCATACCCACACTGATGAACATGAACCTTCTCACTTCCAAGCCAGAAATTCAGGGTAAGAATTTTCCTGATTTGGCAAATCCTCTCTGGGAAGGAATGTGCTAAACCCATGAAGAAGCTAAACACCACATAGATTTGAAGTACATCTGTCAGCAAACATTGCCTGCCGTCATCATGGAACTGCTGTAGCCTTCAACCAGGTTTACAAAAGCTTGAAGGTGATATTTCAGTAAAAATTAAAGACCTCTGTAAAAAGTTTTTGTTTATATCAGTGGTTTGCTGGGGTCTTTTTTTTCTCCTGTTGATCAAGTTTAGGCCTCTGGGTGAGAATTTCCTAACCAAGAGCTGCAGCATTACCCCTGCTTCACCTTGATTGTGTAGTTCACTGAACTAAAATCTTGCTTCCACCTACATGTTGTTCTTGCTAAAATCTGTGCTCTTAACAGATTTTTCATTTCTTTGGATATAGCCTTAACACTCAGGTTTGTTCATGAGTAAATGAAAGCTGAAGCAAATCATAAATTAAGAATATTGAAGTCGGCTTTCACATTTTTTGTAACAAAAATAATTTTAGTAACAAAATACTTTATTAACTCTTCAATCAGAAACATAAATATATGCAACGCTATCTGTATTTTCAGCACATGACAACTTAGGGAATGTAAGACACATTGCTAATAGTAATTTTTTCCCCATGAAAGTGTTAGCTGTGCTTTCATGCAGAATAGCATTTATCCTGTATGAAATGCAAGTGTCCTTGAACTTACTCACTCTTTGCGTAAAAACCTAATGCCCTTCTGCTGTTGGGCTGCTCTAATGCCAGACAGTTATGGAGTTTGACCATAAAGCTAAAAAACATCTTTGATTTAATATCAAATTCACACACACCACACTGTTTCTGTGGTAAGTCCAATTCTGAGGCTGAAACTTAAGCTGTATAAAAAGTGCAAAAGCTGCCAAGCTATTCCTCCATTTCCCACGTTACAGAATAGAAACATCCCTACGCTACGTCTCTGTTCCACTGCAGAATCTGATCCTTTATTATTGCTATGTGAATTACACACCTCCACACTCTGTACACGGAAGACAGCTTGCCCTGCAGGATTCCCTGGTAAGTGCAGCGGTGCTGGACAGGTCCCTCCTCGGCCACGAGGCGCGGTGGCTTCCAGGGCGGAGTCAGCCGTGCGCGGTGGAGAGGCCCTGCCAGCCCAGCGGGAGCGCGTTCTCCGGGGAAAGCTTTGCTGAGCTCGGCTGCTCCGCCAGGAGTCTCCGGAGCGTGGCCGACGTTCCTGGACGCAGCCAGGGCTCTGTCGCCACGGTGTCGGTGGAGCTGGGGCGTCTGCCCGCGTGGGACTGAGCACGCTTCAAAAGGTCGTCCACGTCCCCTAAGGAAATGTCATCACCTGAGAGAGGAGGAGAGCAACACGGGTTGGAGGGGACAGAAGCTCTTCCCATCACAACAATGGGCAGGCTTGGCTGCCAGGAGTGCATAGATACTGCTTTTAAATGACATTTGTTTCTACTTAACACATTTGCTGATGTTCTGGGGATCTGGGCCCCAACAGCTCCCCACCACGGGCTCAGCAAGGGGATAAGGATACAGGCAAAGGTAGATAGACTCAGCAGAGGATTCTTGCTTTCCAAAATGCTTCTATTGAGAGGGAGGTCAAATCTGTCAGTGCATATATGCATAAAAATTAATGTAAAAATGCAGCCATTCAATTACACTGGCCTGGCTTAGACAGTCTCCTTGTCCAAGCCTATTTGCACAGTCAGACTCCTACTGAGGAAGAATTGGTTTAACAGTGCAAATGCAAGTGAGTCTGTGCATCATGGCCCAGCAAACTCAAAACCTCAATGCAATGTCATGCTGAAACTGGTTAGTTGGGATCTTCCAGCTACAAGATAAACCCCACCAAACAAAAAAGAGAACTCCGTTGCCTTTGAACTTGGGGTCATTATCACTCTGAAATCTATCATTACTTGTTTCAATTCCGTCAGCAATCATACATACACCTAATACCTTAAACAAATAGTTCGTGTGGATTATCAAACAACATACATTTTTACTATATGAAGGGGTATAAAGGTATAAGTTCCTCTGTACTGTTCATTTTTTGGCTTCACAACATTTAATTTTTACATACTTTAACCAAAAACGTATGCAACGCCCCTGTATCTATACTGACTGAAAAATGCAATGTTTTCCTCTTAAAACTGAGTAATGTCAGTGAGGTTTTGGTGTTTAAGGTGGGCAGAAAAATGTTTAAAGACTCTGGATTAGGAAAAAGTCAACATTTTTGCCAAAACGTCCTAATTCAAGCAAAACAGAATTGTATACTCTTTAGTGATTAAATAATTCACTTAAGCAATTAGTAAGTGTCATGTAATTTAAGTATGTGGATGATTTTTGCAAATTTCAGGTTTTTATTCTGGAAAAATGATGACTTTTTTAAAAATGAGAATTTAAATCAAAGCCTCTTTGAAGATTCTCATTAAAAACTGAAAGTCTAAGCATGGGTGTGAGAGCCCGAGGCCTGGAGAAGCAGCAGCCAGGTGTGCAGGGGTGAAGGGAAGGACAGGAACTGCATAACCCCACATACACTGGCAGCAAGGGCTCAGATTTCCTCTTTGTGTGTTAGGTGCATTGCAGGTTGTAAAACAAAATGCCAAATTTTTGTTCCAAAAGAATTTGGCATGAATCATTAGTTCTGTCACATCATCCAGACAGTGATCTGATCATCCTCCAAGCCTTCCCAGTCTGGTTAAAACTTGTCTGTAACAGTAGAAGTGAGAGCAGACCTCCCTCTCTCTAGGGCCTGTCATCTCTTGTGCTTGAAGTTGGCAGAGGGAACCTCTTTGTCTCCTAAATCCTGGGTCAGATGAACTCTCCTGTGTGCTGGAACCCACAGTTTTTGGCATATGTAGGTTATAGTGAGGTTAACAACAGCACTGGCAAGAAAAGTGATACCTAAAGAAAATTAATTTTCTCTTTGTTGCTTTAAGAGATGATATTTAGCAACAATAAAAATAAGGTTGTTTAGAGACAAACAAACTGTGAGAGAGCTGCATTTCCCCACACTTAACTACTACTGCCTTTAAAGCAAAGCCTTTAGATCTTCCAGATATCAGAGGCAAGATCAACTGTTCTGCCAGAGATAAGATCACAGTGCACATCACTGTATCAGACTCATTTGGTGCTCCTTTTAGAAAGCACAGCAGATCAGCTGTTCTGCAGAAGTTCTTCATCGTGAATTTCAACACTTTGCACACTCCATAAAAAACTGTCCTTAATTGGGACATATGTCAAGACTTGATAATTCAGTTTGCATGTGGAGGCTAGGGGTAAGGAGAGCTTTTCCTTAGCATGAAATACTGGTTTAGAAATTGAATGGTTGGGATTCCTGCAAAATACCAACAGCAGCACATTCTGTGTGCCCAGTCTGTGAGAATTCCTTCTTCTGTATCTGAGCCTGCTCTTATTTATGGCCTTAGGAAGACACATACCTTGCTTGACAGAGGAGGTATCTGCTGGTTTGCAGAGACTCCCATCACCCAAATATTCACCAAGTTTACACTGACAGGATTTTTTTTGGATGGGTGAAAATGGAGGAGAAGGCCTGGTTCCTTTTTTCTAATTTTCCAATTAAGAAAACAATACTAGGATGGCCTTAGGATTCCCACATCAGTTCCATAGGAGAAAGTGAACTGCTGTGGAGAGAGCCTCCTTATTAACCAGATCAGCTCTTAGAATTTATCAAAGCCTGTGAATTGCCATCTCTGGTCATTTCAAGGGAAGATAGCCAGGTTCCTTAGTTACATATTTGAGAGACTTCGTTTCTCCCAGCAGTATCTCTGAGGGCAGAGGAGAAATGACAGTCCTGGCTGCTTGGAAAGCAAGAGGATGCCACAAGGGTTCTATCAGACTGCTAGGGAAAAGGAATAAAAAAATCTTGGCTTCACTAATTTTTTTTCTGTAACATCCCTGAGCGCAAGGAGGGAACAGGAAGGCAGGCAGCAGTGAATGACCACAGCTGAGCAAGAGGATCTCTTGCTACCTTTCCAAGAGGCACATATGCCACAGATGAGTGATGGGTCCCCATGTGCTCTAGAGTACAAGCTACTACAGACATATAAATATAAATATATATACACACACATCAAAATTATATTTATCTAAAGGCTGAAACTCTGGAGACTGAAGGCAAACAGAAGGCAAGCAAAACAAAAAGTAGTGCATATGATATGAAGTGAAATTATAAAAGAGGTGAGATACAACAAGGATACATAAGTGAAAGAAGTTCACGTAGCAAAAATATCTGGATGGAGTAAAATTAGTAAAGAGTTTATTTAGATTATTGAGAAAAATTAGTATGAACAGAGTTTTGTTTTTTCAGTGACTTAAAATCACAGGGAGATGCTTAAAACAAACAAAAAAAAAGGATGAAGTGCTTGTAGGAGTACCCATAGCAACAGAATCAAAAATACTGCCAGCATCTGTACTCTCACTAAGTTTATAAAAAGGATACTGATACTGTAATTGCCTAGACAGCATAGCAACTACCTCCAAAAAAAGGGGAGATTTTAGACTTGTATGAAAGAATCATTGGCACAAAGTGTATGAACTGGGTACAATCCATGTGAGAAATAAAAGGCCATTAATGGTTGCCATGATTGGTACTTCATACACAAAAGGGATCTAGATCAGGCAGCCAGCATATGGAGATGCTCCAAGACAACTCGCAGCATCTGATGTAAGAAACATGGAATGAATTCAAGTGTGTGTGCAGTGAAAGAGGTATCAGTATTAAATACTCACATACTCAAACACTGAATGATCATTAATATTAACAAACCACTAGAAAATCAAATTAACTAGAAACTGAAGTACTTCATCATACACAATTCTCTTCATGCCGGTTGGACCACAGACATCTGATTCCCAGGAATGCCAATAAACTCACACCAGCACCTTATGATTATTCATCACTCAGGCATTTCCTTTCTTCTCACTGATATTTTAGCTGTGCAGCTGGATATTTCCATCCTCCTGCCCAGTGACACAGTACAGTGGTGCTCACAGGACAAGTATGAGTGGCTGATGAGACAGGAATTATAGCATCTTTTCTTATTGTCCTCCTCTAAACTTACTCTAAAGAAGTTATGTTGAAGTGTGCAGGGGAAGCCCTTGTACCACCAACAGAGCTCTGTAAATAACTCCTGTGTTTCATCTGGTCACTCACTCTTCTTCTACATGAAGCCTATTATTATTTGTTCCTTCAATTAGTGTAATTACTCAGTATTCACTACATCATATCTATTACAGGGAGCATACCCAAGGAGGGAGATTTCTGCTGGAGCTCAGTCAGTCTGTGCAATCGTTCTTCATTCTTGCCTTTCAACTGATCAATGTCGAGGCTGAAGTCTGAGTGCAAAGAGAAGCTGTCAGGCTGCAGCAGCGGTGTCTGGCCTGGTGGAACTTCCTCCTGCAGAGAATCCAAAAATGCACAAATCCTTCAGTTAAACAGCTTCCTTTTAAAAAGAATGAATAGTTACACATGGGCTCTCTCAGGAGCCATAACATGGAGTCACTGTGGAAACACAGGAACTGTCTGACATTACATCTGTGGTCCACCTTCACATTTAAGCCAATCCAGTTCTCATACGTACAGCACTCTCCAAAGCTCTCTGCTTTAGTCGTCTCCTCTCCCTTGCAGAAGATGGAAGCTGTGGTAATAAATTAACTTCTTCTAAGGCAGAAAACATTTCCCCATTAGCACCTGGAAAAACAGCTGAAATCATTTTCAAAGAAATCAAAATACCAGAGAGCACTCAAACCTGTTTATGTTTTGAAATAAGCCAATATATTGTACTTGACTCCATCACAGGAATCAAAGGAATGTATTAATAACTGATCTTGTTTATACCTAGACCTTTAAAGAAAATGAGTACTCAAATGACTGCAGTACCTCTGCTTAAAAGAGAGAACATTTGGAAAATCAGTCATAAAAAGATACAACTGTGTAACAAATTATGATTGTAAATATGCTATATGGAATATATAATAACATTACATGGAATGACAATGTTACATGGAATATGATAACACAATCTATGTGTTAATCACACATCTGTGGTCATATCTCTGCCTTTTCATGTAATAAAATGTTAGAATCTGTTCTTACAAAAATAAACTACACTTTTTGATCATACTTATCTCTCATTACAGTGGGGGGAGTTTAATCTATTTTTACAACATAAATGAACCCTAAAGGTCATGTGTCTGCTTTACACTTGTCTATTTCCCCTTCTTTTGCTGATTCTGGAAACTCTCTCAAACACAAACTGTTTCAAACATGTACATTTTTTTTTTCCCTCCAGGACCAGTAACCACTGCCTCCGGCTGGTTCATGGCTTTGCTGCTCCTTGGTGCAGACAGTGGGCTCTGTTTCCTCCTGCAGTCCTTCCTGCATCTTCAGGAAAAGTGCCTCCCAGGAAAAGGAAGGGCTCTGCTAAACAAAACCCCTATAGAATGCATTAGCACCTCTTTGTGACAACGAAGTCACATTTTGGAAAAGTGGTTAGTTCAGTATGTCACATAAAGAAAAAAAAAAATCAAAACATAACTCTGAAATGGTGCAACGCTAACAATTAATGTATCAGAATTCCAGCTACAAGACAAGCTAAACTTCACTATATTCAAAATAGTGCTATTACTCAGAATACAAAAAATGCTTTAACAATGTGAATTTATCACAACAAAGGACAAGCTTAAGAATTTATTTGTACCATTAGTGTATCATCAGTATCAGATGCTACCTGTTCCTGTAAGCATCTATCATTCATATCCTGCTACCCAGAGATGCTTTCAAATCACTGCATTAACACTAATGGATTCTAGGGTTTTCAGTGAGGCAAAACATGGAAAAAAGAAACTGATAAATGACTTTATTTCTAACTGCCTCAAATTTCTGAGATAAATTCATTTGTAATGCTGACATAATAGATGTCAAAATTGAACTGGATTTTAAACCCACGTCAAAAAAACCTCAACCAAAACACAGCATAGTATTACACTCTTCTTAGGAAATGGAAAACACTGCTAAAATGCACCCCCTGCTGTACTTCAGGAAAAACCCTCAGACAATGTGAGCAGCACAACTCACAGAGAAGGCAGCCCACAGATAATGGTAGTTTTTATTTTTCATTTCAGAGATGGAAGTCACCAGATTCATACTGAGAATGTTAGTAGCTATTTATAAAACCCAAATAATGCAAAGGATAATATATTTTTAGTTAGTGCCTACAGCCCACTATTGAAGAACATGGTTTTCATCAGTCATAAATGATCTGGGAAGAAAAAAAGGAAAAAAGTGGGGGTGGGGATAAATAACATGCTAGGTTAACTCCAACACTTCACTAAACTGCAAGTACTAGCTGGATGGCGAGAAGATGGAAAAGTGTATGAGGACTGTAAATATAATGAACCTTATGAAAGTGGTGAATAAAACCAAGAGCACCCCGTTACAGTGATGGCAGATTCAGAGCAGATGAAAGGAGACAGTTCACAGAAGGCACAGGTTGGATATTTATCCACACAATACTGCTGATGGCAAACAGGGATGCAAAAATGCTGATTCCAGTTTGTGAAAGACAACCTACGAAATGCCCAGCTTGGCAAGACTTATGAAATGCAAACAGCTACAGGTCACTGGAAGCTGGAAGATTCCTGCATGTCTGCCCTGCATCTTGTGTTCCTCTCTATGAGCCTGTCCTGGCTGAAATGGGATATTCAGCCACATCCTAGACAGATGGGCTCTCCTAAGGGATCCTTTCACCATTGGGCTGTACTAATACGCAGTAATGCCTAACCTGAAAAGGAAGGTGTTGCAGACTACAGAGAGTACCAAAGGCTCTCAACAAGGCTGAAAGCCCCACCCTGTGCCCTTCCCAATGCCAGGTTCTATCCTGTACTCCACAACTTGCAGGTTAACAGAATAGGCTTGAATACATTTCAAAAGAAAAACTCTGCTTTTAACCAAAGCCAGAGATAATAATCATCAGTTTATAGAAACAATGTTTCATTTAAAAGTACCTGCAAGACTCTACTGCATCTTCCCTACAGCAAAGAATAAAAACCTTGCAGGATGATTTCCCACAGACAACTGAAAAAATGTCAAAATACTGTAATTTCTGCTAATGGAAAATAATATGTAGAGGCCTGAGCTGGTTGGGTTTTTCTAGCCTTATTATTTCTAGTGACTGGAAATAAGCCAGCACTTTTGCATACATGCATATAAAGGTTGAATAGAGACATTACATGAGGCAGTCTATACAAAAATCTTAAGAAGACTAAAGATCTTCTACTTCAGATGATGAGTAAGTGACAATGTCTGTAAGTATGATGTTGCAAGTGAAATGAAATAATATGTGAACAGCAGAAATGTGACTAATTTAGAATGAATTGCTATTTTATACCAATATAATCATACTTAAAATCCAACATGCCTGTAAATCACAAGAATAACCATGAAAAGAATTGCTGACTGTCTAAGCCTTTTATATTTCACTGTGGACAGACTGCAATTGTAAGCTGTGATTGCCAATAAATTATATTATTTGCAGCAGAACAATAGAAAAGCATTGCCTATGCTACCATTGTAACACATTTCCTGAATAACTATTAGCTTTTCCTTATCCAAAGCTGGGAAGAAGTCAAAAAAAAGTCCCTTGACAAGACTAACATCCCAGACAAAGCACAAAGAACAGAAAAAGATGCTTTCTTATGAAAAGATGTAAGGTGCTAAAGGGCAAGTGAGCAGCATCATTAAATTTAGGTGTCATCTACACAAATTTATTACAGTAAAATTTCATAAATCTTTGCATTTTAATTTGGAGGCATAATTTTCTAATATTTCAAACCAATCACCATAGCTATAACCACAGAAACTTTTAAAACAGTAATAATCATTTTAAGAGACACAGTATTAGACTAAACCACATGTCTGTACACTCACAACATCATTAAGGGGAGGTATAAACTCACCAATAAAAGCACTATCTGATTCCAACAGTGTATTTTTCTGGAATTCATTAGATTCGTTCCTGAACTGCAAAAGTGAAACAGAAAAAATGGAAATTCAGAGGCCTCAATATATTTCTGGGGCCAAATTATAATTAATGTAAATTAATTGCCAAACTTCTGCAAAGTGCCTGACTCTGTGGTTCTAAAAACCCAATACATTTTTAAATAACTCATATTCTCTTTAAACATTAGGTTTTGGTTTTTTTTCACTTTTCCGTAGAAATCCCATTTGCTGAAATTGCCTACACATGGCAACCGTTGTGATAATTTGTGTAACACAGACATTTCCATCACAAAATTGATCCTTGTCACTCTGCATGAGGTTCAGAACAGTCAGTGCTCGAAGTGAGCTTTGCACTTCAGGTTTGTATGACGTATTGCTCAAATGAAGAATGAGTCCTTATGCTTCACTTATGCCACCACATACAATCTTTGACATAACACATTAAAATAACAAATTTCTACATCACAATATCAAGCACTAAGACCAATACTCGTAGTTCACTGCAGAGTTGCAACCATTTGTTACACAAATCCTATTGTAGAATAATTTATGTTGAAAACCACTCTAAAATCAAAGCAGTAGAAAGTATTAGAGGAAACAGAACAAGAGAAAGCAAATCTTTTACTGCGAAGCATTGCTCAGTGAAAATTTCAGGCATTAAATTACAACTATAAAGTGCATTAATGTGATTTTTTTTTTTTAATAAAACCTATTTCTGCATTTTGTTACAGTATTATCCTTGAGGTTAATGTCTTTGCTGTTGCACAGTCTCCTGTTTTTCATTGTTTCACATTAACATGAAACACAATTGAAGTCTGTTATTCAGTATTTTGGATTAGTGCAGAATTCTAATTTGACAGCACTTTTGCTCTGTCCACCAAGTCAGAAAATAAACATCCCATCTGAGAATAGATCTAATCCTTGACTCCCAAGAGCATCACTTAAATCACCCGAATTCAGAGCAACTGCTTCTGGCTTGGCTTTTTCCACTAATTCTCACCCCCAGCAGCAATCTAACATCATATGAACATAAAATAATTACCAATGAATATAAAAGGAAGACAGTTAAAGAATCAGGCCATCTCTAAATACAAAGATAAGCAACTTGTATATGAAGTTTAAAGAAGCTGCCACTTGTGTGGACAAGCAAAAGAAGGAAATAAGCTTGCTGTCTTGTTACTTAAGTGTAATTCCTTTCTCCAAATCACTGAAAGACAATATTTCTCACACTTGAAAAAGTAATGTAATAAAAAACCTTTTATTCTTACCAGACCCATGGTTTGTGAGTAGCTGTCCAAAGCAAAATCATCTTGATCAGCAAAAGCTACATAAACAAATGACAGGGTTGACATAAAAATAGTTAATAACAAAACATATTTTATCAGGTTATTATTGCAAAAATGAAGACCAGTGTGCATTACATCTTTAAATATACAAAAATTGTAAGGAATGAATGAGTTTTAAAAACATTTGAATGCAACAATTATTTCAGTTTCCTTTTGTAAATCTAAGTAGAATCAGAGAAATCAAACAGAAATCTGTAGTGTGTTATTTCTAACCTGTTTTCTTTGCTCCTGGCAGGGAGCAACAACCAGAGCAGGGGCTGCAGAAAGCCCCAAGAGTGAATGCACATTCAACATGCTGAGCACACCACATTCCAGCTTTCAAAGAAAAGTTGAACTGGACAGAGATCGTTTCACAGAGGAAAGTGATAAGAATATATATGCTTTTATCTATGGATAAAAACCTCAGTTCTGGAGAGCACAGAGAGCCATCCCGAAACTTAAGCTAACAATGACCCAATGTATGCTGGAAATGCAAAGAATCAGAACTGAAGTTACTTTTCTTAAGTAGTTTAAGTTTTCAAACGAAATATTTAGTAAGATAGTTTTTGTTTCTTGCAGCTCTACCCTACAAACATACTCAGTGTGTAGCTGACCTGTCCAACATCAGAGCACATGGGCTGTCAATCCCCCTCGGCTGACACCCAGCCCATTCCTGACACACTGCTCCAGTCAAGCAGCACCCAGCACTGCAGCACAGCATCATCAAACCTGCTCTTGGGGCTTCCCCTCCCATCCCGCAGAATAATAGTCATCTAGAAGTCTGCAAAAGACTGCCTCGTTTATAGAGACACAGCTAGAATTTAAAAACTTGGGACACTTAAAGCACTGATTTCTCAGTTTATAGTTCTATTAATAGTCAACATAATCGTCTTTCACATAAAGAGAAAAACAAACATGTCGCAGGGAAAACTGTATAAAAAGCATGTAAGGCAAAGAACACTTACACATAGCATAGGAAAACAGGTATGCCGTTGCCACAACAGCCCATTACTTCATCCACAGTACAAAAGTACACAGTGCTTTAATACATCTTTCTTACTGCCTTAAATCAGACAATAAAACCACTCATCTATTTTCAGCGAGATGAAGATGAATTTGTCTCTGAGAAAAATAAACTGGAAACAGAAACATGGCAACTAATTCTCTTGCTCAGTACTCAGTGACAGACTATAAAGTTAAATGATGATGTAAAGCAGTAGGAGAAAGAAAAAGCTGTTAAAGGATCCCTTTAACTGATGTAGAAGCATCAGCAGAAAATACTTATAAAAATCAGCTGCCTGTCTATCAACTAATCTAAGCTAACTTGAAGAGGCCTTTCCTTAGACATCATCATGGAAGCCTGCTTTATCCATTAGCAGAAATCTAAATGACTTCTTGCGCTTGAAATTAATGGAAAAGGCAAATTTGCTTTCTAGATGGTGGAGGTTCTCTTCAGAAAACATTAAATGAAAACTTTCTCAGACTGGTCTATTAAAAAATATTCTAATGGTAGAAAACCAGAACCAAGGCCCAGAGAGCTCTCAGCTGAAGCTGGTGAATTATCTTTCATGATTTCATTCAATTTCATGGAGAGGAAGACTAAAGTCAACCCTATACATTCCATTTAGACATTAAATTATATTCACAACCATATAATTAACACAGAAAGTGGTATAGATATGCTTATTTCCAACTGTGATGTTCTATTATCCATAGGCAATGTTGTGCATATTGCTTGAACACCAGCACATCTGTCCAAGACAGAATAGGAATCATCTTTAACATCCAACAGGATACTGAACAAACCACTAAATGTCAGCCTCCACATCTTGGTATCAATTTTGTTAATCTTACTCACAAATAGGTCTGGCAACAGCTAACAGAAGCAAGCCTCAAAGCACCAGTGACTAGAAGTGGCATTCAGTTTTTCCCAAGCAGTATGGAAAAATGTTAAGTATTTTCCTTCCACATGTGCTTGGTTTTATATAATGCCCAACTTTCATCTCAGGCTAATTAAAGAGCAATTCTGTGGGTGACTGTGGCAAGGGGGGAGCTGTGAGAAGATGCCAGTGGCTACCCTGTGTTGGGCACAGCCAGTGCCACAATGGAGCTGCTGCAGGACACAGCAGGACCTATCAGTCAGGCTTGTGGTACCTCTGCAAAAAAACCTAAGAAAGAGCAAATCAAAGTGTGGCAGTATGAGTGAGGACAAACCTGTGAGATGCAGGCCTGGAGGCACCAAGGCCAGAGGAGAAGGAGAAGAAGGTGCTCAGAGCAGAGATTGCCCTGCAACCCCTGAAGGACACTATGGTAGAGCAGATCCAAAGGTGCAAGAAGACAGAAGCAGCAGAGAGAAACCACTGTATAATGACCATAATTCCCCCCTGCCCAGGCCTAACATCACTCATTGCATCATAGAAAGAACTGAACATAACCTGGGGTGGTACCAAGGAAGGGGAGCAGAGGCAGTCAGAACAGAGTGAAACTGAGCATGGGAAAGAGGCAGAAAAAGTGGAGGCTTCATGCTTGTCTTTATTTTCCACTGCTCAAAGTCAGTAATCAAATATTTAGGTTTATAGTAATTCGGTTAGTTTTCCCTAAGTCAGGTCTGTTCTGCCCACAACAGCACTTGGTAACCAATCTCCCCATCTGTACCTTGGCCAACAAGCTTTATTCTTCCTGTTTCACCAAAGGGCAGGAATGAGGGAACATAAGCAGGAGAGCAGCTGGGTGGGAGTCTGGCTGCTAGCAAAGGCTAAGCCACCACAGAAATAAAGTTACTTTCTCTTCAAAAATTTTGTTAGACCAGTCTGAATTACACAGGCAAACACTTTTCCGAGAAATCTGTATCTTGCACTCAAAACTGAGTTCACCTGTATAAGTTTAAGCAATTCTCATTATAATTTTAAATATCATCTAAAATAACTGAGGATACTGCTCTTTCATGGCTATTTGTAAAAGATTTATCAATGAACCTTACATTTGGAACTAATGGTACCACACAAAAAAAGGGATTTTTCATTTACTTTCCACTGCTTCCACAATATGCAGCCAAAATATTTTACCATGTTAGGATGTTAATGTTTTACTATCTTAGGATCATCTCTATTAAGAAATCCAAGCAACGTTTTCCTTCTGGAACCTCAAAGTTTTTAAAGCAAAGGCTTTTTATGGACACAGGTTTCTGAAACTTTGAAATAGATCAACCCAAGATCATAGAAATAAAATAAACTTAATCCATTAAAAGGAGACTAAAGTGATGATACACTGGCTGCATTTGAATCAATTCACAGTTCAAAGCCATCTTACTTCCTCCGTGAGAACTCAAGAATTGCACCATGGAACTTACCTGCTAATACTTTTATTACAATTCAGCAAAAGAGTTTCACTGCTCTATAGTTTTCTTCATGTAACAGTAACAAAACTACTTTTCTCATACATTTTTCTGAAGTATGAGGCACTAGTTAAATTACTTTCAGGGAACCAAAGAGAAACAGTCACAGTAATTATTAAGTAATTAAATTAAATTAAATTAAAAAAAAAAAAAAAAATAACCAAAACTAAGTACAAAACCACAAAAGCTCCCCCAAACACTCAAATTTTTTATGCTTAGATTATGATAGAATTTCAGCATTCTGGTGTTTTACTGTTTCATACTGCAGTGCTGACAGTGCATTTGAAAGAAGTAAAACTAGAGCTAGTGGGTTTTAAATCTTATTAAAAAAAACCCGCATAATTTCAAGCATTTTTGTTAATCTCGGAGCATTCATTCCTTACCTTCTGTTTCTCTCCTCATTCTCATTCTGTCAAGTTTCTTCTGTTGCTCCCTCAACAGTGCCTGCTGTTGAATCTCTAGGGTCTGGTCATCTTTTGGAGGATCAGGATACATGTGCCTCAACCCCATACGTGTTTCAGGATCTAGAGCAAAGATACGAAATTTCCATTTTTTTCCCTAAATCAACATTTCTGAAAAGCATTTTTAAAGAAATAGCTACAAAGTCATAGAAAAACATTGAAAATAACGGTGACAATGGCCAAAGAGGGTGAGCCACTTAGCAAGGATTTTACAATTTTATTATATTAAAAATATGTATTTTCTGGTAAAGAAGAAACAGAAAGTTACACAGAAACATAATTTGTTGCTGGGTAAGAAAGTCTAGTTTTTCAGTCTACTTTCAGTAACACCATAATTTCAAAAGCACAAGACGTTTAAGCAGCAGGGACTAGAAGACAGGTGAGTGCTCGAGTAATGCCATGAATTCCATGGAATTGCAGGAACAGCCGCACAGAGAGAGACACACACACACACACAAAATACTGTCCATAAAGTGTGTTGCATAGGCAGTAGCTCATGAAGAGCCTGATTTTTACTTTTGTCATTAAGTCCTGCGTGGAATGGAAGATGGAGGAAAAGCACAGATGTTTCCCAACCCTTCTTCATCAGTAACGAGAAGATCTACCTGCCTTTGTATTTAAGTTCATTAAATTCCCAGATATTCTGTATATTGACAGGATCTTGTGTCTCCTTTAACGAAGGTCGCCGAACTGGAGCCTGCAGACGAAGCCTGGCCATCTCAAATATATCCCTTGGATTCTTCTCCCTCCTCCTGCTTGAAAAGTTTGTAAAACAAGCAGAATGCAATTTAACACCATAATAGGAATGCATTGGATGGAAATATAATATTGATAAAGTTCAGATCTTTTATCTTTAAATAAAACTATCAAAACAGGAAAATAAATTTGAAAGTAATGACACTGCATACTGTATTATAAAAAGAGAACCTACTTAAAATAAAAAATCCCCTCATACTTTACAGAGTGGAACTAAGCCTGGTAATTAGAGGAATCTTTTCCAGCTAAATGGTATGATTAAAATATTCTGGAAGCAAACCAAATTTATTAAATAAAGAGAATATGATTTTTCAATAAGAAAGAAAGTACTTCCACAACAGTATGATATTCATAAGCATATTCAGCAGCAGTAGTACTGCAGTTTACAGGCACAAATGCCCTAGGAAAAAGATAATGAGATAAGATTCTGCCTTAGACATCTGTTTTAGACCACTCTTGAAGACAGAGCATTGCAACTTCCTATCTCACCAGTACAGCCATTCTTACAAAAAACTTTAACAAGAGTCTTGGAAAAAACCCAAGCACATTAGAAAAAAATGAAAATATTTTATATACAAGTTCTACCTTTATATTTTCATTCCACTCATGTATTTTGGCCAACTAATACTAGCTAATAATACACAGTTTAAGTTCCTGTGAAAAATCTCACTTTTAAAACAGAAGATTAAATTCTTACCATGAAATTGGTGCATTATCATGACTGGCCACATTTAGCAACTGTTCCTGCAGTCGCCTCTCTTCACTACGAAGCTGTTTCCTCATCTCTGATAATTCGTTTATCACATTCTTCCTTTCCTCTGGAATTTGGCACAAATAATTTAAAAATATAGAGTGTCAGAGCAACTTTTCTGCTTGCTTATAAATATGGGGTTAAAAAATAAAGGGAGAAAACAGATATAATGAAATGTTAATTAAAGCAAGGATTGTACAAACACAAGAGTCACAAGAGTTCATACACTAGAAATTAGATCAGAGTTTGTATTTTGAGACAGCACAAGAACCAGAACCCCTAAAACAGAAAGTATTCTGTTTCAGCAGAATGCTGAAAGCATTCTTTCAGCAGAAAACATACAAATGTCATTGGAAATGTTTTGCTATATTTAAAAAAGGAAAAGCTGTGGAATACAAGTGGGTGTTGCCAGTAAATAGCCTTATTTTGAAATAAGCAGACCTACACAGTCTTCAGATAACAGGAATTCAAATGGTATCTGCAAGCACTCAACACCTTTTTTTTTTCCTGACTCAAAAGTGGGGTAAGTGTCTGCCTAGTGCAGACTCTCTTAAGTGGTCAAGAGTTCTAACTTCAATTTTTAATACATGCTTACGTTGACTTTTCAGACCTACTTTGGGTCAATGCCGTTTTTTGTGGTCAGGACAGCATTCCTCTATAAGTTAAACCAGTTTCAGAAATTCCTCATTTTCCAAATAACATACTTATAATTTGATATTTTACTGACTTTTAGACTTTGGTGTCCAGAACTTAGCAGGCAAGCAAGTCTTACTAGTTTAAATCCTCAAATATGAGATTTAATTTATATGTCTTTATTTCTCTCATGACAGATGGTCTGAGTCAACCAATTTCCAATGGCTGCATTAAGAACCACTCTGCCTTCCATTTAGTGGAAAAACCAAACTCCCCAGATTAGCCTCAGGTACTTTCCGCTGCAGGCTAGCCTTTGTAGGACATCATTTATGGCTACATTCCATGTGTTGTTTCTTCTATAATTGTAAAAAAAGTATCAGCAGAAAAATTACTGCTTTCCACCCACATATTGCCAAGTTAACTAATATTAAAAAAGCAAAGGAGATCCTTCCAGCACATTTGAATTTTAGAACCGCCAGTGAAAGCCAAGAGGAATGAGGAGAGGATTAGGCAGACTAACAAAGGTAGGTAGAATTTAAGAGTTAGGACTGCAATGCTCTACACTTTGTTGGTCTAATCCTTTACTCAGCCACTCCAAAACTCTCCCATTTTGCAATATTCTGGCCACAGTGGTTCCACTGTTCCAAGAGATCCAGCACTTCCCATGCAGACTACTCCATTATCAGTTTTTACAAAAAAATATTTCCTGATGATGACTCATAATAAAAGCATTTTTATTTTGTCTTAAAACTTCAGATATCCCATGCTAATACATTGATAGTACTAAAACAGAGAAAACACCTAGACAGAAATGCAAACTTCAAACAACTACTTTTTTACAGGCAAGAAAAAGAACTGTAACTGAGAACTGTAATAGAAAATGAGCTTGGAAAAAAGACAAATACCCACCTAATGAACGCAACTGATTTCTTCTAGCAGGGACAGGTGGAGAAGGAGCTCTTGGCTGTGCAGGCTCCTAGTGATCATCATGAATATGAAATGTTAATTTTTAAAAGGAAGAAAATGCAGTACATTTTATTTCCTTAATTTACATTCCGTTTACATTAACAATTGGAAGACCAGACAGTAGCCTTATAGGTTGTAAATGCCTAAGGTTTTTTAAATCTGATCTTTAAATGTATAATCCAAATTACTATGACAATACCTACAATGCACTATTCAAACAAACCTATACCAAGTACTGCTAAAGAAATAAACTGACCTACCTCCAGACCATTCTTCACATTTAGGGAAAGCAATGGTTTTAATGAGATTTAAAATGTGACATAAAATGTTCTCTCAAACTGCACTGTGAAGTATTTGGCCCAGTTCAGACAGAGTTAGTAAAAAACAAACAAACACGCACACACACGTTTACAATAATAAGACAGAAGTGTAGCCTGAGATTCAAATATTATAAACATTTATTTAATCTACTCTCTTCTAGGAGAGGTTTATTTAAAAAGGAAAAAAAAAAAAACCAGAGAAGATTATCAAGGAAAAGAAATGAGTGGTCTCAGAACCATCACTGTAACTCATTTGTGATTCAGAGAAGAAAGCAAAGCATATTAGGAGTTACAATCTTCTTGTACCTTCAAAAACATAAAGATTACACAATAATCTCAGTAGCTACAAATCAACATTAAACTTCATGCCTGAGCTAAGTTCTTCTAGGAGTAAATATGATGAGCTGCTAGATTATATGTAAACTTTCTTATCCTAAATCTTGAGATCATTAGACCCCTGGCAAGGGTCTGAACATTGTATATCCTCTCCAAAATGAGGTGCTCATTCCTACAGAAAATGCACATGCAAAAATAAATAAATAAATAAATAAAAATAACACAATGCCATAAAATTCTTCAATACTTGAAATAAAATTTAACCTTACATTTCAGAGCTACAAGACTGGTTCATGTAAAGACTGTCTCATTATCGATGGCATTCCAGTAATAACTGGCAAACTTTAAAAATCTGGCATGATTTCATACACTGTACTGCCTCAAATAAACCAGTAGAAGTTTGGTATAATAATCATACTTGTGCACAGTAAGATAGACGGCTCTCAGCAGAGGGAATCCTTTCTTCTTTTCTTACTGATTTGTTCTGAAGCGCGGGAATGATGGGTGAAGATTGTCGTGACAACTGCAGGGAGGAAAGCAAGACTGAAACTACATTTCTGTAGCTTCTGAATGAAGTGTTCTTTTGGACAGGAAAAGTTTTGTTAGCATATTTCCTTTGACAGAAAAAAGTGTTCTTAAGCGCATAAAACTATTGCAAAAATTCTTTAATGTCATTTGTTTTTCTACATACAGCAATTTTAATCCTTTTTTTGATATGCTGTAGGGTGGGGGTTTTTTAATTTATATTTATATAAAGTTAAATATCTTTCTTCCTCTAGACACTTCTTATGTATCTGTCCATTTCAGAGAAATGACAGAAATTTGGCAGAAATTTTATAAGAGAGATAGTTTTATAATTTACTTTGATTTTGTCCATCAGAATTCTATGTGATGGACTTTTTACATCATCCAGGTCAAAGGAAAATACTTAAATTATCAAAAACACCATTGTTCAAGATGAACAGTCCTCCCAGTCCTCTAATAAATAATTTTATATGTATTTACACCTCAGCAAATGCAGGTCAAGGTACTTCACAGCAGATATAAAAATCAACTATCTAGTACAGATTAATCTTGCTTTTACTATTTTTTAATGCAAATTTGATCAACAAGGTAAGTTTCCACTGTAGCAGGTCTGATTTTTCCATCAACTGTTCTCTGTGCATTAAGTATACTGCAATTTGATAAACTGAGAAGGGAACAACAATGAAGGTAGAGGGCTAAGAAATCGTACGAATAACTTAAAATCCAGTTATTTTTAAAAGTTATCTTAGAAAGTCACTTAAACATACCATCTTCTTTTCCTCTTCTGTCTTTTCTTTCTCAAAATATTGTCTAAGTTGTTCCTCTTCTTCTTTTTCTTTTCTTTGTTTTTCTGCCTCTTTTTTCCTTTCTTCATCTAACTGAATTACTTCTTTATTTTTTAGCCTTCGCTGTAACATAATTAACACATTAAAAAAGACTCAATTACTAAAGTTTTGTTTGCTTTTTATTTGAGGAGTAAAATTACATAGCAAAGTGATTAGGATGAATTTTAAAAGCATATTTCATTAGTCTGACTTTAAATATTCAAATTAAAATATATCTCATGCAAATATTAAATATCAGCAACCCTGGCTTTGCTAACATCATTAAACAGAATTCCTAATAATTTCTATAAACACCAGTTTGTGACCCCAGATCTGCCATCAGCTAAGGCTAAACTGTAGAAATAATTTCCAAACATTCAGATTCAAACAAAACATACTGCAGACATGCACCACACTATCACAAGATCACAGAGAAAATTATCATCTGGTCTCAGTTTTAGTCTTGTGACTGTGAATAGCAGTGACACCAGTTAGCTCCCTACTCTCTCCTAGACCAGTTCTAGTACCCAGAAGACAAGGCTCATCCCACTAATTTGCTAATATTGGGGAAGGACAATTTAGAATATAAGATACACATTCTGTCTTAAAAATTTTCAAGTCCTACATCCTAAGCTGATCTCTCATAATCCCATAGGGTACTGAAAAACTCCTCCTTCTCTGATGGCCTTGTGTCCTCTTCCTACAATTATTTATTATATTCTAAATTAGGCAAATTTATTTTAAAAGGCAAACACAGGAAATAAAGCTTTTGGGTTTGAATTAAATCCATGGGTATTGATTTAGATTTGAATTTATCTCCATGAAAAGTATTCACTAGATTTGCTTGGCACTCTTCCAAAACAAGCAGCATTCTTATCTCAAAGATATCTCCTTGCCAATTCAAAAAAAGGCTTTACAAAATACTCCTGTATAGTTACATTTTACAAATAATTTCATGAGAGCTAGATTTAAGACAAAAACTGGGATGATATTTTTTTAATTCACCAATTTGACAAAGCTTTTTATTGGCCTCACCCACCAATTTCTTTTAGAAAGGAGAGCACCACTGTCATTTATAAAACTAAAGATTTTTTGTTGAAAGAATTAGCAGTACTTCAAGTTTGTAGTACACTATAAGGACTGAAAAGAATCTGCTAGTTAACGCTGACAATCTTCTAGCTCTTCTCTGCCTAATGCAGACCCATTTAAAAGCAAAGCCCAATTCACAGGACACTTCTTGGCTTACCTTCTACACAACAAACAGTACAAAGGATTAGTTTAGGATGGAAAGAAGTCCAAGTATCAAAATACTACACCTCCTCATCTTTTCTCCTTCTCTCCTCTAGTTCCTCTTCGTATGCTTTTTGAATTCTCATCCTCTGTTCTGCGAGGCGTTTTTCCTCTTTTTCTTCTTCCATTCTAAGTTTTTCTCGCTCTGCTTCTTCCCTACGTCTCTTTTCTTCAATCTTAAAAATAAAACAAAGAAGTATTCAACTTTCAGTAGCCAGCAATAATCTGATAAACAACATTTACCACCATGATCTTTTGCAGTACCTACTTGCAAAATCAAAAGCTATATGGTGTAACCAAAAGAATCCTAGGGTTTGACCTATATTTCAGCTTCAGAATTCCTTTAAAATAAGATTCTGTGTTACTATTTCTTTTTGGCCACCATTTATGGAGCCATCCCCCAATAGGAAAACTAGTTATAAACATTACTAATAAAACCAGAGTATTCCCTAACACTTGCTCTATCTCAGATGTACTTGAATAACACTTATTCACTGATTTAATAATGGAAGACGGGAAACCGAAAAGATATGGTAATTATCTTTTTCTATTCCACAATTACAGTACTTTCAGATGAAATGCTGACTTAACTGAAGCAAAGGGTCTGCCCATTCTTTAGTCCTTTTGGCAGCCCTACACATGGAAAAAAAACCCTTGATCTTCTCTTTTCAAGAGATCCACATTAAACTACTGTATGACTTCAGTACTCTCTTAAATTATCTATGATTTCCTTGATAATAGTATTTAATTACATTTATATTTAATTTATGCAGCATAGAATTAATGTGAAGTCTTATGGACAGAAGACATAAGCTGGTTGAAGAAAAATCAGGTTTTATATACCTATCATTTTTATCATGTCAACTTCCAAGGGCAAACATTGTTTCTGTATACCTTTATGTAAGCAAACCTGTACTGTAAGCACAGTTTGAGAATTCAATACTGTATTTAGAGAGCTATACATAAAAAAAAAAAGATAGAACATACATTAAAGAAGCCAACTATTAAGAAATGCTTGTATAAGTGATGCTATTATATAAGCGAAAATCTAAGAAACTTTATAGTATGTTGAATTGGCTATGATAGCACAAGTAAGGTCTTTGGGTGGCAGTGATGACCTATTCTGACTGTAACCACACTTTTTACAATTTATTTCACCAGATGATATCTGGCATGTGCATTCACCTGTAGACGGAGGAAGTTTTTGTAGGATTCCTGCCGCCTAAGCTGCTCTGGAGATGGAGGTTCACCAAACACATTACCTCGAGCAAAAGGAGAGGCCTGTGCAAATGTAACACCTAAGGGAGGGGAAAAGTTAGAGATAAAAATAAAAAAAAAACTTAAGACAGTAAGCCAGAGTAAGCTCAGATTCCCTCTGTTTCAGATTCCTGTTTCAAAAGGAAGCTTATGACAGCGGTAACTCAAGGCTATAGCTGGGCTTAAAACTTCTTATATTGTCTGCATGGAATTCTGCCAGGTTTTAACTGTTTAATTCCTCTGACTTAGAACATACAGTTCTGTTCCTTAGGTATATTCACTTTTTAAAAAACAAAGTAACCTAACAGAACAAATATTTACATAAAATAGCAAAGGATGCTACAAAAAGCAAAACCTCCGACTGGCAAATAAAATTCTAAGCAGTCAGAAAACTGAATTCTGCCAGTATAAATTGTTTTCTGTACTACGAAGTTTGAAGTGTCAGTGTTTTAGCCCTGAGTTATGACCACAACATAACCATACAGTCCCCAAAGCTCTAGATAGGAGGATTAATTCAGATACCACACAGAGCAGGTTTTGCAGAACAGAATCCCTACAAGAAGCAGAGGAGAAAGAAACGAAGTAAAGGAAAAGCAGAGTAAGTTGTGTTAACTTTCCAGCTCATGCAGAATGTTCTTCACCCATATCATGTCTGCTCTGAAGGACAGTGCCTCAAGGATGTGCAAGAGCTCAGCTATTGCTCCACTGTGCTGAGATGAACACTGCATTTCCCTACATGGTGAGGTACGATCCGAGTCAGATGAAAGCAAAAATAACACATAAAATATTCCCATAGGAATGCACATGTTTACTGCTACAGCCTAGCCTTAGAAGCACATGTTTGCATACCAAGGAGTACACTTTGAGGTTATTTATCCTTACATAGAAGCAGTGCTTGAGTCCTTCCAAAATATAACTAAATTTACATGTGGCTCTTTCATGATGGAGTTACTTCCATATAAAAAGCAGAATACATTTCATATACTATTTAGAAGGCATGGATACAAGACAGACAAGTTACTATGGAAAGTATGAAGGAAAAGGCTTGCTGTGTACCAACTGCTATCCTGCAAGTTCCTCTTTCAATAGGGCAGCGTACAAGAAAAACCTCCACAAAACCAAGCAACCAAACCCACCAAAACATACACAAAGACATTCTACTGTGTGGCTGATCAAATTCAAGGTGCAAGACTATAAAGTTTCCATCACTGATGTGCACCACCTCCTAATCCCAAAGTAAGTGACCTAACCAGGGGCCTTTTGGCTGTTTTACATTATTACTTTATCAGCCTTCTGTTTCACTTCTTACTAAATGGTTAAATACACACTCTGTTAGGCGTAGAGAGAGAGAAGTGGGACAGAAGGAACAAAAGTCGGTGGTAAGGATGCAGAATTACAATTGTGCAAAATAGATTCATGCCCCTAATAGCATGTCATTCTTTATCCAGAAGTGCAACAATTCAGACAGGAGAAAGAAAAGTAGCGTCTAAGCTGAGTTGAGAAGATGATCACCAATGCTGGCCTTTGCCCATCCTAAACTAGGCATAGTTCTGGAGTACTACAGTGCTCTCATTTAGACATCTCCCAAAACATAAGGAGATGCATTAGTTTTAAAATATGAAAATAAAACAAAATCCCTAAAACTTGGAGGCAGTGCACAGGGCTCCCTATGTACACAATTTACCTGTAACTTTTTAGAACGTGTTAACTTAGTTGCAGTACCAATTTCACCTTAACCTCTAAGATCATACACCTGAAGACCTTCCATCTACTTTTATTCCATATTCTCACCTACTACACAGATGTATTTTCCTGTGTCATTTAAAAATAAAACAAATATGCATGAAGATTTGATTAGAAAACACTGAATCTGGAAAATTAATCTACTGATCCCGACTCTTCAGGGCTCAAACAGCTTTAGTTATCATTACTGACAAAACAGACAGGATTGTAAGAGCACACAGTGACAGCAACAAAGCAATTTGGGAAAGAAGCATGATACTGACTTCACAGGTAGAAAGCACTAACACTATCACAGGACTACTAGAAAGAGGTAAAGAACTATGTAATTTTGATCACTAAGACTTATGGATAATTAAAGGAGTAATACAGTATTCTTAAAAACCTGCTATTTTATTTGTAGATGCTTCTGAGTTCTCAGGTCTTGAGGAGGCCAAACTTAGGTCAACAATAGCCCTTTTATCTTCATATAGTCTTGCCTCTGGATTATGATATGCCTCTTCATTTCGCTTGTGCATGATATTCAAGTCCGCTAAAGGAAAGGGGAAATAACTGTTTATAGTGTTTTAGTCTCATAAAGGCATGTTCACTGTAGATTCTCCAAAATACAGGGGGTTTTGATCAGATTCCACTTTTCCTGGGCATATCCTTGGGAACAAAAAATTCAAGCAAAGACAAGAATTTAGAGGGTAAGGGTGAAATAGTATTAATTAGGTACTACTAATTAACATCTTAAAAGATTTATTTTGCTGCTTTTCCTTTGTCAGGAATGATTCTTCACAACAAACCTCCCTTCTCCCTTGCCTCAGAATACTATTCAATGGAAAGATAAAGAACTCAAAGACAAAATTGACTGACAAATCTGTGTTGACAAGCAATATTTAGAAACCACCCTTCCTTCTATCTCCTTAAAGCTGTAAAATAATTTTGATTTTAGTATTGATATTTTAATTGCTGAATATCTCTTTAATTACTACTGAGGGCAATAAGTGCACTTGAAGCACTAAAGCATATTTTGGTCTTCATGTCTTCAGTAATAATCCAGGTGCAGATTTCTGTGTAAGAAAAGCAACATTATCCAACATTTTCATCAAAATTAACACGGTGCCTGATCAAAAATGTTAATTTCAGCTCATTTTCAAGTGTTACCATACTACACTTAGAAGGCTCATTTCAAACCAAAAAAGTACTGCAGTTTCCAGACTACCTTTAGAAATAGTGTTTCTGATAATTATGAATTACTGTAGTCATTTCAGCACACAGATTCCAAGAACTTTATATTATATGCCTCTCTGTAAAGCAGCCTTTGCATATATCAGAGTCTCAAAAGCTATTTACAGACATTTTTAAAAGGATAAAAAAGACAAGTCACACCACATAAAAAGGAGACATGTCAGAAAGCATGCTCTGTTTCATGACACTCAACTCATGGCTTATCCATCATGTTGCCAAGCTATGGTGGGGAAAGTACTTTACATATGTAATTCAGGAAAACAGGGTAAGAAGCTTCTGTCTCTTGGTTTCTCATTTACTGAGATTAACTTCTCAGCAGTTACGTGCAGAGCTCAGGCCAGTGTGAGACCTTTGCATTTCCACTCACATCATTGTTAAAGCCTAGAGGAAGAAGCCAACACGTAAATGTAGTGCCTGAAGTCAGGCAGTATGAACACCTCTGTCTGCCCTGAGGATAAATACAAGCTTGGATCCTTAATACAAGTTTCTAAACTTGTAATTTGGCCACAAAATCTTTTTAAAGCATTTAAACTTTACTCACTATTCTCAGAATACACTATTAATTTTGACATATGTTGTCAGGTGTCATACAACTGAAACTAATTACTTTTATACATAAACTGTTATCCAGCAAATATTTCATGATTCACTGTAAGGATAGATGAACAACCTGGATCACAGCTATCTTCCAGCTCACTACTCCCATCTTGTATAAAACAGCACTTGGAAAAAAGTGAGCCTTAAAAAACATTACTGCTGAGTGCTCTTTATATAGCCATTTACCAGCAGCATTACTTTGGGAAATCTAAATATTCCACTTAGCTTTGTATATTGCTATAAACATGCTTCCATTTTTTATATCACATGTAGAGATTTCTAAGCCTAGAAAGTATTTTTAAAAATAAAAAAAAATTAAAACCTGTTCCTAGGACATGTTTAAATGAAACTCTTCACAACAGATTTTAGCATATTTGTATTGCAGATGATTCTGACAGCTTGTTTTCCTCCTTCTCCCTTTACAACTGCATTGTGTCTTTCCCTTGTAGTTGACATATCCTGTGTTTCCCATTTTGTTCTGATTCTACTCTTTGAATGATTCTACAGAAATCAAAATAATAACTTTTCCTAGAGTGCATCTCCTTGAAACAAGGAAGTCTTATTTGTCAAGGGCTACCAGTGTTATAAAACAAGGAATAATATGGCTGAATAGAGCCCTTGTGAGAGCAAGAAAACATCAATCTTGAAAAAATAATCCATAATTTTCACAAACATACTTATCAGATTTCCTTCTGCATCTTTGAGAGGAGCACCACCACCACCTCTTCCCCAGGGGTTGTAATTCCTCATTTCTGCTTCTAACTTCTCCTTCTCCTCTCGCTCTTGTCTGCGTCGCTCTTCTCTCTCTCTTATCTAAAAACAAACCAACCAAAGTTAGTTCCACAATAATATCACATCAAGTAGAAGTTTAATAAAAAGTTAATGGAGTAAACTGAATGCTCTCATATCTATTTCCCTCATCTACGTCAAGCAAATCCAAACAGTTCACTGTCTATACTGTAGACAGTGCCTTGAATTCTGTTGTCAAAACATGCATGTCCAGTTGTGCATAATCAGAGAAACATACAGATACACATTATAAGACTTTCAAGTTCCAGAAATGTTCACATCTGACATTTGCACTAGATCAAAAGTTCCATATCTTTGGATCTTTGATACAGATGTTTATACTGCCTGAAAATTTAAAAAGCATCTGGCATATTTTGCTTAACCAAAACTTAGACTGGAGTTGACTCCTAATAATAAATGCCTTAACAGAATGTTACACAATTCTATTAATCATTGACAAAATAGTTTTCTGCAGTAATACATTATGATCTATTTATATAACACAGGGATGTTCATATGTTTTGTTCTTCTTTTTCTTCAAAATCATGTGTATAACTAAGTCTCCTAATAACTGTAACATTTATGAAGTGAACAGCTGTTAAAAAGTCCATCTTCTACTCAAAGCTTTTAAAACATTAACTGCTTACATAGTTGAAATGTATTACTGTATTTTTCTTCCGTTTATTTCTCATGTGCATTAGATAAACATTTAGTTAGATAAATATAGTTAGATGAAACACAGAGAGGGTGGTGAGGCACTGGAACAGGCTGCCCAGATAAGCTGTGGATGCCCCATCCCTGGAAGTGTTCAAGGCCAGGTGTCCATGCCAGAGGCATTGGAACTAGATGATTTTTAAGCTCCCTTCCAACCTAGGCCACTCCATGATTCTTAATTTCCCTTTATGAAGTAATCACAATCCTGTAAGAGATATAATGAGTCAACAAAAACCCATCTAGCCCCTTCAACTGTTTACAAAAATCATCAATAAGGTTTGTCTATAGGAAAAAAAGAATACCCTCTCTTTGCTTTGAAAGACTGTATCATGCCACATTTATTAGACCTTCTTGTCAAATTGTGCAATCTCTCATATAGCGAGATAAAACCCACTTAAGACTATGGTGAGAAAATGCCTTCAGAGAACCATATGTACAGTATCTGACACTATTCCTAAATGTTTATTTTATTCTTTATTTGACCTTAGTAGGCAGCCTCTCCTCTATCCCTATGCACAAACATAATTAAAACTACAATATTTTTATAGCTGTTCTTTTCCTCTACTGAAGAAATACACAAAGAATAAAATAAGAAAATGCTAAGTGCCACTGAACTGGGTTCTTGCAAAACTTCTTCCAAAGTTACATCTTATCATGGTCAAATATATCTTAGAACAATAAAATCCCACAAGGTGCAGCAGCAAAAGGCCACTAAAAGGAGTGTAGGACTCTGATGTCTAATGGAACAGGAGACTCAAAAAATTTGTCTAGTCTATCAAAAACAAGCTAAAAAGAAGTACGCCACCACCTACAAACACACGGGAAATAAACAAGAGGGAAGCTTTTGAATTAGTGTCCAAATAATCATGAAGAACTTATTGAAATTAGACTGTTCTTAATAATTATAGCAATAACGGAATATCAGAGCAATACAAGCCATTGCTTTTAAGATGCAGGTTCTTATATTCATGAAAATAATTATATAGAACTACATGCCTGAACTAATCTGTTTGCTTTAACAGTCTTAGAAGAACTTACTGTCCACCTGAGCTAAAATGAACTAAAACGGGGTCAGAGGAAGCAAGTGTTGAAAGGAGGGAGAGTTTAGAAAGTTTTTTACTTGCAAGCTAAATAAAATTGTCTTAAAGAGTACTACAGTTCCGATTATATGCCAAAAAACACAAGAAAAAAGAGTCAGAAACTTTATCCCTCAGTACCTGCTGTTGCAATTCTTGTTGATAAGATAATGTTGACTCTTTGGAAGGTTTTGTTTTTTCTTCAGAAAACACTCCTATGCTTCTTTGTCTGTCTCCTGTATTTCTCTGTCCAATGTTGCTTCTAAATTGAAAAATCACACACATAAAAGGAAAACATAACATGGTCCAGAGGGGGGTTTGGGGGAAAAAAAAAAAAAAAAAAAGTCCGAGGGGGGGTTTGGGGGAAAAAAAAAAAAAAAAAAAAAAAAAAGCCTTCCTGAAATATTTAAGAGCTGTTGTTTCCCACAGCCTGGCAGTTTATAATCCCAAAAATCATCTTAAAGCCATATGAAAATAGCTCTCTTATTGTCTAGATAGAAATCCTTAATTAGACGTTTGAAGAGTTGTCTTTAACACATTTTATTTCAAAGGCCTATCTGTTGTCAGCAAAATATTCCCAACACAAAATGTATATCAATACAGATAAATACACACAAAGAATATGAATATAGATAATACTTACACAGACTGCTCTACTGGGGCTTGGCCTAAAGGAGGATCCAGATTAGGTGTGGGCTGCATTCCCATCATACCTGTGCCATCTGCACAGTGAAAAAAAAAAAACCTATTTTAAATTTTGAATGCTCAGATATAAATATTTGTCATTATTTAAAAGAATAGAATTCACTGCTCAAACTCAGTGAGTGCAGGATTACAAACAGGACTCTCAGCTTCTATATTTTACCTTTTCTATGAAGGTAGTACAATTTTTAAGTATTTCTATTTTTTTCCTCTAAAAAACCAAAAAGAAGAAAAAAGAGAAAAACAAACACCACACAATCTAGTCCCTCCCTACACACACCACAATTGTTTCAATCATGAAGTCATCATGAAGCAGCCAAAGGATAGAAAAAAAAGGAGTTCTTAAAATATAAAGGTAGACTATTTCATACATTATTTTAATATATTTAATGTTTTAATAAATATATTAAAAATATTTAAAATTATATCTGAAATTGTAACAACACTTAAACATGTAATTAATCATGATTTAAGCAATTTTAGAAAATAATGTTTTAATTATCAAATTTATAAAGAAAATTATCTGAAGGACTAACAGCAAAGTCTCTGAGACTAGAGCTTGCCCAAGTGATGAACAAGACTTCTGGAAGTCACAGTCCCTTTTGTTGTTGGTGAAAATTACTTCATTCAAAAACAGCATTGAAAAAAGCCCTTTTCATTCAGTACACATCTTTAAAAATGGGTTTAATTTGGTGTTACAAGTTCTACATTATTCATCATGTAACGAGATTAAAAACAGTCATCTGAATCACTCTAACAACCAATCCACCTAAAATCATCAACTTACAATACGCAAGAGCGGGATCCAAAGGATTCCTAGCCCCATAAAAGTAATAAGCATCATCATAAGGTGTTTTATAGTTGTCTGTCAAAACTGGTGGTGGAGGCGGTGGCAAAGGTGCAAGCCTTAAAGAAAAAGGGACACAATTCCTTGGTTTGTTGTACAACTGAAAAGATACCATCAAAAGAAGTGGGGAAGGAGAGAATGAGAGGAAGGGAAAGAAAATGAAGCAGGGATGGGGACAGAATGAATTCATTATGGAAAAATTCTAGATTTTTTCGTTCAGCTGAAGACCTCCCATTAGTGTCATGCAGGAAAACAAGATATAGTAAGTCTCAGTAGGGAACTAACCTTCCCTTAGGGAGTAGTACGTGAACCCAGACTGTTCCAGGGATCTCAAGAACACAAAACAAGCACACCTTCTTTAAGTGGCTCAGTTAATAGTACTTCCTGGCTACATCACTAAAGAAAACCAGGCAAGATCCTGTCAAAGGGTGAGTAAAATAGCACAGCTTCAGCCACATGCCTGAAGCTCTTTCTCTCCCTGAACAGTTTAGTCACAATCACAGCACCTAGTGGAAGCTGTTCTTGCCTACAGTGCAGTCCTGAGCTCAGCGCTAGGAGACTGCTCAATTAGCAGGGGGCAAACTCAAGCCATACCAGCGTTCTGAAAACATGGATTCTGCTGGGCATGTGGCCAAGCATCCTCACAACATGATTCAATAGTACAGGCATGGATACAATTTCTACAGCGCCATCCTTATTCTACACAAACACCCACTAAGAGAGAGCCATCTTCAGGAGATAATCCAGCCTCCACAGATTTTTTTTTCAAATAAACTGTGAAGAAAATGACATTAAAAATTTATTCCAGTGGAAAGCAGTTCTTTTTCTGTTAATTGTCAAAATATTACTTCTACCTTCAGCAGTTCCTTGAAGAAGGATCAACAGCACCACTGAGCTCTACCTCAGCGCTAATAATATGCTAAACAACGATCTTATTTAACATGCAAAATGAACATGATGGTGAACCACCTGTGAGCTGCTATTTCCCCAAGGCTGCTGACTAGACCCCTCTGAAAGTCTTTATCACTCTGAGAGTCTTCATTCACTGGAGAGGCTGAACAGGCAGGCATTGGAGTCTGGAACGCCACCCTGGGCCTTTCAGGAGGTACTTTCTCTTCAAAAGCTCTTGCTGTGAAGCCAAACTGTTTCAATCTATTTGGCTGAAGGAAAAAAAGGAAGTAAGAAAAATCGAGAGGGGGGGAGAAAAAAAAAAAAAAAAACCAGTTACTTTATTTCCAGGAAATATTCTGAACCTCCATTGACTCTGGGTTAAATACTTTGCTGGATCCCAACTAGCCATTCAGATTTCTAGACATGCATTTTTTCCTCCCAATGATCTACTGGGATTGCAATACTACAAGGAAATCTAGGAAGTTTATCACAGATTTACAAAAAAGCAACCTTATCACAGGTTTCAGGAAGTGTAATGAATCTAGTTGATGTCCAGAAAAAAGAACATTTTCTCAGCTATCTATAGTACAGTTTATCTACAGCTGCCAATTTTCTGCAGTGACAGTATTCTCATACTATGCATATGAAAAGTATCTGAAATCCCTCCCCTCCATCCCAAGACTGAAATAGCTCATAATGAGTAAAAACTAAAATCAAATAGACACTGAGACTTTTTCCAATAAACATTTCCTTGCAATACCATTATTTTATTTTTTAAATTCCTTTGATCTTATTAATTTTTTCAACCACAACAATTATGGATTTTTGGAGGTAGTTCTTTTTAAAATAGAAGTAGCAAATGTCTATTGATAATTGGCAGCCTCAGAAGAAAGTCAAAAGCAACATGAAAATAATGTGAAGGCATGCAAGTCAGTTAGCCTCAGAACTATCCTATCATACCCGGAACGCCCTTACTGCAACTGCTCTGCACAACTATTTTAATGTTTGTTTAAATAAGGCAATATAATAGAAGAATGGAAACAAATCATACATTGTGTAAGTAAAACAGATTTTGTTCTGAATTTATTGGTCCTAACATTGTAGTTCTTCAACTATCATGCATTTGGAGAAAGTAATACCAGAAATCAGCTAAGTAAGTATTAAATATCTATCAGAAAACCATATACCCTACAATATGGAAATATTTCAACAAAATATTAAATCTTTACCTCCTCATCACTTAGTTGCAAGACAGTATATACAAGCCAGTTAGTACTCACCAATCATGGACTACAGTGTTTAGATAAAAATTCTCACAATCTACTAGACATGAACATTTGCTTATAACATTTAACTTCAAATTTCTAGATGTGAATACAGAATTAGGTAACAGATACTAGCTAAAGCAACTGAATTTTATAAAGCAGTCTACAGACTTTTGGTCTTTTCAAATCCAGTGTCTTGAGCAGCAGAACATTTAGAACAGCCTTTCTCACTTAACAACTTTAATCTGAACTGTTCCCAAACTGCCCCAGATTTCAGCTCTACAGCTGATTTCAGATGCGACTTCAGTACTCAGTTCATCCTGGGGATTGTTTCACTTTAAACAAGCAGCATATACAACAGTCTACATTTATAGATTCTTAATCAGGCATTGCTATTTAACCAACCTGTAATTAATCAAGAAATCCACCTAATTAGAATCTCTCCCTGAGAGGCAATTTAAAGCTAACAGTGAGTGATGTTTAATGAATGTAGCAATTCAACTTAATTGAAGGCTTTCAGCTAAATTAGTGGTTTTAAAACACTATGCATGCCCTATACTTGCTCTAGATATAATTTTGTTCCTACAACAGGCACTTTTCAGACTCTGAGAGAGATGTGTATGGTATATTGAGTGCTGCAGCACAGCATGTTTCTGCATAGTCAGCTTTGATTACACAGTACTGTTTACACTGACCTTGCAGCCTGCTGAGCCAAAAGAGCCAGCATCCTCTGCTCACTTCTGCCTCCTTTCCTGCCTGCTCCCAGCTGTACACTCCATCCCTCTCCCTTTCACCATCTGAATCTCTCATCAGCCAGCTGACCTCTCTATGCCAACTAAAGCAGCAAAAAAGATGCAGACTTTTGCCAGATAACCAAGCTGAATCAGTTTGCAACAGGGACCAAAGAAGCATAATTAACACTTTAAGCAGGGAGGGTAGGAACATGCAACCAGACAGGTATTCTCCCTTCCCATTCAGGAGTAAGAATTTTGATTCAGCTTCATTGCTTGTCTGTGTGCATTCTCAGTCTCCTGTCTCACAAGTTTCACGGAAAGAAATAACTGGTTTCACACAATATTCAAAGTTGGAAGGGACCCACAAGGATGTGACTAATAGCATCTTACAGCTATTCATTCACTTTCATTTTCTAGCAAATAGGACCTTCTTTTACTTCTACTGAACCCTCCAGAAATGGCACAAGTTTCATTCTGTGTCGTAGCATTCCCCAAAAGGAGCACTGTTGATAATTTAAACCAGTAACCAGTTAAATTAATAAGCAGTCTAGCTTGAAAGTTACCACTCTACATCTTAAAACAGCACATCTCCACCATACCCAACCTGCAATGGCTTTGAGCACATAGCAAATACATGCAAATTATACAAGTTCTGTGACTATCAGTCTCCTACTAATGTTACTAGTGCTGATAACCTACTCCTTGATACATGCCAATAAAAATTACTAACATAATCATCACCTTACTAAAGAAATGGAGACAGCAGTAACTCTGCATTATGTTTTACAAACAATACAATTCTAAACACCTTGCTTTTTACAAAATCCTATAAAAATGCTTGTAATCCTAAACGCTATTTTGGATCATTTAAAAACATTTACAAGTTTTAAATTAAAAGCTGCTATAATGAGATCAATTCATCTACAAAACAACCTTTTTTTTTAAATTGAGAAAGAGAAAAAGCTTTCTGCAGCATACTTTGCATTCTCAAAGAAAGGTTACTACTGTGTGAATGTAAGCGGCTACCAATGGACACTAAGTATTCTTTCCATGATACCCACTGTTTGCACAAATTTCCACTTAGACACAGCAAATGTTCAATAACTTCCATGAAAATATTTTCCTCTTAAGCTAAAAGCATGTGTAATGACTTACAGCCTGTGCTGCTTTTGGCTGGGGAAGAGCTAATTTTCTTCATAGTGGCTGGTATGGGGCTGTGTTTTGGATTTGGGCTGAACAGCGGGTTGATAATATAGAGATGTTTTTGTTATTGCTCAGCAGAGCTTACACAGAGCCACCGCCTTTTCTGGTTTTTGTCCTGCCACTCTGGTGAGAAGGCTGGGGGTGCCTGGGAGGAGACACAGCTAGGACAGATGACCCCAACTGACCAAAGGGATGTTCCCGACCATATGACATCATGCTCAGTATATAAAGTGCAGGGAAGAAGAAGGAAGGGGAGGATGTTTGGAGGGACATTGTCTTCCCAAGATGTATGATGGCTGACCACCTGCCTGCCCATGGGAGGCACTGAATTAATTCCTTGTTTTGCTTTGCTGGTTTTTGCAGCTTTTGCTTTCCCTATTAAACTGTCTTTATCTCAACCCATGAGTTTTCCAGCTTTTACCCTTCCTATTCTCTCCCTGATCCCGCTGGTGGAGAAGTGAGTGAGCGGCTGCTCGTGGGGCTTGGCTGCGGGATCGGGTTTAAACAACACAGCCTCATCAGTCTTGGCTTCAATTTTGTTATATGCTGATGCTATATTAAAAAGAAAATAGCCCAACATTGATCATTTTATAGAAGCTCTACAGAGTTTTGTGACTGAAGAACCAGAGTGTACATGTAAGAAGAATAGACTATAGAGGTGAAAGAAAATCCAAAGCTTCTTACCTTCTTTTCTGGGTCTCGAGCTCCAGAAGCAGCAACTGAGAGCTCAAGTTCCTTCTCACTGTTTTGTTTTTTTTTAAAAAAAAGGATCAAATCAGAAAGCAATAACAACTATACTCATTCTTTCAAAGCACAGACTCATAACTCTAGTTAAAATAACTCTGAAAGTACTGGATAACAGAAGACAGTGACTCCAGTTGATTTCTTCTGCAGTCAGGGAAGGAAATTGTATAATATTGTAAATAAACAGAACTCTCAAGAAGTATCTGGTTATCACATATATTCCACCTAGTAAAAATCCAACTATCATAAAAACCACCACAATTCTTTTTTTACTACAACTTTTCAGGACTTTCCTAAAAAAATTGTCTTTATTCATGTTCAAGAAGCTAATATTAAACACATTGAAATGAATTATTCAGAAGTGCAGCAATAAATACTGTTTTGAAATTTCTGGTTTCAGGCTTGTTCTGCATGCACAATTTTTGTTGCAGTGAGACTGTCAACAGTAACTGATTTTTAATTCCTTATCCCTTCCCCAATATTGCTGTGTGGTTTTATGTATCCATAGTGTTATTCAATAGGCAGCTACTACTAGGTAAGGACAAAATTTATATTTTATTATTCTGCATAAGCCAGATGGTCAAATGCTTTAAAAATGAAAAGTTACTTTCCTAAAGTAACCTTTGCCTGAAGGGCAAAAACAAGACTAATTTTCAACTCTGCCAACTAGCTGAGCACTCCTCTACCAGCAAAAAAAGATAACTTATGTTAAAGTTTCTTTACCCTTAAGGAAGTTAAAAACCAGTTTTAAAAATGAAAAAATACTTGAATTTTTTTTGTTCCACTGAAAGCTTGTGAATATGTTCATTAAAAACTAAAGCTCTCATAACAATGGGTTTAAGTGAATGGAATATTACTTAGCTATCTGGAATCCCTTAGTTATGAAACTGGTTTTTACCACACTGAATTCATAAAATGCCTTTAAATTGCAGCCATTATCTTTAAAAAATACAGTAACTTTCCATTACCGTCTCTTATTTCGCTGTTGCTCAGCCATCTGTTCCATTAGTTCTTGTCTGTATTTCTCCTTTCTCCTTTGGAGAATTTCTCGGTCATGATCACCTAACGGAAATGACCATACATTTGTTTAAATGCTCCACAAAATACACAAAAGGTACTGGACAAAAACATTGTCTTTCAGTCAATTTAAAAACTGAAACACAGCAGACTATATGAACACTGGAACTTTAGTGACTAAAAAAAAGTAGATATTTAGTTTTAACAGACAATTTATTTGGAGTATGATGACCAAAACTACTAAAATTTTCTTTATTATTTTCCTAGTTTGCATGGTTTTGTATAGTCAGGAACCTATAAATTTCAAAGCTATTTGATACAACAACAACTAAAAAGGCACCTTTAATTTTTTTTTTTCCCTCTAATGTTCACCTAAGGAAGATACAGTACAGCACTCCAAAATTATGAGGCACTGCTATGGATAAAAATGAAAATTAAAACTGAAGGGAGTCAAACCCATGGGGAGGAAAGCAAATTGCTCCACTTTTAGGATGGTTCCCATGACTACTAATAATTAATAAAGTAACAACAGATGTGTGTATGTATAAGGAAACAGTGATAACAGGTCATGCAGATTTTAAGGAACACAAAAAACTTTCAATTTGTGGTGGTTCTCCTACAATAAGCATGAAGGTCTTCTATAATTTTAAAAACAAACCGCAAAAATTATCATCACCACTTTCTGTATAGTATGACTATCAGACACAAAGACTCCTAACATACTCTATATACAAAGTGACTGTCCACTTCTGGTGAAGTAGACCTGAATAATAAAGAGAAGGAAGCTGGAAAGTACCTAAAACAAAAGCCAAATAAATCACAGCAACAAAAGCCAATGCATGACTGATTTTTTTTATTTAACTATCGTGCTGAGGCTACGAAGTGACCAAAATGTGTAAGATAACCTCACGGTTTGTGAGTTTGGCAGAGTCTGAAATCACTTCTCATTTTTGAAAATTTCAAGTTTTAATTTACTTAATCTTTACACAACATAGTTAATAATATTCTTCTAACCAGGACTGCTAGGAGTACAAATTCACACCTCTGTGTCCTCAAGTTGCTTCAAATGAGATCACTGGGCAGGCCAGAGACTGACCACTACAACACCACTGGTTTAATGCTGCCTTTAAACAGTTACAAAAAATTGACCTGCCACCTATAACATTGAAGATCAGGTAAATTCAAAAGAAAAAATAGGCAGAAATTATTCTGACAACTGTTAATCTATTTTTTCATAATTCAAAGCCAGCTTGCCTTCAAAAGCTCCGATCCAGAGAACTACTACAGTTCTTTAATTCTTGCCTTATAGTTTCCTGAATTCAGCTAAGAATGCTATGTCTTCACCAGTACTTCTCTCTAGTACACTCTCTCTACTACTGTGTGCCCTGCTAAATTTTATGACTATGTTAAAACAGGAAGAGATTATCAGAATAATTTGGTTTTGCCCTTGTGAACAGTACTTTTTTCCATATTTCTGCAATTAAAATTCACTATAAAGTTGTGTCTTTAACAACACAGAGGTTAAGACTTCTCCTATAATTAATTTTGTAAAAAAAAATTTAATCACTTTTCTGGGCCTTAAAATGTTAATGAAATCTAAGAAGAAACTTGGGCTCTTCAAAATTAATTAGTAGGTCCTGTTACATTAAGGGGGAAAAGGAATATGTTTTGCTTTAATTTCTCTATGTAAATAATACTTATTTACCAGTCTTGGAGATGGCTAGCACAAGGAAAAAGAAAAGCTCATTTTTCTAGGTTTTAACTATTCAGAGAGAAATAATATATGTAAAGAAAGTCTAACTCAGTGTTATTAGTCAGGTTTTTATACATACCAAGAACAAGGCCTGTTGCATACCGCATTTCAGCTGCAGACTTGGCCTGTTCATTAGCTGAAGAACTAATCTGTACCTGATTTCTGGCAAAGACAAAAAAAGAAAATGGAATGATCAAACTCAAGAATTTCCTACACAGTCTGTGGGAAACATGACACACTCACATCACTATGTGATACATTTATGACAAACAGTTTTCCTACAATCTAAAGAATTATCCCAAGCAAAAGAAGAAACTGCCTGGCAAAAAGGCATTTCTCACAATTCCCATTTGCCTGTGGTTTCTGAAGCCATCAGAAAAACTGACTCAGTTGAGCACTTCAACCATGTTGACAGACTGAATGGTGCCAGTCAAGAGTTTATGTAGGGACTTTACAAGTGCCCTGCTTCTGCCTCACCCACTTAGATCACTTCAGGATGTGCAAAACCAAGACAAGAGGAAGGAAAGGGATTCTAAAACTACTATTAAAACAGGATTCCACACTATTTGACTCAGTAAAAGTCATCAGTTGGAGAACAGGTGCTCTATTAATTCAAAAAGAAAGCTGGCATGCAAACTTCAATGGCCATTTTCAAAGGAAACATGTTTTCCTAGCTACAGGAAAAACTAGGGAGCATTTCAGACAATGTTTTGGGATTTCAAGTCAACATTTTCCTCTCACCATGATTTTGTAGAGGAATTATCAGAAAAATACACAGAATACCACACCTAGAATCTCCAGTCCTTGAGACTGGCCACACACGTTCTCTCTCCTTTAATTCATCTTCATAATCTGCAGATACATCTCTTACCATTCCATTCAGATAGGGCCTTAAAGAAATAGAAAATATTCAGCTATGCTTGCCTAGAATCAGCCAATCTGAAATGGGAGGTTCAGCAGTTTTATGCAAATAGATCTGCTGCCTGAATGCTCACTGGACAGCAGAACCAGTTCTGAAAATACCACATAAATTTTCTAGAAATAATTCATTTTGCTAGCACTGTCAGGGCAGCTCTTTGTCTGGAGGGTGAATTCCCAAGCCTGATTTCTTGCAGCCTTTATCTAACGAAGCTGGTTAAGAGTTTTGAGAGCTAAAGGGCTTTTGACACTCACACTGCATTAATTGAAACAGATCTTGCTGCTCTTAATCCCCAGGAGCCAACAAAGTCTTCAACAGGTTTTGGCACACAGCTATTGGGTGAGTCTGGTGAAACAGCCAATTCAGATATGAAAAGCTTCTTTAATGAAAATCTACACTTCACTACTTATCTGATAGAATTTAAAATGGTGAGGTGACTTTTGCTCAAGACAAAAGACAGGCAACACCATGAATACAAAAATTCAGGAGCTAAAATCTGAGTCATCTACATAAGTGAAATCATGTGATTGAAACTTCAAGTAACTTCAAAGATGCCAAATATTGTATGGACACAAGGGAGCTGTTCCTGAAAAGATCGGGGGTAGTAGAATTTATAAGCTTTTCCTAACTTGCAAAATAACAACTCTTTAATGAAGACTTCAAGATATCATGACAAAATAGCGCAAAAATAGGTATTCAATGAAAAATAAAGTACTCAACAAATGCTAACAAAGTTATATATTTTCCAGAGCTGGACAGAGCTGTGGACTTCCTATTAAGCAAACAAAAAACCCACCAAAGACTAGGTAAACATGGGAAAAAAATTCTTTTACATAAAAAGAATCACAGCTCTACCTATCACTAATTTAAATAAAAGCCAATAATCAAAGGCAAAAGGATGCAAGCAGATTATTAAACATTGATCTGGCATCTTAACACCCCACAAGAACATGAAAGAACAACATTCACCCTCTTGGCATAACGTCTTTTTTCATGACCAAGACCATCTTTATGACAACAGTCAATCTGCTCCTTATAAGGCTGGTCACGCAAGACTGAAACACTGTCAGTAAAAAGAAAGCCAAGCCCCCACTGTAATGAAAGGATGCAGGAAGGAAGCAAAGAAACAAACCTTGGAATTCAAGAGGCAACCTTTTTTTAAAAAGCAGTCAGCTTAGCACAGCAGGCCCAGACATGTTGGCCCAATTCAATCAAGAAGCTGTTTTCTCCTGTTTACAGGACAGACCTGAAAGCTGGAGATGGACTAAAGCATTTCACTCCTAAGAACCAAAACATCTTGCAATTCTTCTAACTTCCCTGTCACCATTTCTGTTTGTTGAAATATGCCACAGACCTCGTGCCTCTGTCAAACTGAAACCCTTCTGAAAAGTCCTATTTTGAACATCTGCCTCTCCAAACTAATAAACCCCATATAAAACCTAAGAACTTTAGTAGAGCAAATGAAAATATGCCCCACTTTGAATTCAGTTTCCATCATGAATCAAATGTGTGAATGAAATGGAAAAGTTGACTTTGCCTGAAACCTAGAAAAAAAATGGTAACTCTTGAGAAGCTGAGCTGTCACTAAGAGATGTGTTTCTTCTTGAAGAGACTGAATGTAATTCATAGGAGGTTAAGTGGAGCTCTTGCAAAGGAGAAAAAAGTACTAGATTAAAAACAAATTTAATAAAGAAATACTGAAAAATAATTTTCTATTAAAATGAATTAGTAGAAAATACACACAAAAAAACTTAAACAAAATGTACAAAATTAGGTTCAGGTAATTCAGGTGATGGTCCAGCAGCTTCATTTAAGAAGAGGCACCAAACTAGCCAATAGCAAAGATAAGACTCATCTCTATTCTCTTTTAAAAGAAAACTGGACTAAAGTAGTTTCAGAAGCCTCTCCAAATAGCCCATTAATTGCCTAATGATATATTAGTCACAGATACTCATATAAGCACCATCCACACTTTCTGGAATAACTGAAAACTAGTATACTAATATTCAACGTGATGTCTACTGGTGGTTCAAACACCATACTTGCTGGTATTTTATCTATATAATTCTGTATAAATTCTTTGAGAAACAAAGTAAACTCTCAAACATTATCAAATGGTTACTTTCATTTAAATATTAGACTCTGTGTCCAACTGCATTAGACACTGGCAAACAGCCACCTAATAAAAAGCGGACACTCATCCTTCCGAGTATGAGCTTACACAGAAAATTAAATATTGCTATTCGTTTCAAAAATATTTTGGTTGTCTTTGTCAGACACCAAGTTAAGTTTCTAATATTTTTCTTTCTGAAAAGCTACAGAACAAGTCCACTCTACCCTAAAAACTCATTTGCTCATTTCTACCAATAATATACTACAGAATGGAACAAATTTTGGATTTTGCATTCTCTTCTCTGCATCTCAGCAGAAACAGGCAATCTTGTTCCTCTCATCTATTTAATCATCATTTCCATTTGCTAGTCTTTTTCAGAAACACTGTATGAATAAATACACATTTTTCACATGCATACCAGAACACACAGTCTGAAACTTTGTAATAACCCATTTCTTAGAGTCTGCCTCTCCCAAATGCTTCCAGACATTTCATTTTTTCCACAGACTTAATTCCTTTATGCTTACTTTTGTTTGAAGTCTGAGAAAAAATACTAAGAGCTATTTTTGGAGAAAAATTATTCTAACTCTATTGTCATTTGAAACTTCAAGAGAAATATGAGTTCATTGAATTCAGAACATGCTTTTATAGTAGAAGAGCATTACCCCTCCCCCCAGTTATTAATTTGCAGTGCTATCCAGAAAATTATCCCTGTAAACAGTGACTCAAAAGGTCATTTAACCCATCCACCAGCAACTAACAACAAAACATAATTGTAATATTTAACACTGTTCAGAGTGGTACAATTTGCCTTTGTTTTTCCTAGAAGTGTTAATTCTAGAAAAAAAAGAAAGTATTTATTTTGCCTTACAAAGGAAGGACACTGGTGGTTCCTTCATTGAAGCAAGTGCAGGAAAATAATTCTGGCAACAGGCTTAACACAAATAAAAATATCTACAACACTTGTGTTCCCAAGACCTGGAAAGGGAACAAATGAACACTTATAAAACATAATTTGAAAATTATTCACAAAAACTTCACTGCTTTATTTAGCTGTATAAACAAATCAGTTTCAAGTTCAGTACTATTTCACACCACAACCCATTTTGAAAGCAACCAGGTCCTGCAATGGAATAACTAAAGGTGGCCATAACGCCAAACCCTGAATGAATAGGAAAGCTATCTTTTTTTTTCCTTTTAAATGAGTAAGCTAGAAGAGAAAGATTAACAATTTATGTCAAAGTAACCAGACTGATGTATCAGCTAACACACTAAAGACTATTTAATACTGAACAGTACATAATATCAGTTTTCCTCCTGAATGATTTATATAAGACACTCTCTTTTGTTTGGTTTGGGCTTTCGTAAATGTTTATTCAACCTGTGTAGTTATTACAGAGGTTAGCACCTATTAAAACCATCAGGATTTGGTTCAACTATGCAGATGTTTAAAGCCCGTCATTTAGCAAGACACAGAGTAAAAAAAAGGATTTTTTAAAAAATAGAGTTTTACATTTTATACATACAGTCACATGTACCAAAAATTGAAGCTCAAACAAATTTTGGAATCTGAACTGAAAACTGACTTGCTAAGTCTGTAACAGTTAACTTTTACAGGTTAAGGAAACAGAGGTAACATTGGGTTCCCAGTACAGGGGGTTTGCTCTCAAATATTAACATGCTTCCTGGCAAACCACTCTTCATAAAAATGAATTGTGGACTGCTGCTTCTGAGCCAATTTCTCTAGTATCCTTGTTTTGCTATAACATATAAAATGCTTCTTAATATATGAGGTATAGTCTTAGGTACTGGTCCAATTTTTCAACACTTTTTCTATAAATTATTGCAAAGTTCCTTTTTTTAAAAGCACAAAAGTAATTTTAACAATCCTGCTTTCACATGGGATTCTTCTCTAATATTTAAAGCAAGCAAACCATGGCAGCCAATAAGCACTACAGAAATAAAGGAGAAAATGGAATTAAGAATACCTTTCAGCATAAAAACCCCGGGGAGTTTTTCTGTCATAGGTGATTTCACCTCTAAATCTAGGGTCCATTTCTGCGTTTGTCTCAGGATCATAGTCCACTCTGTAGTATCGTCTACCAAAATCACCATCTTCATCAAGTCTGTGATGCGTCCTAGTAGGAATTACAGACTGGCTAGCAAATCCACGATGTCTTCGATTGGGAATATCCAAATCTTCAAGTCTTTTATTTAGTAGTCGACTTCTTAATTCAACTTCATCATCTAACCTGTGGTACCTGTCTTCCTCCAGCCATCTCTTATTTAGCAGCTCTTCACTACCTTCTGTAGAAGTAAAGGCGTCCTTCTTGGGAGGTTCTGCACCTGTGTTACAGGGCTGTACTTCTGTATGTAGCTCTCGCTGGAGCCTGGTAACAGCGATAGGTGTTTTATTCCTGTGCATCTCATTCTGTTTAATGGAAACAATATTGAAAGAGTTGAATATAAACAAATCACATTGAATAAAACCTTAATTTTATATTTCTTCAAATAAACCCTAAACAAGAGGAAAGGTAAGAAGTGAGCAAGGAATATACTTCAAGAAGTGCTTAAAACCTAGGGTTTTATTAATTTTTCTTGAGGCAAAAAAAAGTACTCTTCCTCTTATCTAATGTCTTTCAGAAGAATGGCTATCGATACTGGATAGGTCTTTTACGAACTCCAATCTGACCTTTAGTGTTTGAGGTGCAAAGAATCAAAAAAACACTTCAAAACTCACTTTATTAATAGATTAGATATCTTCACTCTATCCAGATTCAGGCAAGTCTGTAATACTTCTTAACCATGAGCACAACCTTTTAACCTGAACATTTCTTAATCTATTTCTCTGCTCCTCAGGAAATGTCATAATGAGAAAGGATTAAGTAGATAAAAAACAACCCTATGACACTCTGGACTAGTGTTCACTACATAGTCCTAACAAAAAACATGGTTTTGGATAAATCCTGTAGTATTTCTGTGTACTAATCTTTCACCTCATCTTTCATCTATGGAATAAAGGTAACAATAACTCACACTTCACAAAATTTAATGAAAAATAAATTTAGGATGTAAATCACACTAAACTGGGAAGAAGGATCAATACACTAGAGGGTATGACTGCCACTCAGAAGGGTCTTGACAAACTGGAGAAACATGATGACAAAAAGCTCATGAAGATCAACAAACAGAAAGGCAAAACTCTGCATCTGAGACAGTACAGTGCCATGCACCAGGACAGGCTGGGCACTGACCACCTAGAAAGCACTTCTGCAGAAAAAGGCCTGGGTTAGTGGTGGGCAAGGAGCTGAACATGAGGCACCAGAGCACTCTTGCAATGATGACTGCCAATCAGACCCTGGGCTGCAGTATCTGTGCGGGTCAAGGTAAGTGATCCTTCTCCTCTGCTCAGTATTTATTCAGTATGTAGGTTCTGGTGTAGTGTGTTCAGTTTCTGCCTCCTCTCCCAACAGATACTGATGAACTGGACAAAGTGCCAAGGGTGGCTACTGAGATGGTATTTCACCATAAGGTATTTGAGTTCTTAAAGGACAAGCTGACAGAGCTGGGTTTATTCAGCTGGAAAAAGATTGAGGAGGGTGTGCATGGGACAGGAGGAACTAATAATTGCAGTCCCTATGTAAAAGGTGGTTACAGAGACAACAGTATTCACGGTTTTCAAAGAACCAACAGTCACAAGTTGCAGCAGAGGAAATTCCAATGGGATACAGAGGGACAGAAGTTCAAATCAAGCAGTTAATGCAGTGGAACAGGCTGCCCAGAGGACTGTGGATTCTCCATCCTTTCAAAACTCCACCAAATAAAGCCTGACCAACTTAATCTAAACTGTGAAGTTAACCCTTCTCTGAGCAGGGTTTATCCTACGACTATCGAAACTGTTGGATCAAACTTTGGAGGTCACATATGTAATTTGACTCTCACTCCAAATTAAATATCCTTCAGAGATGGCATAACTTCAACAAATCCTGACCAGTTTTTTTTCTGTTTGTTATTTTCTGACAAAATTGTTTCAACAGAAGAATAATAAAAATACAACTTAAAGATCCAATTGGATGACAAATAAAGCAAAAAGAAAAACCTTTGGATCCCTAAATAGATCTCATTATGTAAGTCAGCTTAGGAAACCTAAGTGTCCAAACATGTAGAAGGACTTCAGAGATTTACAGACTCAGCTGCACAAAAACAAGCTGCATTTTTGCCTATGTTTCCTAGGGATCACTGCCATGTAGCACTCTCAAGTCTTGAAGAAGGCAGTAAGAATGAGATATTGAATTCCAACATCTAAAGGAAGCCCGAATGCTGCCTTATAGATGCCTTCACATATTAAAATAGTTTTCAACTATATGATATGCCAATGCACTTGAAGGAAAAGATGTATCTCATAATAAAACAATCTTTCAAGAGAGAGACAAGAAACATTCTTCTAAACAGATATTACAAATACGGGGGGTTTGCACTTTCCAACTGCTGTAAGGAAGACATTAAACTTGTAGCTGTTTTGGGTACAAATACAAGGTCCTTCATAGAATGACCCAGCTCTCACACTTTAGAATTTCCTTATTAAGAGAAGTGGAAGGACTTCTTAAATCAAACTTTCATTAGATGAGAGTTCCAAATTATTACAGTCCATCACTAAACTGAGGCAAAAATACTTTAAAAAGAAAATTTACCTAGACAAGATTTTACAGTTAAAAAGATTTTACAGATCAATATATTGCTTCCAGATTACTAAAACAAAGGGTCTCAAAACAATGCTAATCAGACCTAAAAATCCCGTTGGCTGCTGCACTAGTTTTATTTGGGACAAATTTCTTCATAGTAGCTTGTATAAGGCTATGTGTTAGATTTGTGACGAAAACAGTGTTGACAATTTCAAGGATAATTTAATTCCTACTGGGAAGTACTACCACAGTGTCAAGGGCTTTTCTGCTTCTTACCAGTAAGGAGGCTGCAGGTACGTGGGAAGCTGGGAGGGGACACAACCAGGACAAATGATCCAAACCAATCAAAGGGATAGCCCTTTGATCAGTATCCACACTATAGGAGGTCACACAAAGCTGGGGAAAGGAGAAGGAAGGGGGGAACATTCAGAGTGATGGCATTTGTCTTCCCAAGTCACCATTACATGTAATGGAGCCTGACTTCCTGGGGATGGCTGAACACCTGCCTGCCTATGGGAAGTTGTGAATGACTTCCTTGTTTTGCTTTGCTCTCACCAACAGAGGTGAGAGTGTGTGTGTGCGTGTGCGTGTTCCCAGCTGCTTACTGTCAGAGCCTCAGCTCAGAACTGGACTTCAATTATGTGTGTGTCTAGCTCACTTTCAGCTTTAAAGGCTTTTTTGGTTTTTATTCACAAATGCACAGCACCATGTTCTGGACAGCTGCCTACACTTGCCTGGCTTTCTACATGACAGAGGGCAAAGGCATCTACAAACAAAAGCTAAGAACACTATATGGAGTTTAACATTTTGTTCAAATAGACAGCTTTCTTGGATACCACTTTCATCACCAAGAACAACCCAGGGATTTGCTTCAGACATACAAAAGAATGAAGGCATCCTTCTACCAGACAGACATGACAGAAACAGGAATCAAGAACTGAACTTTATGAGTTATAACCAGGACTTGCTTAGATGCATTAATAAAACTGTGGCCTAACTGAACAACATTATTTGTTTATTTTGTCTTACTTTGTATGTCTGAGTCAATGATAGTACTGTAAAACTGAATTACCTCTCTGTTTTTCTTCCCTAATTTCCTTAGCCTTTCATTCCATTCTTCTTTATCCCTGAGATATTGATTGTACTCCTTGTTTCTTTCAAGCCGTAATTTCTCCTAAAATAGGCGTTAAAAAGGGCATCATAATTTTGCATTTTTATTAGCTTTTAACTTCATAGAACTGCAGTACTAAAGGAATACATGCAAACTGTGTGTTTGCCCCCCACCCCTTCACAGTCTTTGTGATGTACAAATAAAGCCTGAATAGCTTTAAGGTTTTAGTTCATTTTCTCTTAACATAGCATTTTCTCCTAATCTGAAATCTGTAAGCAGAAATCAGCTTCTTGGGCATGAAGTCTAGTCCCCAGAGACACTGCTGTATATCAAGGTCCATCTTAAAACCAAGTAGATTTCCTCCTGCTAAGCCTATTCCAAAATTTGTCAACACCTCTCACCCACAATTAGGACTTTCCAATCTGAACATATTTACAGCTGATTTTCAAACAAACAATTTCTTTCTTTGTGCTAAGGTTAGTGGTGACTTGCCCCATCACAATTAAAACAAGATAACAAATACAAGTATAGACAAGATGTATCAATTACAGCTTAGGGTATTATAGCTTGAACTGTCAAATTCAAATAAGCAGTTAAACTGACTGCAAAACGTCAAAAGTGCAAAGAATGCAAGAAAAACCATGAAAAACAGGATTCATGCTTGTTGTCCTAGCTGCCTTTGCAAGGTGATGAGATTTATAACCAGCTTTCTCAGGTCTAAAAATATCCATGAATTGTACATCAATAGCCTAATAATATAACATGAAATACAAAGGTCTCCAGATCAAGCAAACTCTAATTTGCATTATTTCTTTATATTAGTCCCTTATGTTCAGAACATGGGGCATCTCTTATACTACCTCATTCCAATAATGATATAAAGGAAAAAAAGATAATTATACTACAGTATGACGAATCAGTCTCTTATCTGCTGCAGCATTTTCCAATAAAAAAGTAAAAGTATTTAAAAAATCTGAACATCACACATCAATTTACTTTCTCATGAACAAATTTCAAATATAAACAATTTACACCTCAATCCCCATGTAAATACCAGATTACTACAAATTTTGCAGCTTAGACTAATGCTTTCCAAAATTTTTCCAAAAATGTATGTCTATAGGGTTTTTTTCCAAAATGCATGTCTATAGGTTTTCTTACAGTGACAATATAAAACATGCAGACAGCCATAAAAGGTGCCTGAGAGGCATTTTCCAATGGTGAGAAACCAGGATTGTCTTTAATAGGTGGCAAAATACTCAGCAGAAAATTCAATATGCTATGTGCCTGTGCATTTGACCCAATAAGGACACCAAAATGCAAATATTAACCTCTCATTACTCTGCCCAGAGGCCAACTGATTAACAGGGCAGAGTGTGACATCTTCTGGCAGATTTTAGGTTCTGCAAGGGCAACAAATTGGTAAAAAGGATGCAACACACCTGTGCAGAGCTGATATGATATAAACCCATCAATGATAAGACATGTTTCCAGTAAAAATACATCTTTAATTTCCACAGAATGAATCAAGCATACTTTATTTTTCACTGTTTCAGCACACATACTTTCAAGTGCTAATACAAAGTTCAAGAGAACTTGACACTAACATAAACTCAGTACAAGTGCACGCTGCCCCTGAGGAGTCCTTTCTCCTTTATGAGTGTCTCATTCTTGCTGCCTTCTTTTTATACTTATATAACTTGGAGTTTAGGGGTTTTTTATAAAAGCAATTTCCACTTATTTGCGTTCTCACCTGGCTCCTCCTTTGGCCAAACTAAGAGCACAAGAGGGGCAGAAAGTCTGAGCACAAGGGCAAGGCCAACCTAACCCATAGCAGAAGCCTTGCTCCAGATTGCAGTGACAGCATAGCCCCAAACACAGATCAACAGTGCAACTTCAAGGCAACAAAAGTTAAAAACAGAATAAAAAAAAAAAAACCCAGGAGTGCAACACAGTTTGTCTTTTTGCCTTGAATCTCTGCTGTGCTTTGACTAATCTTAACAAACAACCAGTGGTGTTTGTGGAGTGAGCAAAAATATGGGTAAATTACAGTGGTTCTGCTGATTCAACTTCATGGATCAATTTACATGCAAACACAAGAAAGGAACTGGGAATATAAGGCCAACAGCACGAGCAGGAGGAGAGCTGACCCCTCTAAGACTGATTTAGGCTTTCACAGAATCATACCATGTATCAGAGGAAAGAATCAGAGGTTAAGAAAATCTACATATGCAAGTTGCATTTTTGTATTTGAACCTCCAAGAGCATGGAGAGTGTTGTGGCTGATATCCTTCTCCAACAAATGAAAACAAGGTCATAAACTGGTATGAAACTTCAGGGAGATCAAAGGGGCTAAACAAGAGAATGTATACTCCTTTCACAAAACAAATTAGCATGTATACTCTCAGAGAAAGATTGGAAATTGGGAATATTCCTACATTACCAGTATGCAATATGTGAAATACCAGATCAGCTTTTATTTAGATTCCTAGACTCATCTGTTAAAAAAACAAAATTGCTTGAGGATAAACAGGTAGGTTAAGTGTACACAAAAGACATCAAAGCAAATTGTGTTCAGCAAACAGCCCATTTCCTTCAGTGCTCATAGGAACTGATGCCAATATTTTTCAAACCATACCCAGGCTACAGTAAGAAGAGTAATAAATTAGGAAAGTATCTACAATTTTAAGAAAAACTGTGTTCTCTGTCAGATCAATATTGACTGCTGAACAAAACCCAGTGCTCTGATTGTTGAACAGACCAAGTGCTCCAAATGTGTGGATCAGAGGCAGCAAATCTCAAATTAGTATCAGTATAGAATTATATCTATATAATAAAAAATAAATATCTAAAACTTAAGAGTACAGGTAACCTAGGATTAAAAATTTAAAAAGCAAAAAAAAATTGAAAGACCTGACTTTTCTAAAAATTATTACTAATTACCACCTCCAAAAACATCCATCTGTGTAAGGAAAAAAAAAAAAGAATAAAACCCAACCAAAAAAAAAAAAATTAAGTCAAAGCACTTTTCCCCTGACAGTTTCAACATCCAGGTTCATTTTCAAGTTATACTCCATTTATATTTACCTTAGCAGATCTTCGCTCATCAATAGGAAGAGATAATCCCTGAGTATATGGATCTACTTCACCAGTAGTCAGATAATTTTTCTACATTTAAAAAAAAAAATTAAAACCATTTTGAAATGTATTGAATACAAAATCTTACTCACTAAAGAATTGTTAGGAATTATATTTTTTTTAATTAATTGCAGCAATTTAATGAAATAAAGACTGAAGACAATCCTCACATTTTGAAAATGCAGAATGTTCTCGGAACATATGAATGAAGTGACATCAAGGAATGCAGGAAGTAAATGTCTTGGTCAAGTTTTAAGATTGAGTTTGAAAGTGTTTGTCACTTCTTCCATGTTACACTATTTCCAGTGTTATGCAAATTAGACTCTATATTAAAAAAAACCCCACTTTTATTCAAAGAAACCCCACTCAGTTCTTCTGTAGCACAAGCATCTGTACATGCAAGGAATTTTGCAAGATGTTTCCTTACTTAAGATGAAATATTGGTTTTTCTAACTGCAGAAAACATTTATGTCTACCTCTTATTTTAACAGATGGAAGTCATGCTAACAGTAGCACACCTCTTTATCTCAACAGTGTTTTCTATACCAGCAAGCCCCAAACGTTTCAGGATAATGACCCATCACCGAATCTTGTAATTCCTTATGGACCATCAGTCACTTTCAGAACAGAACTTCCCATCAAGACCCATAGGCTGCTGCACCATATAAATCCCTGTGCTGCAGCTTGGGAACTGGACTGTGCAGCAAGTCAAAGTACCTGATTTCAAACCAAACACCAGTGCTGGAGCAGGTCCTTAGATTTTGGGTCTAGTGGCTTCTCATACATCACTTCTTTACTAAAAGTATCCCGAGGCCACTCTCAGTCAATCACTGTTCTATAAATTTGATTATCCTTAATAAAAACATCATCTATTTGTGTGCCATGGGCTGAAGAGGGGAATGGGTGAGATACAGTAATTCACTAGCATTGTTTCCTTTTGTCAGCTATGTGGCTATGTAGCCTAAAGGCTTAGAGGAATATCAAGAAGTAAGAGCTCTACCTGTTCCAGTACAAATCCACATCATTATAAATGATATTTCAAACTAGACATTAAAAGACTTAAGGGATTTAATAAGCATGCAAATATTCAAGCACCAAGACAACTAGATTTATATGGGAAACCAAGTTATTTCTACTAGAAAAAGCAAACAAATTGTAATCCTCATTATTAAGTAATTCTTTACACGCATTTTGAAGACATCTCTAGAGATTACCTCTGATCTTAAAAACATATTGTCAAAAATCAGAACTTGATATAGAAGCTGCATTTTTCTAGATAAGCAAGACTAAGCAAGTTACTAACAAAAAATAAAAAAAATACTGGGAAAACTGCTAAAAGTTCCACCATCTCTTTAGGTGGGAGAAAGAATTTAGAGATTGTTATCCTAGTTCTTCCTCAGTCCTTACAAGTTTAATATAGCTAACATACAGTAGACCAAATATACAAACAAACAAAAAGCCTTGTAAACCTAAATTTGTAAAACTGAAGTTCAGTTGAGAATAAAACACTTGAAGTTAATGTAAAAATTTCATTATTTGGTTACTTTGGTGATAATTATGAAACATTCAGTTTTAACACAGTATTTTAACTTTGACAACAATCTGGAGTTTTAAATTAAACAAGAAACAAAAATTATATAAGGATAGTTTTGGTTAGAGGTTAAGATTATTCTGCTGTTGCTATTGTTATTCAAGAATTCATGTGCATGCTAATATACCCAATTTGTATTATATGCATGTTATTCAAAGCCCCAGAAAAAAAAGCAGATTGTGTTTCTCCCACGTTGCCTCCTGGTCCTTTACTGAAGTTGCTCAATCTGAGCAATCTGAACGGACAGCATTAAATCTGAAAATTTTAGGTACGTGAAAGAATGAAAGTATTTTAAAAATGAAAAGTAAATTAAACGAAGGTCGCAAAAACACCAGAGGTGTTATTTTTTCCTCATAATACTTGTAAGTATTCTTGCATTCTGGCCAGCAGGTGCTAAATACCTGGCTCTATTGCTTCACTAAGCACCACTGATGAGATTTCAGAGACAGAGAAGAAAAAGGCCCTGACTCTGGTTGTGATGACATAATATTTATATAGGTTACTATTTTATTCCAGCTTTATAAAGTATCCATACTCAGAAAAAAAATATCTGAACCTTAATATCTACGTAACTGATAATTCTTGAAGCAAATGTCTACTAAAATAAAAACTATTGTAGAGCCAGCATTAGACAGCAACAATGCAATGCAACTGCAAATGGAAAAGGAAATCAACAAGTGTTTTAAAAACTTAATAATGGAAAATAATATATGTAAGTAATCATTTTGCACAAAGCAAGCAATGCTGTTAGTCACAACTAATCACTACAGCATGCATAAATGCACAAAGCACAAAAAAAAGTAATGATTTTTTTTAATTCCAAGAGCATACAGCTTTCAAACAAAGCAAAAAGCAACTAATTTGAAAGAAAAAAAATAATATTGAAGGCACCCTACCTTTCTTTTTGCCTGTGAAATACCCTAAAAATCAGGGAAAAGATACTATTCAAAAAGAGTCTTTGATTCAAAAATACTTGACTTAAAAAAAAATATTTCCTTTCTTAAAGAAAATCCATTCTTTCATTTTAAGAACTAAAGACACAGGTAAATAGTGTTTTCATAATACAGAAATTATTTGGTTCCTTATTTTTTCCATCTCATGAAGAGCAGCTACAGAATACGCCCAAGATGATGACATTTCATACATATCATTTCAATTTTAGATTTACTGTGACATTTAGTAAATCATGTTCAGCAGAACATTAAAGGTTTTTTTTTCTAAAATTGAAAGGAAGCTTTCAAATGGAGTCATACTAAATACAGGGATATTCTTATCCCAATTACAGACCATAGAATACGTAAGTACTTCAGGAAGTAACCGATTTTAAATTCTTAAGAAAAAAATTAAGGAAGAAGCAAAATCAAATAAATAAAGTACTCAGAATGAAGTGTGATAAGTAATATGTAGTCTCATGGCAATGAGATCTGTAGAAGCCTAAAATATATAAACCTTCCTAGAGGTACCATTTTGAAATTACTTTTACCCAAGTCTTCAAAATCAATCATTGTTCATAATGAATGCCTGCTTAGAAAAAAAAAACCTATAGATATTATTAATTTTCATTCAATTAAATCAGAGAATAATTTTAAGAGACTCACTAAAGTCAAGCAGCCAGACAAGCAGCTTTACCTGAGAAAGATATCGTCTGTAATCTTGTCGAAGCTCCTCTTTGAGTTTGTGTTTTTTTCGTTCATATTCTTCTCCAAGAGGTAAACTCAAGCCATAGCCACCTGCAAGTTTAACACCATTAAATATCATTATTACAATTTTGCATCAATACAAAGCAAAAGCTAAATCTGGATTTTTATTAGACACAAGCAATAAAAAAAAAAAAATGAACTCTGCAACCAGTAATTACACAACAGCTGAAAAAAACCCACCTTCTCTGTATGAGTAGTTAGGTGAAAAGCATAGAAAAATAGACTGATATTTGGATATTAGTTTTCCTCTCATCCTTTGACATTTTTTTCCCATTACAAAAAAAAAGGCAACATAAGTTGCATTTATTTGAATATTGTTCATATTTCTTTTGTCAATGTACATTTCCAAAGAAATCTCCTTTGACATGTGAGCTTCTAAATTATTCTGATATTTCAAGCTGTGCTTACCACACAATAAAAAACATACTTCCCAAATGAAGGCAACAAGCTATTTGTTTTGCATGTGAAAAATATATTTGCTCCTACGCAACTAGAGGGAATCTGACTATATGATAATAATAGTAATCACTTTTCTTTCCATCTCAGTGTTTCTAATCATAGTAGACCCAAAAGACATTAGTACTTTCCTGAGATTACTATCAGGTCTCATAACAGCTGCACTCTTAAAATATAATAAAATATAATGCTATGTAAGCTGTTTGCTGTTCCCAAAATACATTTTAAAGTACTTTATAAGAAACATCATGTACCCCAGGAGCCCGTCTCTATAGTCACTTACACCACTCTCCATAGAGAGTAGTGAATTCCACAAAAATCACACAATTAGTTACAAAGATTATAACTGTGTTATTATTATTTCATATTTCGCCTCTAAAAACATTTTTACATCTTATGATCTATGTAAAATTGGTAGCAAGGAGTAAGAGGCAAGAGAGGGATATTCAAGACTTACTCTCAGATCGGTCTCAATTTATTGTAGAGTACTTTGTTTGGCCTGTCTCAAGATACATTCTGATTTATTCAAAACTATCCCCATGAGCTATGGAAACAGGAGTCAGCCTGATGTTCTGCAGAACCAAAGGACCCAATACCTGATCAAATATCTCCTATGGTATTCTGAAACAGCCTGCAGAGTTCAGCTATTAACCAAAATCTGCATGGGAACTTCTTCTCCAATCTGCAAGTTACTTCTCTCCTAATTTTGCACATAAGGTTAAGTGTGAGCACCATTTAAAAAAATAATGTACCATTTCAAATTTCAGAAAAGGGTAAGTATAAAGAGCTATAGAATACAGAAGAAGAAATTGTTTGTTTCAGCTACTTGCTCTTACCTTTTATTTTCACATGAACTATTGTTGAATTAATTATAGAATACCAAGGAAAATATCAAAAGCAACTAACAAGTTGGAGGAAAGATTCATTCAGTAATTTAACAGATGCTACTGAAATTCAGTACCAAAAAAAAAAAAAAAAGGAGAAAAGGAGTGAGAATCCAGTGCTTTGATTCAAATACATAAAGTATTCAAAGAAAAGATGGTTTAAAATTAATTTTTTTACAGAGGACTTTTTTTGGCCACCAGAAAAACACTGAGATAACAATAATAGGTAGTGATCTGGGGGATATTTGAAAACTATTAATTTCAAAAAATTACTCTTGGAGAGCCTAGCATAGCAAAATTACTGCAGTTAACATACATTCAACCTAATTTCATGCAAAATTTGTCTGAATTCTTCTGACATACAAGAGATATACTTTCTTTTAAATTGTTTTTCTACTTTCATTTATTCTGTATTTGCTATATTTATTTGCCATTTCACATTCTATTAACCCCATATAATCACACTGACAATGATTTTTTTTAATCTTTTAAGATTTAAAATGCATTTTTACATAAACATTTCCACATATGTCATGTTGAGAAACAACTGCAACTTCATTCAGTCTGAATTTCAACATTACTGCTAGAACTATAGAATATACTTAGTAACAACCAAGGAACAAGTCCCCATCTGATTTAATCCACAGGAAATCACAGTGCTTTAAAGCACAGCAAACCAACAATATCAGCTACCATCCATTTCAGCACCCAAATTATTATTATAGAAAGTGCCGAGTTTAGCTGGGATAGAGTTAATTTTCTTCATAGTAGCTGGTATGGGGCTGTGTTTTGCATTTGTGCTAGAAGCAGTGTTGACAACACAGGGATGTTTTAGTTATTGTTGAGTGGGGCTCACACTTACTGCTTCTCACCTCACCACCAGCAAGGGGGCTGGGGATGCACAAAGAGTTGGGAGGTGACACACCTGGGACAGCTGACCCCTGACCATAGGGATGTTCCATTCCATATGGCATCATACTCAGCAGTAAGACTAGGAGGGAAGTTGGTGGGATCTGCCGCTGAAGGACTGGCTGGGCATCAGTCAGCTGGTGGTGCACAATTGTTTTACATTTGCAGCACTTGTCCTTCTTGAGTTTTACTTTTTTTCTCTTCATTATTTTCCTCTTCATTACATTTTTTAATTATTAAACTGTTTTTATTTCAGCCCACAAGTTTTTTCACTTTCACTCTTCCAGCTCTCTGCCCCCACCCGCCACTGGTGGGGAATGAGTGAGTGGCTGTGCTCAGTTGCCAGCTGGGGTTAAACCACAACATGGCAATACCTACTTTTTTCTTTCCATTTAGTATCACCTGAATGCCCCTCATCTGTAATACTTTATTGTGTTACTATATTCAGGTGTCAACAGTTAAGTCAAATTTATAGTAACAAACAAACATAACATGCTATTAGAGCTCTCCAACAAGAGATAAAATTATTTTAATATTAAAATAGCTTAACTGTTTGGTATAGGTCTGTCACAGCCAGTGGGATATACAACCTATTGTGTTTTATTTTCTGTATCATATGTTTCCTCAGTTAAGCAAAGAATTATCAACACCACGAATAACCCGCTGAACCAAATGAAAGTGCCAAAAAAGTGTGATAGATACTTATTCAAGTGCTGCACCTGTAACCAAGTTTATCCATTATGACTTCTGGCAGCAAGAAATATTCAATTATCATTTTAAGTATTTTTCTGTGAAGTTTTACTCTGAAGGTCTTTGAGGAGCCTTGCTAATGGCTGGAAGTTCTATTTATACAACATCACTATAAACTCCATGCTTTTATTTATGCAGCTAAGATCACGTCAGACCCACAGATTCACAAGCTCAGGCTTCGTCTCCCACTGAAGCTGCAGAATTACACCAGAATTACAGTAGGCACAGTAGGAAAATTAATGAGGTACAAACCCAAAGTGTCTACACATGGAAGAAAAGAGTTACCTATCAACAAGAAATAGGATACAGAAAAGCTCTAAAGCTCTTGGGACAAACCTGAGCTACACAGGTGTAGTTAAGAAAAAACAGTAGTGCCTACAGAAGGCGATGGTAGGACAACTGGCACATTGCAGGAACATTAAAATGGAGAAAAGAACACTATCACATATTTTCAGTCAAACATCACAAAGAAAAGAAGAAGGACAATATATAAAAAACCCAGTTATTAAACTGGTAGCCACACTAAACCAAATCTAACCACTTCACTTGGTTAACATTTCAACCAAAACTAACTCCTCGTTCTTTCCTTCTACAATAAATTACTACATTGTAACAAAATTACAATAGCAATACAAACAGTTTAAACAGCCTACATGTTTGAAACATACTATTTAAAACAAAAATTAGTTTAACTGTGTGCATCTTAGTCAAGTTGGACTAGAACTCTTAAGCTAAGAGGCTGAAAGAAAGAGGCCTTACTTCCCTGGCAAAACATACAGAGAATGTACTCTTTTGCAGAGCACATTCAGATGTACTCCAGATGAAAGACAGACTTTCAAAGATTTTGCTCCACCCCAATACAACAGGAAAGGACACATCACCTATCAAGGACTGGCAAGCAGGTTTTTTGGCTTGTTCTTTTTTTGTTTGGTTAGTTTGGGGATTTTTAATGGTACTATTCTACAAGAAGAAAAAGCAAGCTTTTGGCATATTTTCCTGATTAATAAAAAAGAAAGCCTAACTACAAAAAAGGTCCATACAATCCCAAGAATTTTGGAAGATTGAGGAATTACTATGCTGTTGAATTACAATGATCATCTTATGATTAAAGACACAGAGCAGTAATTCCCCTGCAAAAATTCTCAAAGGTAAATGCTACTTAAATCTAGAAGACATATTAAAAAATATATACAATACCTAAAGTATAGTTCTGTTGACTATTTGGAGGTATATTTTCTTTAGCCATGGAGATTAACATCTTGCTAGTTTCAGAAAGCTTCTCTGATTCCTTATTCTAAAAACAAAACAAAATGCTTTACTGCATCACAAAGTAAAGGAAATATCACATAAAAGAACAACATTAGTAATGTAATTATTAGCACTGGAGAACAGAGAGATTGAAAGTAATGCTGGATTAACACATTAAAATTACTAATAGGAAAACTGTGATAAGAACAGATTTTTTGAAATTGTTATTTGCCTTTTATATGTCATAGTTTCTAGAACAGAAATTTTTAGGATATTCTACCTTCCATCCCCATCCCAACACCCAAGCTCTGAAGTGGACAGTTCCCTGCTAATCAGCTTCCCTATGGAGGGGCAAAGGAGTAATAAAAGCCATGTACAAGAGTTTTCTCACTTGTAAAACACAAATCGTACTGTCCATGCCTGGTAGCAAACAGGTTTTTAAAAATCTACATACAGATATGAAGTACTAAAGTTGGAAATTAGTTTGAATAGATAAATATTTAATATATTCCTTAACAACAAATACAGTTTTAAAAGCACAGTCAAAGCAAGCTCCAAGAAAAACTCTGGCAACAGAAGTATTTAAATTCAGGAAAGCTTTTTAATACTCTTACCTTCATTTCCATGTAAGGTGGATCATTTTCAAGTTCTGCCTTATCTTGTGCCAGCTTGGCCTTCTGGTCTTCAATAAATTTGTCTAAATCATCCGCCATCATTTCTAAGGTTACAAAAAAGATGTAGAACACGGTATTTACATTAGAACCTCAAAAACGTAAACCTCATTTACAGTTGCTTAAGACAGCAGTTAAAAATAATCAAATCTCTCCCTCAGAACTATGGGCCTTAAGATGTTTGCTGGGTCAACAAAACAACTGACTTGGGAAACCCATCCATGGAGAAGACTACTTGGTGCTTCACCAGAGAGAAAATTCAAAGATTTCAGATTACAAGACTGAAGATACTTCTCTAATCTTTTTTCCTAACATGGCTGAAATGTTTTGGGGTTGGTTTTTACAACTGCAAGTCTACCAGTGACCCTTCACTACACACTAGCACAAGCTTACTCTTAGTGAACTATAAAATCAAAATTAGACAACATAGAAAAGTAAACAGGACGAAGGAATCATTAGACAACAATTACAAAAAGTGCAAAATACACGTACAGTCTAAAATAAGGACCAAATCATACTATTAATTCTGTGCTTAACTTACTATCATGAGAAGTCTTAAAAACAATAAAGCTTACTCAAAACAAAACATAAATTTAAAAAAAAAACCCCTCACAAAATACATGCATAGTGTTTTGGGAGCTGGAGTCAACAGTATATCACTACCTCCTATACCATGAAAATAACAGAGGCAATAAGAACAATTATAATTCTGCAATAATCATTAGACTGGAGATATGAGGAGATAACGACTCAGAATCAGACAAGACACTGATCTGTATGAAAACATGTATTGAGGAACAGCTGATTACCTCTCTTCCATTAGTTGTGCACCTTGCATATTTAACTGAAAGTCCTTCAGAGCAGAAATTTTAGCATCTTATCTGTGGAATTTAGTGGATACTGCTGATTTCAATAGCCTCATGATAAAAACTAAGGTCAATCAAATTCATGTCAATGGAACTGTACAGCAGTTGAGTTAGAACAGTCCTATCAGAACTAAAAATACTGCAAAGCTGCATACTAACTACTTCTGTAAAAAAAGAAAGACAAAACCAAAAAGAATGACTGCATTCAAGCCTACTTATCCTAATCTCCACTCAGCATTTTCATCAATGCCACTGGAGAACGAGTTTTACAACACTAAGCCTACTGATTAAAAAAATAAATCTTTAAGTTATATTCCATGCTTAAAAGCACGAAACTGAGAAGAAAATTACGATACTCAAATCACTCTAATGCTACCCATGCAGCTTAAGCACAAGGATTGCTTATGCAGGCTCCTGAAAAATCCCATCATATCCAGGATCCAAAGTAAGACTGTACAGCAGGTTTTTTGAGGCTAATTCGGTATCTTTCTAAAGCGTACAGATTGCATGAAGTAAACAATAGGCAAATGATAAAGGTATATTAGTAAACAGTTCCAGGAAGAGGATCAAAGAACTCAAAAACAACAGCAACAAAAAACCCCAAACCACCATCTCAAGGATAAGAAATTAGCACACATGTAAATATAAAAGTAACGTGTCCAGAGAGACTAAGATAAATGCTCACTAGAAGCAAGATGGAAATAAAAAATGAACAAATTCTATAAAATAAAGTCAAGTAATTTTCTGCTAACTTAAAGAACACATTTGCTTGATGTATTCCTCAGAATGTATTCCTTTAAACTTTTTCACTTTTTTTGATTCATAATATAAAATTATAATATTGTTACAAAGGAGGCAGAACTAGGCCAACCCATTTCCAATTCCTAGTGGTAATACAGGACAATCAATGCCAAAAATAAATACCCCCATCTGATTTGTCCTAAATCTTTAATCTCATTAGTTTTGCACTCTGATAAAGGATAAAAGAAATCTGAAAGAGGATAAGTTTCCAGGCATGGTAAATTTTATTAAGGCTATTTGGTTACATAAGAATAACAAAAGAACTATTCTGAAAGGGTAAAACAACTTGTCATACTAAAGAATTCAGAAACTGGTCTCATCACCTACCCCGTGCTGCACAGTCATCAAGAGGAAAATTACCACACGTAGGAGGCACTGTGAGAAGCCCTTCCAAAAGCTCACTGACTGTAACATCTATATTTCTTACCTCTATTTACAACAGCTTTTATAAACTCTAGCACTGTTTCCAAATCACTGTATGGGAATGGTAGCAAACTTATTCTGAGAGGTGGCATAAGGAAAAGAGTCTTTGCAGAGTATTTTCTATCTAGCATGAGGAACATAATGAATATTCCAGCATTCTGCACTCTTATCATAGTGCTCAAAAGGGCAATATAATAAATTAAAAAGAAAAAGCAGACACATTTGAACTACACAGGCAATTCAATTGGTGTGAAGAAAACTTGCAACTCCAGGCCCTGGAGAACACTTAAGATGACTAATGCTACAGCACTGTTGATTCAGCATACCTTTAATACAGCTAAATTCCAAGGACTAGTAGCCAAATCCTTCTTAGAAATATCTAGACATTTTATGTCTTAACATCCTTCTGTTTGGGTTGGTCTTAAAAAATGCATGAGTGCAAACTTTGAGATAAGCAAAAAGAATATATCATACTGAAAAAGAAAAATGTCTTAGTTATGCTAAGCAAAAAAGCGGCAACTTGAATGTGATGCATACACTGCTAAGTTCCAAAAATATACCAGCATGTAAGCAAATATCCTACTGAATATTAACTAACTTCATCATCTACTGTACCATGTGAAGAGATCATGACTAATCATAACAAAAATAAAGAAACAACACATTTCTATCTGAGATGAGGGCTACCACAGCCCCCAGATGACAGCACCGAACTCACAGCAAACTGTCAACTTCAAATTGCCTTCACATGGCTGCACGAAGACACTGAGGCGAAGTCTGACACTATAAAACCACTACAATTCAGAACAAAATAATCTGAGTTTAGCAATGCATCTGACCTCTTTTTGTGCATTTCTAGATATTTGCAATTACTAGTAGAAGTAGCAGATTCAAAACCAAGCTTGGAGTCATCACTCCATGGGCACATGCAGAGCACAAAGGGAAAGTCAGAATGTGCTGTAAACACTTAAAAATCCATCCACATGCCCTCAAAATCATGAGGTGAAACATATTTTTCAAGCTTTTTGGAAAACAGTATTTTGTAAATGCTACTTCTGAAAAATGTTTGATAGCACATATCTATCAGCTTTCTTTTAGCTCTTGCAACTTTAAATTTCCCACTATTTGAGTTCCCAAAACAATCAATTATTCAAAGTGAAACTCCATTAAACATACTGCTGCTACAAGTACTGTCTCAAAATGCCCCATAAAAGTATTTTTATTTTTGTTTTCTTTCAAGAAGATTTTAGATTTTCATAGCTTCTTTACCTTATTCAGAGTTTTCACAACAGCAACTCTGAATAATCACAGTGTCACCTAGGTAGACTTCAGCTTAAGCAAACATACCAAGCAATAGAAAGCAAACAGATATTCAAGAACAGTAAGTGAAGTTTGAACATCAGATTTTTATTGGACCTATGCCCAAAGAGAGTTAATAATGCATGTGTCTCTATTCACAGTATTCAAAACATCTATGTGCATATGTATCGTATGTACTATATTTAGCTGTGTATTGTGTAGCTACTTTATCACCTAAAGCAATGTTTACTGCATTCCTTTTTAATCTTTCCCTTCCCCTCCTAACTGTTAAGGAAAATGCACGAAATTTAAAATCAGCATGTGCAAGTAGATTTCATCCCTTCTGTGCTACCATAACATTAAAGTAATATCAGGATTACCAGCAAAATGACACTTTCCATCCACATGAACTGCACCACGGGTGGCAAGGAGGGAAATGCTTTGAAAGAGCAACTATATGCCATCTTTAGTAATTGTACTTACAGGTTACACGGCCACTAAATGTGTCCCTAAGAAACACCGTTCAAAGTTAAACCCAAACTTTCTAAGGAATTAGTACTGGCTTCTTGTCTGCTCTTGTGAATGGCACTTAGAATAAGCTCCTGCTGCCATAGATGTGTCCCCTGTACTTTTCTTTCAAATTCGTTGCTGAAAAAGCACAGATTACATGGTCTGGCCACTCACAAGTAATAAACTCTGACTAAAGCAACGGGACTTTCTCGCAACTGAGAAGGCAATCCATCGTCCGAACAATCAAGCAACAAGTTTTGCGAGTTACTACAGGGCTTATCTACTTTTCAGAGTACGTAATTTGATCCAAAAAGACACTAATTTCGAAAAACTTTTAGACCCCGGAGATCAGGTTTATTTCTCCAAGAGTGGCACCTCGGGGAAGCGCCTCTTCCCCGGCCTGCAGCGTCCACCTCCCAGCCTCCCTCGTTCCCAGCACCTCTGGGGGACTCCCGCAGGTTCCGACCCCTCAGAGAGCAGCTGCGGGGCGGGGATGCGGCACTCGGGGCTCGGCCCCTTTCCGGATCGCGGCGCCGTTGTCAGGCAACGGCCGCACAACAAGCGGCCCCGCCAGAGGGCCGGGACGAGCCGAGCCGAGCCAAGCCAAGCCCCGCTACCCCCGCGGGGACCTCCAGACCCGGCAGTACGCCCCGGGCGCGCCCTCGCCCCGTCCCACTCCAGAGCCCGTCCCGCAGCCCGTCCCGCTGCCCAGCGAACCCCCCTCGCTCCCGCCGCCGCCCGCTCCGGGCTGTGAGCGATGCGGGCGATAGAACCGCCCGAGGGGGCTGCGAGTAGGGTCCCCGGGTGCCGCGCCGCCNGAGGGCGGCGCCGCGCAGCGCCCCCCGCTGCCCTGGAGGGCGGTGCGACGCGGCCGCCACCTCCTCCCGGGCGGGGAAAGGGAGCGGGAGGGGAGGTGGCTGAGGGCGGGGTTCCCGGCATCACAGAATGAGGCGGGTTAGTAGGGACCACAATGGATCACCTGGTTCAAGCTCCATGTTCAAGCAGGGTCAACCCAGAGCATATGGTATAGGATTGCATCCAGATGGTTCTTGAGTATCTCTAGGGAGGGAGACTCCACAACCTTTCTGGGGAATCAATTCCAGTGCTCGGTCACCTGCCCTGCAAAGAAGTTCTTCCCCATCTTCAGGAGAAATTTCCTGTGCATCAGTTTTCTTGCCTCTTGTCCTATTGCTTGGCATCTCCGAGCAGAGCCTGGCTCCATCCCCTTGACACCTCCCACTTTAGATAGTTATATACATTGTTTAAGGTCCCTTCTCAGTCGTCTTTTCTCGAGGCTGAACAGGCCCAGCTCCTTCAGCCTTTCCTCATGAAAGAGATGTTCCAGTCCCTTAAACATCTTTGTTGCCCTCCGCTGAAGCCGCTCCAGAAGTTACGTGCCTCTCTCGTACTGAGTAGCCCAGGACTGGCCACAGCAATTTAAAAAGTATAAGTAAATAAACGGATAACTAGTGAGCAAGGCCTCCGCCCGGCTGGGATCGGATTTCTGCGGTGCCGCTTCACGGGGCGAGCGGGTCAGGTCCGGCCGCGTGCAGAGCCGAGCGCAGCCGCTGGGGGCGCAGCGCCGCCCGCCCCGGGCCTGCGCGGACCGTACCACCCCCGTCTGTACCCCCCCGCGCCGCGTTTGGTTTCGCCGGCGGCCCGGTGAGGCGGTGCGGAGCCGGGCCCCGCGCCGGGTTTGGGGGCAATGGCGGCAGCGGCGGCGGCGGCGGGGAGCGGCGCCTCCGGGAGCGGGATGGCGCAGAAGACGTGGGAGCTGGCGAACAACATGCAGGAGGCGCAGAGCATCGACGAGATCTACAAGTACGACCGCAAGCAGCAACAGGAGATCCTGGCGGCCAAGCCCTGGACCAAGGAGTGAGTGGGAGCGGGCCGGCTGGCCGGGCGGGTGGGCGGTGAGGACCGGCCTGATCTAATGGCTCTGCCTTCCCTTCCGCGGCCTCTGCAGCCACCATTACTTCAAGTACTGCAAGATCTCTGCGCTGGCGCTGCTGAAGATGGTGATGCACGCCAGGTCCGGCGGCAACCTGGAGGTGATGGGGCTCATGCTGGGCAAGGTGGATGGGGAGACCATGATCATCATGGACAGCTTCGCCCTGCCCGTGGAGGGCACCGAGACCCGCGTCAACGCGCAGGCCGCCGCCTATGAGTACATGGCTGCCTACATCGAGAATGCTAAGCAGGTAAGGAGAGGTGGCAGGGGCTATTTGATCCCCTCCGTGGAGATCCCTGTGGGTCTTAGAAGCTACAGAATCATACTTGGGGGGTTGCAGGCTTCCCCTTTCCCCCAGTGATAAAGCGCCTGCCCGATTGTCCTGTTTCTCTTCAAACATGACAGTAAGAACTGTGTCAGCAGAAGGGAACGCAGGGCCCTGTAAACATTTTCACGTACACATTTCCCTAATTTACAGTAGGTCATGAAAGGTTGGACACGATGATCTTAGAGGTCTTTTCCAACCCTGATGATTCTGTGATAAGTACTGCATTCTCCTTCTTTTTGTAAATTATTTTCATTGCTGAAGAAGTGTTTTTGTGGCTGCAGCTGCTAGCTGTGTGAGGGAGCGTGTTTCTAAAATAACTGATACATTTTTTCTAAAAACAGTATGCAAAATTAAATATATGTGTGCATTGGACATACTTGTATTTGTAGATCAGGATTATGGCGTTTATTCTTACCTTCTTCTGAGTCTCACTGTATAGCCATGCTGCTCTTTTCCACAAAATAAAAAAGACATAATTAAGAAGAAAATGCCACTGAGGGAATAAGTATGTTTCAGTGCAACTTAATTATTCATATTTATCATTGGGAAATTTAGGTGAACAGACTCACTTGTCTGTTTCCCATCTTCGTGACTTTCTGTTCTGAGATCCATGTCATATTAAAGCTGACTATATGGTAAAGTTCTCACATGCAGAAGGATAACAGAAATACAGCTCTCCTCTGTGGCTGATGTGGAAACCAGCACAGCACATCAGAGCACTTGCTTATGTGCTTTTTCCAATACAGGACAATTCTATACTACAAATGAGAGTTGAAATAACTTTAACTCTCCAAGCTCAAACAGTTTTGAGACCCAGCTGACCCTCTGATTTTCAAACCAGCTAAAAATTAGAAGCCCCTTGCTTACTAAGTGGATATAACAGAGGAGTATTTGGGTTATTTTGGAGGTGGTACTTATGTTCACAGCCTTACGTACAGTTGGAGCTATTGAGATGGATGTGCATTAGGCTGAACCAGCAAAGAGTAAACATCCAGAAGTAGTTCTGGGACTTTTTAAAATAATTCATTAAATTCAGAAAATTTAGAAATAATTCATTTAATCTAGTTTGTTTTATCTGAAAACAATGCCCTGATGCTAATACTCCTATTGCAGAAAGTAACTTACTTGAAGAGATGTCTTTGCCTAAAGATATAGTCGTACTATCTTTAGATAAAGATACATTCATGCAATCCCATTCTTAGGTAGAAATACTGAATTTCAAAATGGTAAGTACATAGCATAAAATTATAAACAGTTTGTCTTATGTTTTAAACAGTCCAGGTTTCTGTAGGAGTTCGTGTATGATACAGAACATTTGTTTTCCCGTTGTTGATGTTGTTTGGTTTTGTCGATAGTTGGTTTCACAGTTTTGAAACTGAACTAATGTGCAAATAAAATAACTCAGCTTTCATGGTGCTCTGGCAGGGTTTTCATACTGGTTGTTTCATACTTGATTTTGGCAAGCACTTGTTTCTGGAATAGCTCTTTTTATCAGTAGGTTGCTAGTTAATATATCCCCCTATATAAATGCTTTATAGATGCTGATGTTCCAGTTACTTGATTCTCCATGGACAGGATCTGGTCTTAATGTAGTTCAACTGTGTTACTCAGCTTTGAAAAATAACACATGTTCTTTAGTGTTATGTTGGTCTCTCTTATGAGAGTTGTAAAGAAAATATAAATATTATTCACCAGTTTAAAAATAAAGGCAGTTTGTGTGTTCTGTCTCATCATTACTGGAGCAGCCAGTAAACAATTCCTTAGAGAGGATTACAAAAATTAGGTTCAATGGGTGTTTATTTTCCTGGGGTTTTCTTGGCTTTGCCCCTTACTCTTCCAGTATTTTTAGAGGTAGTCAGGTGTATTATTTAGAAACTCCTATTTTGATTTTTTTTATCTGATGAAAAGTTGTCAAAAATTAATCTTTTGGCTTTTAGATCTGGCTTCAGGCAATAATTTCTGTCACTTCTGGTGTTTGAAAACATGCCTTTGAAGTTATTTTTTAAACCTGCCGCTAATCTAATACTATATGCCTCTGCGATATGTTACCATACAAAATAATTCGTTCTCTACTGATGTTCCCTACATTATATGAGATTATAGCTACTTGTGTTATGTCTCTAAGAAATTTCTCAGTCCTGCTGAGAAGTCCCAGCTCACCAACCCTCTGTGTGGAACCTCTTCTGTGCTTCAGCTGTTACTGAAGAAGGAGCTCCAGGCGCCTTGAAGGCCTTTGTTCTGTGGCAGCAGCTGTAGCAGAGAATGCCAGTACTACACATTGTACGGTTTCTAGGGGATAGTTTTAGCACGATTGGAAATTCCTGTTTATCCTGCCGCCGCCATGCAGTGTGCTGAAAGTGCCGCTGGAGGGCAGCCGGTGCTTTGGGAATGGAGCTGATTATGGGGCTGTTTCCCTTCCCTGCTCTTAGGTCGGGCGCCTGGAAAATGCCATCGGCTGGTACCACAGTCACCCCGGCTACGGCTGCTGGCTCTCGGGGATCGACGTCAGTACCCAGATGCTTAATCAGCAATTTCAGGAACCCTTCGTAGCAGTGGTTGTAAGTACTGGCTGATGGGTGAGAACATTGCATAGCAAATCATGTTGAGGGGGGAATAATTTTTGGATTTCTGTCTGTTAGCATTCTAGTAGTGTGTACTTTGTATGATGGAAGTGTTAGATCCAGACTTTAAACTGGTGCCACTCCTTTTGTTTTGCTGGCCACATACTGGCCAATCCAGTAGCATTGCTTGCCTAGACCATTTTCACTGCATTATTCCAAGTTATGGTATATTTCTTAAGAATAGGAGTTTTTAAAGTATTTTGGAAATACAGAAAATGAATTTGAAAGAATGAGCCACAGAAAGCTATTGATATTCCCATCTTTCTAGAGAGTCTCATACCAACAGAAAAAGTACTGTTTATAATAGAACTAATACAATTTGCATTAATTACATTTCTGAAATAAAATTACTATAAACTTAATTTATGCCTGTGATAATTTATAAAATACATGTAATGAGTATTACCTGTATTTCTACAGATTGATCCAACAAGAACAATATCTGCAGGAAAAGTGAATCTTGGAGCTTTTAGGACATATCCTAAGGTAAATAGTCAAAATCATCTATTGTATGATCACTGAACTGTCATTAAATAACTATGGATTGGTTCTAAAGATTACTGCAATGATTGTCTGAGTTTGGTCAGGTGTGCTTACTGCAATGATTGTCTGAGTTTGGTCAGGTGTGCTATACTGAATGTCATTGTTCATTCCAAAGGAAGATGTGTTCATACACTTGTTACTGCAAACCTTTGGATATTGATTATGTTTATAAAGGTTGACTTCTAGTTTGGTTTTCATAAAGTTTTGGCAGTGTTAAAGCAAATACACTATTCAGATTGTGGAGCTGTCCCAAAATGATGTAGCCCCATATAGCCATTTTTGAATGGATATAGCTGTAGGTAGCATTCAGCAAAATGGTTTTGTGTTAATTCTTCTCCATTTATTTTTTAGGCATAAACCCAGATGTTAATAGTGTGTTTAATATGTTGTAATTTGCTTTTCATTTTAGAAAAGGAAGGTTCAAAATCATCTACTTTTTCAAATAAATACTATTAATCTTCACAAACTAATGTTCAAAAAAGTTACTTACATTATGGGTTAGGCTTAAACTAGAAAATCACATCAGTATTGGAGATCTAGGTCTCCAAATGCATTCTCTCATGTATACTTCTGGTAGAGAAATACTGTCTAGGAAGAAGCTTGCCCTTTCTTTGATCAAAGAAATGATCTAATCATAGCTTGCCGTGTTACTCGTTTATAAAAACTCAGCTATGACCACTAGCTTGCTTTTGATAAACCTGCAAATGTAACGACTAGTACAGCTAGTAAAGCCAAATGTAAACCCAAGATCCAAGAAAATTCTGAATTTTCTGGCTATGAGGGAAAATGTAATTTTCTGAAGGAAAAGTAAATTAGAATTGCATAAACTAGATTTTTTTTGTAAAGTTAAGGCATTTTAAAAAGTCCCAGAATTACTGTTTCATCTTTGCTCTTTGTAAAATTTTTAGGGCTATAAACCTCCTGATGAAGGTCCCTCTGAATACCAGACTATTCCACTCAATAAAATAGAAGACTTTGGTGTACATTGTAAACAGTAAGTAACATAAAAACTACTAACTTTAGCTTTTTTTTTTGTGTTTAGGTTAGTGATTCAGTATGGAAAAGTAGTGTTCTTGTAGTGTTTCAAATCTTGAAGTTCATTGTTGCTTTAGCACTCTTGGTTTTATGAAAAAAGTGTTACTGGCATCTATCAGGAGATGTTTCAGGGGAGAACTGTTGAAAAGATAAAGATGAACCTTGTTAAAAGCTTTAGCAGTTGATTTCTGAACACCTTTGAGCAGTGATGCCTTGTTAGGACAGGAAGGAAAGGGTCAGGTGTCGATTTATCCGCAGGACTGGGGAGGCTGTAATCCCATTGCTCTTCTGAGTAGGGGCCAGTGCTGTCCAGCTGAGTATCTTGCATTACTGGGACTGTTAATTTGTAACGCCACTAAAGCCTGGCTTTCAAAATAGATGTGGTAGAATGTAAGATTGTTTGCTTGTTTGTAACATTTACCGCTACCAAGTATTCCTCAAGAAATTAGAGGTGATACCTGCAAAACTACAGTCATCTGTAAGTTATTACAGTATTGAAGAACTCAAGCATGGAAAAGGTTGTTAAGAGAATAATTAAAACACCCTTGCAATCTCATTAAACAGCACACAACAGTAGTATGTATGAGGATTATATGTTAAATCTATATATGAATTACTTACGGAAAATCATACAGAGTTAGAATTGGAACTGGAAGTAGCTTTGAATTTTTGAAGATATTTGCTGTTGATAGGATTTTTTGAGTTGCATGTACTTTGAGTGTGACAGTCAAACAAGACATTTAGATGGAAACCTATTTTGATTGCATGTTTGTCTTTAAAGGTATTATGCTTTAGAAGTCTCGTACTTTAAATCATCTTTGGATCGTAAATTGCTTGAGCTTTTGTGGAACAAGTACTGGGTGAACACTCTCAGTTCTTCTAGTTTGCTTACTGTAAGTACCCCAGTTGTGTGCATTGCGTCATTCACAAGTGCTGAAAGCCAGGCCCTCTGCTGTAAAATGCTTAATTAGGACACTGATAGATATAGATCCTACATTAAGAATCTGTCAGATAAAACAAAAAAGGAAGGTTTTGCTATTAATAAATACTGAAATATTCCTCATATCTGCCGTGTAAAAGTAGAAAGTGGGAATAACATGTTTAATTTTACTGAGTTCTCTCTATACACTTAGATTTTGTCTTAAATACTTTTTAACCTTGTATCTCTATAGAGCACTGTAATGAATAATGCTGTTTAATAAGTAGACTCTTTTAAAAAAATAAACAGTGGAACTGTTAAAACAAGGTTATAACAGAAATACTGCAGGCAGACCTTCAATGTAACAACTCAGCATCAAAACCTTCCCTCTGCAGAAGCCAGTATTTTTTTTTACTCTTGGTCAAAACCAACTGAGTTTTACTTACTCTTTCATAACTTACAGCATGGTTTGAAAGCAATAAAAAGTAGCCAATTCAGGCTTTAGGGATTGAGTATTTGTCAGATTTTTGCCTTCTGTTCTCTTAACCATACTCATGTTCTATAGCACTTCAATTGCAGATATAGCTTAAAATAAGCAGCACTACCCTCTTAAAAGCTTTTCTCAGTTTGGGTTATTTTGTGTATAAATGCTTGAATTTATAGCTTAAATTCAGTAAGTTTATTACCTTCTTTCTCCTAAGAATGCCGACTACACCACTGGCCAAGTCTTTGATTTATCTGAAAAATTAGAACAGTCAGAAGCTCAGCTTGGAAGGGGCAGCTTCATGCTGGGTTTAGAGACTCATGACAAGAAATCAGAAGACAAACTTGCAAAAGCAACAAGAGACAGGTAAGATAACATATCCATGTGTTCTTCCCTGTAAAAGTATTGTTTCGTTTTACACTTTTAGCATGCCTGCAATTGTTACCTGACAAGATTAGGGATAAGAATGATTAGATTATAGATAGGAATGAGAGACTCCAGGAATCACTGGTTATTTTTGAAAGTTAAAGAAAATCTTGCCCCTGTTAAACTTACAATGAATTTTTAATGTTTTGGGATTTGGAATAAATTCAACTCTAGTTTATTAAACAAAAAATAGCTGTAAAATTCTATCAGTATCTGGCAAGCAAAAAAAAAAAAAAAAAGATGTTTTCTGTCAAATGCAGAATTGTAACTTTGCTAGAAATTAGCATGTTTTTGTGGTTAATCGGATTAAAACAAAAAGTAAATAAAATTATAGTATAGAATACGATTTTAAGAACTAGTGTTAACAATTCAGAGAGTTTAGTTTACGCTTGTCTAATACTTTTATTAACTTAAAAATTATTAATTCCTTTTTTTTTCATATTTCTTAATTAATGTATCCTTTTTTTCCTAAAAAAGAAAAGGTTGGGGTTTGATGTTGTTTTTTGTTTTTAAGAAGTAGATCACAGATATTCTGGCCTTTATATTTAGCTACCCTATCTGACAGCAAATACTTGCTATTATCAGTTAATAAACTTATCACTAGGTGTACAACATTATTTCAAAGAAGTTGTAATATTTTCCCTCAGTTTTCCTTATGTTTATTGGTAATCAGCTCTGTTTATTTTGAGCTTTGAAGTACACAAGTTGCTTCTCAGTAATACACCTCTCTTCCAATAATCTTAAGAATGATATGTGTGCTTAGACTATATCATGTTAATTAAGTAAAATCTTTTAGCAATGGGTATTAGTATCCAACAGGTCATAAAGCTGGGTTGTTCAAGGACACTGTATTTGGCAAATTTCAGGCTTTGAAAACCAAGAAATATTTCACTGTACATGCTGGTACAAAATGAGGTCCATCTGTGGAGAAGGGGGACTCGCCTGCACACACCTTGGGAGTGTTCTGAGTGAGATGTAGTAATTCCATTTTATAAGGAACAATTCTGTAGAATCCCTAGGAACAAACTGCAAAATTTGAACAAAATCTGGGATGTTTGCATTGGTGTGTTTTCAGATTTTGAGGCTTTCTGTCCATCTTCCCTATTACTTTATCTTGATAGTAGAACCGTTTTCTGGTATTTTTTCCCCCTCTCCATGTTAGCATAGTGTGCCATAGTACAAACTTTACTAAGGAACTGATTTTTGAGATACCAGAGGAGTGGTGACTTATATAGGTAAAAAAAATTGAGACAAAAAGGAGCTCTTGTGCAAACAGAAATAACTTTATTTACATCTTGCTTACTGTGACTCAGTGAAAATGGGCTTTACCTTAATAAAGAGAGGAATCAGCCTGTATATCACAAGCGTTTGTTCCACAGTAAGGAGTGGGGAAATACCTGCAAATGTAATATGATCATTGCTAAATAGAATCAGAGCTGCTGTTGTGCTGGTGTCTTCTATGCATGTTTCCTTCTTACAAAAAGTTAACAGCTCTTAAAATTTTTCTAACAAACGTGATTGAGTTGGAGGGGAGTTTACTTTATAAAAATTAGCACTCATTAACCTATTTCAATTGCAGAATACATTTGCCATGGAGTTGATACTGTTGCTAGCTCATAGCCAGGTTAAGTGATACCTCCCAGTTCCTGTAGGGAAACAGAATAAAAATGTTTAAAGACATGAGAAGGATGGAGTTGCCAACAAGTTTGCATTGGTTTTGATCTCTGTTTGGAGTCCCATAATACTGACCACATTGTATTTTCCCATTACTCTCATGCTTATTCTAAGAAATAATTCCTTTTATCATCCTACTATATTATTTGTTGCAGTGGTTCTGGGTATTTTTCTTTTCTGTTTGTATTTAGCCTTCATCAATAGTTTGTTTATAAATTGGAAGGGATGGGAATGGATGGTTTTTACAGGAATTCTGCTTTCCTGTGCAACAAAAGCTGCTATAGTTTCCAACATGGATTGTAACACTTTAACAGATGCATATTTTTCTTCAATTAGTGATATTTCCTAACAGAAGAGTAAAGACAGTAGAAGACCTGTGCAGACCCAGGACAGTTAATTTAGTGTCACCTAAATTACTTTGAAGAAATAAGGTTGCAAAGTTTACGAAAGGATTGTTGGGCATACCTGTTTTAGGAAAACGGCGCTGTAAGGCATTAGCACATAGGTGTTTACACTGGGCTGTATGATAACTTCTGTTACTGTCCGTGCACATGTGTAAGCCATATTCTAAGGGGACATATGCATTAACTAAATTGTGCTCCAGCTTGGCTTCCTTTCCCTAGGATTCCTTTATCTATCTAGTAGTAATTTGCCCCTATTCTCCATGCCTTCAGGGCTGATTCATCTTTTGCATTTGTATATTGTTTTTATTTGTTAGTTTGACACTACATTGCTCTAAGCCAGACATTGGGGAAAACTTGGATCAATAGGAATCCATTCAGCTCTTTGGGAGTTTTGCACATTACATATTTTGACCAATAACTGATTTATCCTATAAACTCTGCCTTTAATGTTCCCTGTAAAGTTTCTCAGAGGAGCCATGGTTACTGTGCACTACTGTCCTGCGCTTGGGCAAAGGAGATAAGGTAGAGAATAGTGAGAGCCTGCAGGTATTGATAACACCAGCTGATAGTTCCATTCCCCTAAGGATTTTTTTTTTTTTTGGTTCAGATGACTACAGAGCCCACTTGCTGTTGTTAATGTAAGATGTCCTAAATTGCAAGACAAAGACGTTTTCTGGAATTAGTCTTTGTGTGTATAGTCAGTCTGCCTTTAAATTAACTAAAAGGTATTGGCAACAATGGCTAAATTGCTGCGTGTGAGTGTTCCTTTCTGGACAGTTTTTAAGATTCATTGGGTTATGGGCACCTTGAACTTCCAAAACAGCTGGATATCTTCAAGGAAAATGACAGTTCAGTTCAGTTTTTGTCCAACATTGAATTTATGCTTGTTTTTCAGCTGCAAGACCACCATAGAAGCTATACATGGATTGATGTCTCAGGTTATTAAGGATAAACTTTTTAATCAAATTAATATAGCTTGAAGTGCATCACCAACTGATATGTATCTCCACAGCAGAAAATATCATAGTTTCTTTTGCTTGGACTTGTTCAATTGGGGAAATGAAGCTGAAGTGGAAAATTATTCATTTAATTTGTAGTACTTTAATATTTCCCACGTGTTTGACAAGTTTTAAAGAACAAAATGTTCCAAAATGTAGTGCAACTTTTTGTTCTTTATCATAAAACCAGTTTGTAGAATTGTTCCAAAGGAAAATAAATGTGACTTACTGGATTTTGCTCTTAGATATTTATCTCTATTCTCCAACTGCAATAAAAGAATTTTGAAACTAAATATGTGTTTTGGGCCTTGATATTTTTGGCAAACGTTTATCTTCTCTTACTGTTTTTCTTATTTTTCTGTAGAAAAGTTCTGTCTACTCAGTTAGATAGGTAACCTGTGCAGTGGAAGAAGTTTTTTAATCAGATTTTAATATCTGTGCTTAATTTTAAGAATTGAAATCCCACTTGTTTATCTTTTAACAAGTTATTAAATCTAATGGGGCCTTTCCTGATTTATGTTTACTGGTCCAGTCAGAAATGTTTTCACAATAATGAAACATTTATGCATGGTACAACAGTATTTTGCTTATAGCTTCATACTCATGATGGATATTTTATATTTCTAAGTAGTCAACTATTGACCAGCTCTGCAATGAAACTCATAATGTGGTTGTGTACAATTACTTTTCTCCTGCTCACTTTCTATTGGTTGTCATAGTCACTTGTTGCATACGAAAGAACAAAATGAAAAATTACCTTTGAAATACGCAGTAGGCTAATTTCAGGCCACAGATACTAAATGCATTAATCATAATTTCTAGCTTACAACATGGTGCTGCTGCAGGGCTGATCTAAGTTTGTTTTGGAGGCTTTCATACTGCATTTCAATAATACAAGATGTTTGGATTCCTTTTAAGTTTTCATCCTTAATCCTGAGTTTCCTGGGGGTTTTGGAATGTTTACTTTTGAGATAATTTATGCTTTACAGAATATGCCATTATGCTTTATACCTTAAGTAACTGATACTCCTTTTCAACTTTAGCTCTGCCTTGATGTGGGTTTTGGTTTTGTTTTGGTCTGGAAATTTTAATAGCTATTACTCATTTAGGCCTTTTCATCCAAACAGTTTCTAGTGCATTTGAAGTTAAGATGCAAGTTATACAATGAAAATTTGTAATTCAGCAGGGAAATGCAGATACCCTGAAGCAGAAGTTCATCAAGAGTTTTAAAGCAGCATCATCCAACTGTATAGGAAAAATATGTTTAATCAGAGCTAGTAAATTTGAGATAATTATCAGATGTGCAGTTTGATAGGAGAACAGTTTCATTCTTGCAGCATGACAGTAGTGGTGGGGAGTCAAGAGAAGAGAGCTGTGGTATTTTAATAGTCAATGCTATTTATTTTCTTGGAAGTTGTACCAGTAGACTTCTGTACAAACAAGCACACTACCTAAGTACACAGCAGTTCCTTTTAAGTTCAAGGAAGACAGCACGTGTACCTGGCGAGTACAGGCCAGTACTTTTTTTACTTATTTTCTTCCACAGGTGTTTGAGGCTTAAAATTTAGCACACAGCCATTGTCCCAGTCAATACGTGTTTTCACAAAGAAGTACCCTGCTTTTGTGAGATAGGTTGTATTTCATTTCGTACCTATAATTTCATAGATAGGTATTTCTATTGCCACTTTGTAGAATTCTCTTTGTATAACATGATCCAAAAGTTTTGCACATCTTGTATGTACCTAAAATATAAAATAATTGTTTAATTTCATATTAGTCTATATTTATTTATGACTGTATTTAAACTTCTTGTTTGTTATAGCAATGAACTGAATTTTTTTGCATGTAGTATCACACCCAATGTTTTTTAGTCACAGATGGCTTAATTTAAAATACCAAGTTGTTTTATAAACTATAGTAATGTGAATGCTGATGTTTTAATGCTCATGTGAACAGTTGTCCATTGAGTTGTGTATCTTGTTACTTGCTGAGCATATGGTGTTACAACTCCATTTCAAATCATGGAGGTAGTGGGGCTGTACTTGTGGCCTGCACAGGATCCTTTCTGCAGTGCTCAGGAACTAAAATAATGGTGCCCTTGTCTTTGTTCAGCCATTTTTAATGCTAGCATTATTCCAAATTCTGAGATCAGAATTCCGTGCATTGAATATCATTACCACAAAGGAGTCATCCCCATCTACAGACACCAACAAGTGTGTCCTGACCAGTGGAGAATCATTAAGGTGCCTTAATTCTACCAAGCAGTTGTGAGACTTCAAAAATACTAGTAATAAGGGTATTCTTGAGAACAGTATACATTGTATACCAACAAATACATCAATTTATTCTTCCCTATTTGCACCCACTTTTTATTTAGAAATTAGTTTATGCAAGTAAGTGCCACATACCAGGTAGCTGCCAGCTGAAGTAATGCAGTACATACTAAAGCACATACAAATGGGTTCTTTTTGATAATATTTTTGAGATAAGCATGCATTCCAAAATCCTGCATGCCTTTTATATTTTAATAAATAAAAATCTTAACACAACTAATTTCTTCATCTCACAGTATTTGCCAACATACTAAAATTTCAGTATACTGAAAATGCTGAATTGTGTTTGAACTTCTTCCCTATCCTGTTCTGTTTTTCTTTTTTGAAGCATACTTGTATGCTCACCTTTCTCATGTATGCAAATTACATTTTTAAATAATTTAAGCATACTAGTATTAACAAAATCTAAAGAAATACATGTGTATTTGTGACAGTCAAATACCAAGGACTAAGCTGTAATTCCTGATAGAGTACTATTCTGCCTTATTGTGAGCAGGCTTGAAGAAGAGCCATTCAGATTTATTCTGTGATTATTGGGAAAAAGATGCTTCATAATCCTATCATATCTCCTTCTCCTTTGAAGTTCCCTTCAAATGTTTGGTAAGGAATGGAATGACAACGCCTATAAATTAATTTTATTGCCTAAAGATTGAATGGTTGGGCTTCTGTTGCAACATGAACAAGAAAAAAAGACATAATGTTTCTTGCCTTTTTCACTTTTAAATTTACTGCATGGAGTAATACAGCTGTGAGAGACTGGCTTCTATTTCCCTGTTTGTTTCCCTATTGGCTTGTCCTCCAGCCTACATAAAGTAGGCAAGAGAAGGTGAGGGGTTATGAGAAACACCCTGCTGATGGACCATCACTAAAGGCAGCTGTGGTAATACTATAGAGGGAGAGTACCTGAACCTGGCCATGTTTTACCTGTTTTGAATGATCTAGTAGCTTTCTAGAGTACTTCTAACAGTGTGGCATGGGGTGATTAACAGTTTTGTTTGCTTTACCCTCCACCTTTATGTTTATTAGCTTTCATCGTATCATCACCTCAGCCTTCTCTCTAAATTGAGAAGTTTCAGCTTTTTTTATACTGTTATAAAGCTGCCACTTTACCCACTTGCTAATTTTAGGTGCCCTCCATACATTCCACATCCTACTTTGGCCTTGACTCACAGAGCCCAGACCTGCACTGTACGCAAGATTTGTGTGCACCAAAGTTTTAGAGAGAGGCAAAATAGTTCTCCCTCATTCCCTTGTAAAAAGCTAATTAGGTGATCAGGCTATTAGGGTCAATTTTTTCTAAATATGTCTGCATCCAGCAGCTCCCATTTGTACCCTGAAGCACACAGATTTTCAAAACCTCAGCACTTACTCTGAGGGAAAATGAGAATTAGTAAATGTTAAGTGTTTGCCTAAATCTCTTACATTAGATATCTACTGGAGACTCAGCCTTTCTGAAGGATTATGCTAAACTGGTATTTTAAATAATAAGATCAGTACACTGAAGAAAGACAAATTTTAGAAAATGTTTCAGTCCCAAAAACTTTTTCTGGCACCATTAGCCACAGGTATCTGGGTTTTGTCACAAACTGTATAATCTTTACCCTTACAAGCAGCCTCACTGAAGTCAAGAAATATTTTTGCTTCAGAAAAAGCTAATAAAAAGGCTGACCTTAAGCTTTTGCTCTTGAGCACTGTCACAACTTCTTCCATTGTTCCTTAACTTACATTCATGCGAGGTCAGAAGAAATATTCCTTGAGCTTTTCATAAATTATCTTTGATTCTAGTACTGGAATAACAGGCAATTGTGACCTGGTTAGAAGAGCTCTGTTCACCATCTATCTTTGGTATTCCTTGGAAAACGCACCTTACCCCAAAAAGTCCCTATTCAGACCCTATTTGACAAGGGACTCTTGTTTTCCTTGCCTTTGGTGGCAGTGTGTGCACATGTGCTCAGATTAAATAGAATGAGCTCTTTTAAACTTGGTATTTAGTAAATGAAGCATAATGTTCTTGCATTTCTATCACTTGTGCCTTTATAAAGTTTTGACTGCAGCTGATTTTGGATATTTTGATTTTACCTTAGCTTGTCCAGTGTTTCATGAAACTTCAGTGTGGGAGATACAGTTGCTTTAGAAAGTATAAGGTTGCTGTGAACTTGGGTGTGGGATCACTCCTGCACAGCGTAGTACATTGCCCCGAGACATGCAGTCTTTCTGTAGTAGTCCTCCATTTTTTATGAACTGTAATGCCAGTTGATTATTTAATGTTGATTATGAAAAATGGAAGAATCCAAGCTGTAAAGCTAATTGCTGACATGTTACTCTTTTGTTTATAAGGTTAAAGATACAGTAAATGTAATTAAACATTAATCACCTTATTTATTTTCTCCCTTTTGTTTAATTTTGGACTTTTTTTAAAATTTTATTCAGTGTTTTAAAATAAGCTTGGTATGTTACTTTCTCTTTGGTAAATATGCTATTTATTTTATCTGGTTTTATGGCTGTGCCCCAAAAATTCCAAATCAGAACTGGACTCTCATTACACCACTAAAATTTCTTCACTGAGAGGCATCAAGCACAGGAGCAGGCTTCCTAGGGAAGTGGTTGAGTCACCATCACTGGAAGTTTTTAAAAGATGCGTATATGTGGCACTTAGGGACATGGTTTAATAGTGGACTTGACAGTGCTAGGACAATAGTTGGACTTGATGGTCTTTCCAACCTTAATTATTCTATGGTTCTAGTATATTTAAAATATTTATTGAAATCCCAATATAAAGTATTTTGTACATCATACCATAAACTACGTTAAGATTAAATGATAAAAACAAATACTTTAAAAACTAAAAAAAAACAGAAAAAATGTAACTACTACAGAGCTGAGCTAGCATCATTTTAGGGTACAAGTCCCTAAGAAATTAAAATTATTAAAATATGGGGTGATAAAATATAAGATTAATTGCATGCACATAGGACTTTTTCATGTGTCAAGTCTTGAAGAACTGACATCAGAGAGTATCCAGTTAGTTGAAAGATTTTTCTGGAGTTAAAAACAATTATGCTAAACCTTTAAGGAATTAATGAAGTATCTTGTTCCTCAGGGTGTATTTTTATGAGCTGTAGTTTTACTTTTCAGAGCCTCAGAATAATATCCAGAAGGAAATATGTAATTTGGGAAAGTTAATTTTGACCCTTAGATGAAACCTCTAACATATGAAATATTTGCTGTGACGTTTGGTTTGTTTTTAATTATGAAAAATTGCTTCATACAGGGCTTTCTGAAAACTACAGTATTCTGGGAAGTAGCATGGTCCAGTGGATAGGTCACAGGATTGCATCTCAAGAGAATGGGATTTTCTTCCTGGCTTTTCAAAAACCAGGAGTGCATAAACTTTAGCAAGGCATTTTTGCCAGAGCTGATGTCTGTTTCCCCCTATGAAATAAGAAGATTGATCACTAGCCTTTTAAAAATACAGATGATAAAGCATATGTAAGTATTACTGGGTTTATACACTAAAGGTCATCTCTACATTTCTAGATTGTCAGACATTACCACCTTAAATAACGATTTGTAATAATGCTATTAGCAAAGAATGTTTACTCTGTTTTGCATAGTTTGTCTCTTTAGATCATCACAGATAGGAAACAGCTAAGCCCTTTGAGGGGATTATAAATGTATTGTTTTCAGAACTCTTCATTTTCAACTGAAACATGTATTCAACTCCTATGTAAATTTTTCCATCATTTCCTATGTGAATTTCTGTTTGCTCTAGCCCAGATTACCTTAGGGCTTATGAACAACTGCATTGGCATTACTTTATTATAAAAGGAAATTAATTTATGTGCCTGCATCTAATGGCATGCAATCTTTAGTAATTACAACCATCTGAACTTTCTTCTCCAGCTGAAGACAAGCTGCATGCACATCATTTGAGGTTAGAATTAAGCTTATATTTTAAAACTGTTTCTAAGGGAGGCATTTTCAGTCTGAGTTTTACAAAGGAGGAGATCTAACTAGAGAAAATGGCAGATAATGTTTCAACTTAAACTGGGTGTGTATATTCTATATGGTGGTACAAACGCCAGACTAGCTCCTCATTGTTCCAAGTTTGTGTGGAAGTTCTTCCTTTTCCCCTTTAAAACTTCTTAGGACATCTAGGTAAAACTCTTGAGAGCAGCAAGAATAGTTTAACACAAGTATTTATGTAAATCATCAGCTGGGGACAAATAACATGTAAATAACATCTTATACCTATTTAAGAACAAATAATGACTGTGCGAGTACTCAGATCTGTATATAATGTTTGACAAAATAATGCTGAGATACCAGTACATCTTTGGACAGTTTCTGAATCACAACAGCATATCAAAATATTTACTTTTTATTCTTGATTCATCTGTCAATCTTCATTACAATATTTGCTAAGCTATTATTTCCTCTATGGTGAAAACTTTGTGTTTTGAATTACTTCTTATCACTCATCTTTGGAGACAGGATTTTGCATTTCCCAAACCTATATCGTCATCTCTGCTGGAGGTAAGATACAATGTTTATTTTTTAAAAAAATAAACATTATAAAGATAAAATGCTTGTCTTAACAATCAAATAGTTTTCTAATAACTTCACTTTTTTTTCCAGGCTCCAACAGATTTTAATGCTGCAGATCTGAGATATCACTTCATTGTCTTTGTTGACTGAGGTGCTCTAATCCCAGTTGCTTAATTGTTCTGCTCATGCAAGTGTGTAGCATAGATAATTTGAAGAGGTCCGTCCATCTCAGTCTGATGAAATTAGCTGTAGTAGTATGTTGCATAAATAGAAGCAGCTATCTAAAGCTACAACTTACTTTTTTTAAGTTGTTTTGCTTGCCCCAGCCTGCACACCGGTTGGGCTGCACAAAACAGACCTGAGAAACGTAACAATTTGTGGGGTTATAGCAGTTCTAAGCAGGTAATCATGGTTTAATAGGATAAAAACTTTTATTTTACTTGAAGTCCTAGAAGGACCAAATGAAACAAATACAGATGTTTAGACTGAACTTGCTCTATAGAAAGTCATTCTATTTAAAGGTAGTTGAACTTTCTGTTTTTTCCCTTATGTTTGTTTGGTTTGTTTTGTTTTTTAATTATAGTAATTTCAAGGAATTTGTTTACTCCTCATAAATATTAAAGCCTTTCATTTATCTCTGAAATCTTTTGATGAAGTTGTCTGGCTGTGAAAAGCACCAGTTTTGCTTCTAATAAGAAAAAAAAATGTGTAGATCTCTTTTCTGTGCCGCTACAGAAAATGTGCCAACAAATTGAACTGTGGCTTCTGTCAATGCTGTACGTTCTCTTGAACTCAGTGCTTCTCCATTAAAGACTTTTCTTCTAACATGGTTTGTTAGCTTTCTAAAAGGACATCTAAGCATGTGACTTAACCTTGCAGAATGAAGGCAACATGAAATGTAGACTTTTCTCCTGTTCTGAACTAACAGCAAACCTTTGCAGATGGCTCAGTATTGATGCTAAATAAATGTAGAACCACTGTACTGTGCATGGAAAGTAGGGAAAACAGGGCAATGTGTAAATGTTCTTGGCTTTATGAAAAAGATACTGTGGTCAATGACATCTAGCATGTAAGTAAAACAAGAAAGTAACCTACTCCCTGTAAAGAAATTTAAATAATTTCAAGCCAAAAAAGTATAAAGTCTCATTCTTTCCTGCCCACCTTTCTTAGGATGCAGGAACAAAATGCTGTGTGTTCTTGTTGATAAAAGATGGGAGTTTGAGATGGTGGGTTCAGGTCTGCAGACAATGGTGTTCAAACGTGAAGTGTGCACAGGAGGGTGATAACACTGCTAATTCTCCACTTTTATGGATACTTGAATAATTTTGTCACTTCAAGGTTGGAATAAGATGATTCCTAACATCTGTTGATCCAAAATGAATTTGTACTCAGTACAAATTTAGAAGCCAAAGTGTTGAACATCATTATTAAACGTCTTGATTTATGGTAGACTTATTTGTCTAAAAATAGTGTGCTAGCTAAGGAATTGAATCTGCAGCAGCCAAACATTCATGAAACATTCATGGAACTTTATTCCATTTATTAGTGTTAGGGCTGAATGGGCTTTACATACCTATAGGTATTGGTATTGGGAACAGTCAGTTTAACATCTTAGTTGGTGACATGGGCAGTGGGATAAAGTGTAACCTCAGCAAGTTTACCAATGACTTCAAGCCGTGTGGTGTGGTCAACCTGCTGGACAGGAGAGATACCATCCATATGCACCTTGACAGGCTTGAGAGGTGGGCCCATGCAAACTTCCTGAAGTTCAACAAGGCCAAGTGCAAGGTCCTGCACCAGGACTGGGGTAAATCCCAAGCACAAATGCAGGCTGGGCACAGAAAGGACAAGAAGCCTGACATGTCTCAGCAGTGTGCACTCACAGTCCAGACTCACAGTCCTGGGCTGCGTCAAAATAAGTGTGGCCAGCAGGTTGAGGGAGGTGATTCTCCCCCTCTATTCCATTCTCATGAGACCCCCATCTGGAGTACTTATGTCCAAGTCTGGGGTCCCTAACACAAGAAAGGCATGGACCTGTTGGAATGAGTCCAGAGGAAGGCCACTAAGTTGATTACAGGGCTGGAGCACCTCTCCTATGAAGTCAGGCTGAGAGAGCTGGGGTTGTTCAGCCTGGAGAACACTCCAGGAAGACCTTATAGAAGCCTCGCACAATCTAAAGGGGCCTACAAGAAGAATGGACTTTTTACAAGGGCATGTTTACAAAGGCGAATGGCTTTAGGAAGGAATTCTTTCCTGTGAGGGTGGTGAGGCACTTCAATAGGTTGCCCAGAGATGCTATGGATGCCTCATCCCTGGAAGTGGTCAAGGCCAGGTCAGATGGGGCATTAACCTGGTCTACTGGAAGGCGTCCCTGCCCATGGAAGGGGAGTTGCAATGAGATAATCTTTAAATGGATCTTTAAGGTCCCTTCAACCAAACCATTCTAGGATTCTACAATTCTATGATGATTTCCCAAATATCGGAGCCACTACCACAGCCCCAAGGGCACAACAAGGGCTACAGCCCAGCTCTGCCACTGCAGCATGGCAATGAAGAGCAGGTGTCTCTGGGCTGTGTCATTCTGCTCCAGTTCCTGCAGCAGCCAAGTCATCTCCTGTCTCAGCATTTCCATACGCTGCCACATGCACTCACATGTGGCCTCATCCAGCTCCCTATTGACCATCTGCAGGTGCTGGATGATGATGTTTCGCACCACATAAAAGAATGCTCAGGTAGCCATGGCCTGGAGGAGGAGGGAGAGAAGGGGTCAAGTGGGTCTGGGAATGAGAGGGGAACAGGTACAGGAGCTGCACAGAGCTCGGAACAGGCAGGAGAAAGGGGTGAAGCTGCCAGCAGGGGGCTGGGCTCTTGATGCAGGGTGAGAATCCACATTTCTGTCCCAGCTCTTGCCCAGCCCAGCCTCCCCTTGCCTGCTCACCTCTGGCCCAGGCCCTGAAAACCAGCCCCACTGTGACCCATCCCCTAGGGTGTCATAGGGCCAAAGCCCCTCACAGACATTCCCAGGCCCACCCTGGCTCTGCAGCTCACAGTTTCCCTGGCAGCCAGAGCCTCGATAGCCTTGAAGGACAGCCCACCTGGCAGGACAGGTAATAGGGGTAGGATAGAAGGGTGACTTCTTCATACGAGGACAGAAGCTGCTAGAAGTTCCCTCCATGTCTGATAGAGCCGATGCCAGCCAGCTCCGAGACAGACCCACCACTGGCCAAGGCCAGGCCCATTAGTGATGGTGGTAGCACCTCAGGATAACATAGTTAAGAAGTGGGGGGGAAAAGCTTGTGCCACACCAGCAGCCAGGAGACAGAAGTGAGAATATGGGAGAGAAACAGCTCTCCAGACACACAGGTCAGAGAAGGAGAAGGCGGGGCTCCAGGCACCAGAGCAGAGATTCTCCTGCAGTCCATAGTAAAGACCATGGTGAGGCAGGATGTGCCCCTGCAGCCCATGGAGGTCCATGGTGGAGCAGATAGATACTTGGAGCCCGTGGATGTGCCTGAAGGAGTCTTTGACTCTTCAAAGACTCAAAGAGTCTGTGGAAGCCCACGCTGGAACAGGTAAGAGTGTGAGGAGTCCTCCCCTAAGCAGGAAGGAGCGACACTCTCCACAACCCCCACTCCCCTATTTGCTCTGCTCCATGTTTTTGAGAATCTTGTATTTTCTACCATCGAAAACGTAAAACCCAAATTGAAATTAATTGGAACATGTTATTTCAGGCATATTTTACATAATAAAACATGTTTGCTCTTAACAACATTTTGTGTCATTTCTCCTTTAAGAGAAAGAAAGTTCTAATCTTGGTTTCATTGGAAGCAATCACCCTGAGCCTTCTCTTCTCCAGACTGGACAGTCCCAGCTTTCTCAACTACTCCTTAAAAGAGAGATGCTCCAGTCCCTTCATCATCTTAACAGTCCTTAGCTGGTCTCTCTCCAGTATGTCCGTATCTCTCTTGTACTGAAGAACCCAGAACTGGACACTAGCACTTTGCTGTTAAATACAGTATCCACTCCATTTATGAAGTTATTAACTTTTCCAATTCAAGCATAAGGGAAATGAACCATGATTTTGGTTTTGCCAGTAGTCCATGGTCACAGGTACTACAGGCATGCAGGAAGAAGGGGCAACACCAAACAGAAAAATTGCTGGTTGACAAGATTTAAAAACACATAGCCTTATTAAGACATTAATTATTAATTAAGACATTAATAAGACAAAGACCTTTTTGTAGGGGTGGGTGGGGGACAGAGAGGGGGATGTTATTCAGAGTCCATTTGCATTAGCAGGTTTCAAAATTTTCTTCTGGCACAAATTAGAGTTGGGCAATCACCAACAGCATAAAGTTTAACATGGTCAAGTTCTGGATTCTGCTCCTAAGATGGGGCTACCCTGCACATACAGACAGACTGGGAATGAGATGCTGGAAAGCAGTACCATGGAAAGGGACTTGGGGATCCTGGCTGATGGCAAGTTGAATATGAGTCAGCAGTGCCCTGGCAGCCAGGAGAGCCAACCTTGTCCTGGGGTGCATCAGGCACAGCATCACCAGCTGATCAAGGGAGGGGATTGTCCTGCTCTGCTCTGCACTGAGGCAGCCTCAACTTGAGTACTGTCATCCACAAAAATCATATTCGTTACCTGGTGTGTAACAAGCCAATAATTACACACTTGAGAGAGACATTGATTATTTATTTAAAAATTGCACAAGCCTGGGTGCCTGGTGGAATTTCACAAATTAAGCACACAACTACCAAAACTTTTTACTATTTACACATTTTAGCAAACAAAGGAATTAGTGTTCATTGGCTACTAGTTACATAGTTTTCTTATGAATTCATATTCTACTATTGGTGAACAATTCTCTTGCTTCTTATGCTAATTAATTCACATGACCAATCTTTCTCTTCTTTTGGGGCCGGTGGTCTCTGAGTTGGAGGTCGTAGATCTCCCCCTGCCGGAATTACCTTTCACGCAGTTGGAGCTGATTTCAGCACAATTGCTGAGTTGGCTTTATTAGTTCTTTCCTTATCTTGGGAGTTCTACCAGATGTCTTTGTGGTTCATAAATTCTGCATTCTTTGTGTCCAGTATCAGTCGGCATCCTTTTTCTCAAGCTTTATTAACATCCCCCTAGGTCTCAGATTGTTTTAAATACACTTCGCCCGAGCCAATTAATTCCGATTAAGCCAATCAATATGGGGAAGTAAATTTATTAAGCAAGCGACAATCAGGCAAAACAGCGCTGGGCGGCCCGGGAGCCTCTCGCTCCGCCGATGGCTCGCGCTGAGGCTTTCGGTCACTTTCCTTTTATAGTCTCTCAGATTCTTATCCTACTTTCGTTTCTGCAAGTTGACGTGGTGTTTCTTTTCTGCAAGCTGACGTAGTGTTTCCCTTGCAGTCTCCTCCCATCTGGGTATACTGTCTCTGCGACTGCACAGCTCTCACTCTGGTGGTCGTAAAAGCTGTAGCGCGTCTTCTTTACAGCACATCGGTCACGCGTCCGGCATAAACATAGGTTGTTACACAATTCTTAGCAACTTACTAAAATACTGCCCCATAATCGGTTTGCTTAACAGGATACTGCGGTTGGGGCTTTCCACACACACCCCTATTACCCAACTAAGCTACCACCAGCAATTTCATATTGGTTTAATTAACAAATCCTAGGCATGCATATTATTTCTTTGGTTATATATTTCAAGATTTGATTAACAAACACAACTAATACTTATTACAAGATCATTGAAGCATAACAAGTCCTAAACTTTAACAAGGTAATTCTACAAACAAGTAATTCATTTTTCTAACCTATAGATATCACTTAGAGCTTGCTTGTTAGCTGCTGTTTCACAAATTAAATCTCCCTTGTTGATAGGACTCAAAAGTATACAAAGATCCAACAGCAAAGAACATGCTTTCTTAAGAAAATGTTTACATATTCCACATTCTGCAACAGTCCTGTGTCCAATTTTGGGCACCACAATATAAAAATTACATTAAACTATTATAGAGGGTGCAAAGGAGGGCAAGGAGGACAGCCTAGGGACTGGAGGGGAAGTTGTATGAGGAGCAGACAAGGTCACTTTTTCTGCTCAGCTTAGAGGAGACTGACAGAAGACCTCAGTGCAGTCTACAGCTTCCTCAAGAGGGAGAGCAGAAGGTCATGCACTGATCTTTTTTCTGTGGTGCCCAGTGACAAGGAACGGCCTGCAGTTGTGTCAGAAGAGGTTTAGGTTGGATCTTAGGAAAAGTTTTTCAACCAGAAGGCGGTTGGGCAGTGGAACAGGCTCCCCAGGAAAGTGGTCACAGCACCAAGCCTGACAAAAGTACGAGAAGCGTTTGAACAATGCACTCTGGCACATGCTGTAACTTTTGGAGTGTCCTGTGCAGGAGCTGAGCTCCATGACCATTGCGGGACCCTTCCAACTCGGGACATCCAGTAACTCCCTGAGCACAACCGCCACACGCGCCACGTCGCGCTGAGCTGCGCGGGGACGGTTGCTGCGCAGCCGCAAAAGAACCCCGCCCCCTANAGTACGAGAAGCGTTTGAACAATGCACTCTGGCACATGCTGTAACTTTTGGAGTGTCCTGTGCAGGAGCTGAGCTCCATGACCATTGCGGGACCCTTCCAACTCGGGACATCCAGTAACTCCCTGAGCACAACCGCCACA